>JAZHPD010000005.1:337213-869820 GCA_037575805.1 Lecanicillium sp. G3 | reverse complement strand
TTTCAACCGCCGGGGGGTCTTTTCCGTCTACCATACCGGCCCGTAGCTAATGCTTTTCTTCCACTTGGTACTGTGGTAATGTTTTTTTTTTTTTTTTTTCATTTTCTTTTTTTTTTTTTTTTTTTTTTTTTTTTTTTTTTTTTGCGAGTACCTTGTTTTATGAGAATACAGAGTCGTATTGTACTTTACGTGTTTTATTTATTTATTTTATTTGTCCTTTTTTACTTTGATATTTTTGAATGACAGAGCCAAGAAGCCAAGCGTGATCCCAGACGAGAGAAGCAATGCATAAAAGCTGAGCAGGCTGAGGTGAGCTGCCAAACAATTGCAGTCAGTGAGTATGGAGTACAGAGTACTCCGTACGTTGGACCTTATACAGAGGGTACAGAGGTACTTGGTACAGCGCAGCCAAAGTGTCGGCCAGCGCCGGTACAGCTGCGAGCCCGGTAAAATTGTCACTAAATCCAGACAAGAGACAAGAGTCATGGTTGTTAGCCACACGCCCCCTTGCGCTGAAGGGAAGGAAGGTGCCACTGGCGGCGCTCTTGCCATTTACCTCTCTGTGTCCGTATATTCCACTGCACTGCCAAAACCAGCTTCCCTCTCTTTACAGGTACTAGTTAGACACTACCAAACTACTCCGTACAAGTAAGTACCTGTTGAAACTGGCTAGCACTGCGCTCTCGCTCTCTGTAATTTATACTGGTACATGCACAATCCTCGCTTCCCCTCCATCCACCTCCTCGTCCGCCTCTTTCCCCCTCTTGTCTCTTGTTTTTTTTCTTTGCCTCTGCCGCCTTTGCCTCCTCCTCGTCCTCGTTATCTCCACAAGACACACACACACACATCCACTATCCATCCCTTCGACGACATTCTCGCGCACATCATTACTCCGTACCTTTCTCATCCTTTCATCTAGCTACTGGTACTACTTTACTTATCCACCCTCCACACCCATCCATCCATCCTCCATCCGCCCATCCACCTCGTCAACCACCCCCATCGGCCCTCTCCTCCCCTCCCTTCAACACCACTACCACCAGGACCACCCACCTCCATCGCACACACCAGAGCCACCAAGAGCCACCAAGAGCCACCAAGAGCCACTCTGCCGCCCTCCACGACGCCCAACGCCCACGCCCTCTACCCGTCTTCTTAACCTCTGCACTCACACACCACGCGCGCACACACACTCTACTCTCAACACACACTCTCGACACACACTCACACTCACACTTACACTCACACACACCAAACCCGCCCGCCGTCCTGCTGCTTGTTCTGCCGGCTTTACACTGCGCACCAAGCCGCTTCACGGCACCAAGCGTGAAGCATCTCGCACACGCGTCACTGCACGCTCTCCGCTCTGCATACTCTGCATTGCATTACTTCGTCTACAGCTTCTATTCTCCTCCAAATCTAGTTGCGCCTCGTTCGCCGTCCACCAAAGCCAGGCTCTTGGTTTGCGCCCGTCTCAACTCGTCGAGCCCATTCCGCTTTTGCCATTGCGCGCCAACCACCCAGGCCCCAATCGCCTCAATCGCCTCGACTCGACCTGGCCTGACCCGACTTCAACACCATCGCTGCGAGCACGCGATTCCTTCCTTTGTTCCGCCGCAGATTTGTTGCGACTCGCGCTTCTCTCCAACGCTTGCGACCTCGCCACTCTGCATTGCTCTTCTTCCTTCCTCCACGTTCTGACAGCCCGCGCCGCCCGCTGTCAGCTTTCAGCTTTTGCGCCCCGGTCCTCCCGAGCTTCTTTTCTTCCTTCTCGCCTTCTTCTTTACTTTTCCTTCTTCTCTTCCAGCTTCAGGCTTCTTCTCGCGCTTCTTTTACGCGTCTTCCCAGCTCGCTGGTGCTAAAACCTGCGCCGTTTGCTGCAGCCTTCGCCTCGCGTTCGTCGCATCCACAAGACAAGGTAACTATACTACTTCGTATCGTCCCCGCCGCCTGTCTGCTCCCTCTGCTCTGCCCGACTTGTGTCTGTTCCGTCTATTCTGCTCTCTCTTCTGCTTTGCTTCATTTATTTGACCTGCATTTTCCTTCACACCCCTTCACGCACGGCGCCATTCATGCTCCCATCTGCTTGCCTGTCGCATGCAACCAACCCACGCATCGCAGCCTAGCTCGCTCGTCTGCCTGCTGCTAGCAAGTTAGCTCGCCACGCCTGCTCGCCTGCTCGCCTGCTTGCTCTACCTGCCCGCTGTGCTGCCCGCCCTCCTCTACGCCTTCACGCCCTCGCGCCCTCGCGCCTCACGCCCTCACGCCGAGCCAGCGCCGCAACCACCACGGCCGTTTCCGCCGCACCACACAGCTCCATCCCGATTCCAATGTGCCCACCTCGACACCATCTGCCATCTCCCTGCCCTGCAACACCGCATACATGCATGTCTGAAAAATCGCCGACACCGCCATAACTGCATCGCGCGAGACTGGTTTCTGTGCCGTCCACCAGACTCGGCCCCCAGCTTCACCTCACGCAACTTTCATCGCAGTCGCAGTCGCAGTCGCAGTCGCAGTCGCAGTCGCAGTCGCAGCCGCGGCCGCAGTCCTTGTCGTGGTCCTGGTCCCAGTCGCACTCCCCGGCCATCTCATATTGCCCTCACCACCTCTCTCCCCACGGGTTCGGTAACTGCCTGCCATGTACTCGACCCAACCCGGCAGCGCGGATGGTGCCACAATCAATCCCGCTGCTCTCAGCTCTCCCGGTAAGCCCCTCCGCCCCCCACCCATCATTCATCCTTCATCCCTCTATCGCGCTCTTGTTGGTCGTTACTTGGCCCGTCGCACAGCCTACGCCCCCGGCGCGGAGTCGTGCCTCGCGCTTCGCGACAGACCCCGCCGCCGCTGCCTAACTGGTCTGCGCCATACCATCTTATCGCGCGGCCGACCCCTGTAACTCCTCGCGGGAGCTCCATCAACTTTTTTTTTTCCCATCAAGCATTTGCTAACATTTCTGTCAACTCCCAGTCATCCCTTCATTGGCACGCGGCGCGAAGCGAACCCGATCTCCTGATACTTCTAACGCTGCGCAGCCCGTCTACGACGGTATGTCGTTGCAGATTCTCTCTGGCCCCGTCCTGCCAATCCTGCGCTCTGCTCCATACTCCATGCGCCCTGTCGCGTATTGAGCAGCTGCTTCCGACGCACGGCTGTTTTTATAAAATTGTCTTGCCCAATACTAACCACTGCTACCATCCGCGCGAGCATCGTCGGGCTCGGCCAGTGCGCGGGCGCCGTCGCAGACGGGAGCTCGCCAGCTCGCCGGAACCTCTGCTTATCTCTCTCTATTCACATCTTCATTGCATAAGGCGGCTTCATCTATCCAGTCCATTCGCTGACTCTTCTTCTCTAGCAGGTGCCTCTTCGGCCCAACACAAACGAGCCAGACTAATGAAGCCGCATTCGGGGGCCGCTTCCGAGGCGGCGCCGCTGCCTCCTGTCCCTGCTGCAGCTGGCGCTGCCGCCCCGACTCTTCCTCCTCCTCAGACGCCGCAGTCCCAGTCTGCTCCTCTCCCTAGCCAGCCCGCGCCCGCCTACTCGGGCGGCGGCGCTCCTCCCAAGACGACTCCCACCAAGTCCACCCTCAAGGCCCTGCCTACCGTCCGAGACCACACCACCGACCAGCTCAACCCGGCCGGCGACGAATACATTCCCCGAGAGATTGATGAGTTTGGCGAGAAAAAGGTCATGGCCAACGGCCAGCTGCTGGGAAACCGCACCTACCGCTGCCGAACCTTTCTCGTGCCCAACCGCGGCGACAAGCTCTTCATGCTCGCCACCGAGTGCGCCAGAGTCCTGGGGTACAGAGACTCATACCTGCTCTTCAACAAGAACAGGTCTCTCTTCAAGATTATTGCCAGCCAGGCTGAAAAGGACGACCTTGTCCAGCAGGAGATTCTTCCCTTCTCCTACCGCTCTCGCCAGATTGCCATTGTGACGGCCCGCTCCATGTTCCGCCAGTTTGGCAGCCGCGTCATCGAAAACGGCCGCCGTGTACGCGACGACTACTGGGAGACCAAGGCCCGCAAGCAGGGCTTTACCGAGAATGATCTGGCCGGCGAGAAGCGTCCCGGCGCCGCCAAGGCCCGCGAGGCCGCCGAGGCCCAGAACAACGTCATGCTTGCCGGACCGCACACCGAGATTGTCTACAACAACGCCCCAGGACCGTATCCAGGCGCGCCGCAACCTCACATCGTCCAACCAGGTATGATGGGAGGTCCCGGATCAACGACGAGGATGCCCGCGTTAACAGTCGCTCCAGAACTTAGTGATAACCGCCCCAGGGACTATTCTGGAATTGTTCGACGCGGGCCGCGACAGGAAATCACCGGCCCAGCCTACCAGGACCAGACCCGACCCTCGCCCGTCATGGAACTCCATTCCCAGACCCACCACGCCGCCGAGTTCAACAGGTCCGTCAACCAACAGCGCGACATGCGCGGTGACTACCTGCAGGGCATCTGGCACCGCCCCCACGAGCAGCCTCCTTCCAGCTTGACGCAGCCCGTCGCTACTACTGACTCGGTCCCCACGAGCCGCGCCACGGCCTCTCCGCACGCCGCCGCCTCTGGCTTGCCCCAGCCCGGTGGTGTCGCCTCGCGTTCACCCCAGATGATGATGACCAATGCTCCCTACTCGCAGGGCATCAACGCCCAGATGGGACAGACTCCCATGAGACAAGGTATGTCGCGGTGGTTTGTGCGATAGCTACGCCCATGTACTAAACCTTTCAGGATCCTCTGGCAACATCAGCGCCGGCCAGCCTGGCTACAACTACCAGTCGGGACAGATGTGGCAGCAAAACCCCCAGGCGGCTCAGGGTGCCGCGTACGGCAGCTACACGACGCAGGGCCAGCAGCCGCACCCGTCGCAGTCGCCGGCATCCATGCGCCAGCCCGGCAGCGGTCAGATGCAAAACATGCAGTTCCCGCCCATGGGTGCGATGCCGCAGTACGGCAGCCAGCAGGGCATGTATCCCGCCGAGCAGACACCCCGACAGTACATGCAGCAGCCCGCTGCTGGTGGACAGCCAGGTGTCGGCCAGCAATGGCAGGGCCAGCACTCGCCGCCACCGCCCGGGCAGCCCGGGCAGCCCGGTCAGCAGCAGCAGTGGTGGAATCCAACCCAGCAGCCGCAATAGTCGATTCGTTTTGACACCCTTTTTTTTCTCTTGAAAAAACAACAAGCCCTCGCGGCCGGGTCGCGTGGCACATTCAATGTTTTCTCTCCTTTTCATCTGCTTCAACTCACCATCTTTTTAATCCTGGTGCTCTTGTTTGGAAGAAGGGAAGTGAGAGTCTGGACGTTTTTTATTCTGTTGTTTTCTTCTTTCCGGAGTTGCTGCTGTCGTTCCTGGATACCCGATCGTGTTACTTTTGACTGGCGCAGGCGCGTTCTGCCTCGCCTCGTTGTCTTGCACTGCCTCCGTTGCTGATGTATGGGTGCTGGTCACATCCTGGATGGAATAGAGGAGCCTGGGGGACCAAAAAAAAGGGGGAATCGCGTGCATTTTACTTGCTTGTACAGGGAAATTCTTTTTTGAATGCCGTCATCACCAGACGATACCTGGATGAGAAATGATGACAAATGTGCAACTTGGTACGACAACTTTACCTGAGCAAGACTGGAACTTCTCAATGATCAATTGTATACACCAGTATTGTTATCTTTATTTTGGGTCGAAGCTGGGGCAGCTTTGTTGGGATTGGGAAGAGATTATTCGACATAATCTTGCATCACGGGTATTGTTATTATTTTTGGGTTCAGTTTGGTTTGTACTGTCGATTTACCTCGCGTTATCTGTTGTTTCTTTCATTCTGTCAATGATCGTTTGCCGAACTGCTTGAACACGAGCACGCTTTTTCTGTTTTGGCGAAAGTTTCTTCTTTTCTGGATTACTACTGCTGGAATTCTTTTTTCTTGTTGGCTTCAAATGCATTCGGATTTTGGGATTTGGGACTATTTAACTACCATGGGTTTCTTTATTGCTATATCGTCTTGCTCGCTTTTTACTCTGTTTTCGTTACTTGTTCTCTACTCTTCTTCATTGTATAGCCTGTTGGGTATACTATATGAAACGGTTTCCTGTCTTGTACGTTTTGTGTGTTTTTTGTAAGCAGTTTTTATTGTCTAGTAGTGATTTGATTTCTCGAACCATTTTGTTTCCCCAACCTTAATCCCTCAATATTGATTGCTTCGTGAGATGTTTCATGTCGATTCGGCCTCATTACGGATCTAGAATCTTGTTTCGCGGCGGCCGGGAGACAAGAGTTGTCGACAGAATTTGGGGGGGGGGGGGGGGGGCAAAGTTAAAAGTTTGTTCATGACCGAGTTGTATCAAAAACGCCAAATCGGGACTTATACAATGGCTCCCCCCTTCCCTCTCTCCGCCTCTTCTGCGTCACCAGAACGCTACTGCAACCTCGTGGGAAAGGGAAGGTGAACGGGGTTGGAAAGAAGGATGAGGAAGGGATGGGGGCAAGAAGGGAACAGAAACTTTGTTTCTGTATTTCCCCTCTCGTGTACGGCCCGTCAGGCCATTGGCCGTTTTTGGGGGGGGGGAAGTGAGTTGCGTTTTGAGGTGGAAACACACAGACGGGTGTGATTAAATTGACTTTTTGGCTCCTTTCTTTCGCTTCCGAGAGGGCGTGCGTGTGCGTCTTGTGTGAAAATTGAACTGCTTGTCCAATGAGAGTATGGAAACGCGAGGGAAAGAGTATGAGTAGATGAGGGGGGGAAAGCAATACGGATGAGCTTGGTTGTAAACAAAGAAGAGACGAGACGCGGTTCTTTGCAACTTGATACGTTCTTTTTATTTATAATTCTTAGATTTGATAGGGGATATATTGTATTGCAAAGGAGTCGAGCATTATTGTATTCTCGTGGAAGAAGCAATAGAGTATTCTTGTGCGCACCCCCTCGAGTTACGTATAGTGTCGTATCGGTGTAAAACTGAACATGTCAAGTAACTACAGGCACACCGAGTAAGCTCGACGCTAAACCCGGGCCTGACGGGAGGGGGGAAAAAAAAGCTGGTCATAGCAAGTAAACATAGATATATATAGTGCTGTCTCGCCAATTTTAGATGCTGACGGCTTGCCGTCGATGATTCCAATTACAGACAGAGACAGGACAGACAGACAGCACAGGTGAAAAAAAAGCAAATAAAAAAACGCTATAAAAGTATTACGCAGTCTCGAACGAGCCAAGTTTCTCACTTGTTTCCGGGTGGGTTCTTTTTTTTTCAAACTTCAGCCGTGCATGGTGTCTTTTCGTCTGGTTCTCAGCCCTTTTTTCCTTTTTTCGTCATTAATGACCGCGAAAAAAGATGGTGAGTGAGTGCACACCCAGACGGGGCAGCGCTTCTACTCTGGGATAAAAATGTCCCCATCTCTTTTTCGTTTCCGTCTTAGTGTACGCTGACCAAGCAGAAAAGTAATAGGAATAAGTGGTGTGGTTTTACTCTTTCGTCGACCACGAGGTTATGGTAACTCGACGCTGGATCGCGCCCGGAGGAGGGGTTCATGTTCACCCAACCCGTCCCCCCCCCCCTCCCCCCCTCCTCACCCCACACGTCAAGTTAGTTGGTTTTTCTGTCCCAAGCAAGAGGAGAAGTGAGCCCACGGGTTCGTGGGGGACGGCAGCGTTGTATTGCTAAACGACCTTTTGAACCTCAACTACATACTGGGCTAGCCCTTGTGTGCGGAACTGCCCAATCACGATCGAGGGCTCCTGGTTGCGCTCTCTCCCTCCCTCTCCCTCTCTCTCTCTCTCTCTCTCGCGCATTCTTCCTCCGGCCCTGTTGTTTAGTGTGTGGTTCGTGCAGGTTCAGTACCTGGCGCCAAGTAATTCTTTATTTTACTTTATTTTATTCTGTATTTACGCTATTTAATTGGTCCCGAGACCGGTAGTTCTGTAATGACGACAAAACGTGTATTGGGCGTGGCATTTCGAGACATTAGTTGCTCGGATATCATGCCCGATTTGGCTATTCCATCGTGCCGGGTCCAGTGTGTGTGCGTGCGCCTGGGTGATCAAGTGTAGGGGGGGCAATGTCAATTCCGGCATTCGCAAAACAAGAGGAGAAGGAAGCAAGAAAAATTGATAGATGATGTATTCATGTTATGAGAAATGATTCTTGTTCTGTGATCAGTGGAAACAGATTAGTGGTCAAGTCTGGAGAACGACGTCGATTCCGGCATTCGCAAACAACAGGAGAAGAGCAAAGAAAAAAAAACATAAAATAAAATAAAATAATAAAAATCGATAGGTGATGTATTCATGTTGTTAGAGATGATTCTTGTGTGTAATCAGCAGCAACAGATCATATTTTCCGTTCAGGTGTGGCCAACGTAACTGTGATTCCGACCAAAGTCGGGGGGGGGGGGGACTTTGCACGGACATGGGCGTATCCTTGCGCCTGTGTCTCCCCTTTCGCGAGTCTGAGCGGGGAACGAAAGAGGACGAATGAAAAAGATATGCCCTGTAGAGATCGCTCACCGGTATTCACAGCATCATGCTCCTTTCTTTTACCGCTTTTTCATCAGATGGGCAAACGGTCGGCATCGTATCTCTGTCCTCATCGCCCCTCGCCAACACACGTAGCCAGAACCCCGACATCACTTCAACCTACGCAGCCTCGGGTGCCTTGCAACTTACCCTGCATTGTCTTTGTATAAGTACAGTCTAATTGACATTGGAGCGTAGCTGAGTAACACCAGCAGTGTAATGGCCCTGGATCCCACGCTAAAGACACTTGAACAAGGTTTAATTTACCACAGCCTGCGACAGACTTCAGCGGCCCGTCCCCGAGCCCACGGGAGACGCACTGCCAAGGACGAGGTACGAATAGCTCGGCTGGTGCGCCCTGGGTTCTCAGGCTGAAAACTATACTCCGTCTTGTTGAACTAGCACCTCGCGCAGCCTCTATTAGTCGTACTACTTCGGCGACTATTCAGTATATGGGGAGTACACCGAGAGTACATAGCAGAGACCTGAACATCACAGATGGGCTGTGAGTGATGGGGATTCATGTCTGACTGGTCTGCGAGACAGCGAAAGATTGATCGTGCAGTGGGTGATCCCATGCGGGGTAGCCTGCCTTACGCATTTGTTGTGTCTAATTAAACAGCATCGCGTGCGCATCCGTCTCAGTCAGCATCACGCCAATCACTCAATATATCATGTCCAGCGCAACAGTCTAATCAGTCGACCAGCGCCGTCGCTTATGATTATGCGCAAATGTACCGTAGAGTTGTCGTGTCGATGATACTTGTGTGCGAAGATCGCTGCCAGTGTCAAGTTGGGTTGCCGCGTTTCCCTCATGACTGCCGGTGTGTTTCAAGAGCTGAAGACCGGGGTAGGCTGTGTCGACTTTATTAGTAGTGGCCGCCACAAGGCTGAAATGAGCTCGCTAGCTATTTTGGTCTTGATTTTAGGCATATCAGCATGACAGCGGATGATGTGTGCGCCGCGCTCACGAGGCTCTTGATACCGGCAGCTTCGGAGCTGGGAGCTGGGAGCAGATTTGAGGCCGCAAACACAATACACTGAGAATAGAGCCCAGCCCTGCGTGATTCGTACCTTGCATAGTGCAGCTTTTTGCTTTCATCGCACCACGGCCGTTGGAGTTTGATTAAGTAGGGCCATTTTTTTTCATGCAAAAGAAGAGCGGTCAAGTTTGCCCATCATCCATTTTTCAAGCTGTCAACCCCACAGATGCGATGCGAGTATGCTGTGGCATTGTCCACTGCTTCCGTCCACGTTTTTGGCAGATAAAGAGCGCAACGACCCACAGCCTGACAGCGTCGGCGATGCTGCGATACTGCACATGATCATCCTGCCAGGGGATGTTCTCTGTGGCTCTGCGGCCGTTTGCTCCGCACACACCTGTAATATCATCAGTCCAGTTGAGGCGGCGGCGCTCGCTTGAATCGTGCCTTGGTGGTGTGGAGCGGTGCGAGTGCAGCCAACCACAAAGACTTGGCCATGGATTATGACAATTGACGGGGGAGACCTTGATATCATGTACATGAAAGCCTCCGCAGGTGCCGAATGCAGTGGCCGATTTGTCTCAGCAAAAACCGGTTGAAGGAAACGGCGACATTTGTGCTCCGAGTCCAAACGTGAAGCCATGTGCGACGGCCTGCTCCACAAGCTAATGATATGTCAAGAGGAACATGTGTTGCATGGCCGTGTTGCGCCAGAACGAACAGTGTTGCATTTACAAGATTTGGTCGGCTCGAAAATTGCTTCATCACCGAGCGCATTCCGGCTGCCAAGGAGCCCGAGTTTTTGAAGCCAGATTGGGCATCTTGAGGTTTCTTTTTGCTAGGCTCGTTTCTTTTGCCAACTGCAGACCGGTGATCCTGTGGGCTGGCGTGGTGAGTGCAGAAATCAGGTACCATGGAGGTACCTGAAAGGTGGCGACCATGCATGCATACAATACTTGGCACCGGACAGGGAACATTGACAAGAAAAGCAATAATCTAGCCGGAGCTCCGTATTCGTGGTGCGGTGGCTGACCAGACGGCATTTGCAAAGCAGCCACGGGCAATTGCGATAGATACGGCTGCTGCTGTGGGAG
Source organism: Lecanicillium sp. G3 (assembly GCA_037575805.1). Taxonomy (NCBI): domain Eukaryota; kingdom Fungi; phylum Ascomycota; class Sordariomycetes; order Hypocreales; family Cordycipitaceae; genus Lecanicillium; species Lecanicillium sp. G3. Next base: position 859,232 of record JAZHPD010000005.1, on the reverse strand, counting down.
GCCGTGTACTGGGTAGTGTGTATGCTAGCGGGCGCCCTCAACCCAGGCTGAAGTTGGGTGACTGATTGAATTCGCTTACGTGTAAGTGCGGATGCGCGACAGAGAGTCGATGAAAGATGAAACGAGCGGATCGTCCGTATTGAAGTCTGCTGCGTTTCCGATGAAATGAAAGGTTGCCGGCACAGATCATTGATTGTCTTGGATGCAGTCGTACTCCGTACGTGGAATGTGATTGTCTGCGGAAAAAGAAAAGAGACGAGAGAAAAGAAAATATCGATGCGACGCTAGAAGCGACCGAGGAGTTGGTCGTCACGCATGCAGCGGGGGGGGTTGCAATAGAGAGTCAAAGCGAAGGGAAAAGAAAAGAAAAGACAAGAAAAGAGAGAGGCTGGCGATGGAAGAGCACGAGTCTGCCCTGCAGTCCTGCAGCATTCCTGCAGTGTCAGGCCTGTCTATCGATTGTTCAATGCAGTGATGTGCAGCGACTGTGCAGTAGCGGCAGAGGTTCAAGGGAGCTACAGCAGGCTTTGCCACACACTAACAGCCAATCCAGCGCTAGGCACGAATGCGTGCTAGAGCACCGCTGGCCTCGAGGTCACACCCCAAGACGGCAGACGGCCCTTCCAACTTTGACACCGGTCCAGCCGGCTGCCAGCTGCCAGTTGCCAGCTGCCCACCACAAAACGAGAAGGAGCGAGCAAATGGGCCACAGTGTGCAGCGGGTAAATGCACAGTCATATCCACTGTGTTTGCCCATCCAGTCAACCTCGCCCACTCACACTAGATCGGACGACGACACTATCCGTTTCGAGATAGCTCTGAGCTTTGGGCGCCTCTACGCTTGCGACTTGCTTTTGTTTCGTCGTGTTTGCTCAACCGCTGCAAAATTCATCATGCTAACCAATGGACAGCTCAATCGGATAATTGCCAAACTCATGCTCCAAGGTTTCGTCCCCAGCCATCCATCTCGTCGTATGCTATGCCCGCTCACCTCGCGCCGCCCCTTCCGCACTGATCCGAATCGCTCCAGACTCGCGAGGGCCCCAAGACGCTGGACTCGCGCGAGCACAGACGCTGCATGTACATACTGTAGCTCGCCGTGCATCACCTTTCTTTTGATGCCGTGTTTTTTTTTCTTTTTGTCGACTTTACGGATGTACACTTCGCACCTGCGCCGCCACACCAGGATTTGCGATGCACCACCTTTTCGAGAGCACGCTCCGCCCGGTCTCAGACATGAATCTCTGCGCGTCGCGACCCTTGCGAATCGCGAATCACACTGCCCGTCCGTCCCGCGCGGTTTGCAGAATGATGCTGATGCTCAGCCCGACCCTTCCCTTGTCGGACGGCGTGCCTGCCGATTTGGGGAATATTAAACGGCATTCTTGAATTCCATGAGCTTTGGCCGCGGGATCTCGATAGATGTGCACCCGTATGGAACGCAGCAAGACATATGCCCCTAACCAGCGATGATTACGAACAGCTGCCAGAGCTGTCTGGATGCATCCTCTAGCTTCACTCTGCTCCGGTGGCGCAGTGCCTCGAGCCGCCATGTCTTTGCCCGTCACATACTGCAGGGAGACGCCTCAAGTCACCACTGTAACCCCGTCCAGCTGCACTTACAGTGGAGTCTTCAAGGGAACATGTATTCTCCGCTGTTGAGAAACATCCGAAGAGAAGGCTATTAATATCTGAAAGGCGAGACACAGAAAAAAGCACAGCACGACTCGGGTGTCATCTGTGGAACTAGCAAGATGCTCGATTGACCGAGTAAGCTGGGCATGGTCTGGCCTGTACCTGCAAAAAGCTCTGTACCAAGGATATCGTAGCGGGGTCTGTCTCTTGTTCCTGGCTGGGGCCAAGTATCGCGGCCTGGTTCCGGTTCCATGCAGCAATCAGGCGAGCCACACCACTGCAGGACCAAGAGACAACGCATACTTGGCTGGCCCTGGCTCGGTCGACATATGGCAGCGCCATGACCAGTGAATCCAGGCACACTCATCACAGACTTGTGAATCAAAACAAGACGTCAAAGACACGGCATCAGGCGACCAGCAGTGCTGCAACAATGACACCCAATGACGATGCACCCCCACGAGACAGGCAGTGTAACAGCAGCGAAATTTAATCAGCAGAATACCACTGTAGACGGAGCTATGTGCAGTAATACCGCGAAACCGCTATTACCTATTATCGCCCTCGTCACATCTCAACTCGGGCAAACTCGCACCATCGCTCGCCATGCCACGGACTGCCACGGACTGCCACGGACGGCCATCCCAGACTGGGAGAAGGCAAGCCAGCTAGAATGGCGCCCCCCACCGCTCGACGACGGCGTGCTGGACTGATGCTAGGTGGTAACAAGCTCACTCATTATGGCGACCATCCTGTCCATATTATGGAGTAATAACTGACTATTATCACAGTGTGCGATTCGAAACCTCGTGCCGGGTCCTGGCTTGGCTGGTCTGGGCCGCCTGGCCTAGCACCGGCTCTGGCTCTGGCTCTGACCAGTTCCCGCACCGCTAACCCTTCTCCACACCACCAGGAGCCAGCCAAACCACCATCACCCCTGATCCTCATCAAAGTTGGTGTCGTCGGGGGCTCAACTTTTAGCAGGCCAAACACGGCAACCCATATTCCTTTTTTCCTTGCCTAGGTGTCACGCTTGCACCGTTGCGACAGGCCAGCCTGCACCTGCTCTGCTCTGCTCTGCTCCGCTCTGCTCTGCTCTGCTGGCTTCCAAGCTTCCCACCACCTCCCCACCACCGCGGCCGCCCTCTTCCATCCCTGCCATTCTGCTACAACCTCCAAGACCAAGAGGTGCAGGATCGGCTTGCCGGGGTATTTGCTTTGTCTGTCGCTGCGTGGGTGCGGAGTACTTTGCTTGTACCTCGCACGACTCCCACCCATTGCCATCCAAAGTAGCCCACGCACGTCCACTCCCGTCCCCGCTGGCAGTATTGGGATGGTGTTCACGATGGGCCGCCCAGTTCCACCCAAGCACCCCTCACCGGTCGTCGACCTGAGCCTGCCCGCTTCCCATCTTTGTATATAGAAAGACGCCATCCTCCCCATCTGCTTCAACTGCTGTCCCTGCCCTCTTTTTTGGCCTGCCAGGGCATACCTAGCCTCATCCATTACTCGACACCTTTCCAGCGTCATGTAAGCCCGCCCTTCCATGTATAAGTGAAACAGTTTGCTTTCGACTTTGCTTGCTTATAGTCTACGCCTGCCTGCCTGTCACCAGCGCCACTACTGGGATGCTGACTGCTTATTACAGACGCTTCGAAGACGCACCCTTTTCCTTATGCCGACTTTTCCTTAACTCGAGTGACTACCCACCGTCGCTTGTTCACTTCGAATGCACCTCTTATAACTATTCTTCATCCATTCACTCGTTACACGTCACATCTATCTACGTCTGTCCGTATGGACTAGACTTGTTTCTACTGCAATTTGGATCAATTTGTCACCTCCAAAGCTGCTCTCAAAATGGTCGACATTCACATCTCAACCAGGACGCTCACCATCATCCTGGCGTCAGCGATTCCAGGAGTGGTGGTCATCACATTGTGTGCAGTGATATGCTGCAAACTTCAACGACGCAAGGCACGCCTGTTCCGCAGAGGCATCACTCCCATCGGCGACGAAGAGATCCAGACCTGGAAAGGCGACAGAGATGATGAGAAGTCGTTGGTCCTTGAGCAAAATATATCATCACATCAGCCCGGTCGCTCAAGCGGGTCAAACAAGCCCCCGAGCATCATCGTCTACCACAACACACCACCGCGTCGCATGTCCGAAGACCAGCAGTCACAGTGCCCGTCGCCGCAATACCGCATCAGCCTCGACATTCCATCAGCGGCACTCGCTCGGGCGCCCAACGCCAGACCTGGCCTCACCGACGAAGCCGTACCCGGCGATGATGCCTTTATCCCCCAACCCAAACGCCAACCGTCCCGGCTTTCCAAGCATCCTCCAGTATCAGCCACAACTCGTCACAACCGGGCCTGGAGCACTCGGTCACTATCCCGCGGCCCTCCACATGATCAGTGGTACGTCGCCGACCAGGAGAGCCCCATGCCGCCGCGCCATTCTACAGAAACCTTTACCAGAAGCCGGTCACTTCGCCAAGGGTCGCACAGCAGAAACGCCTATTCGACCACTGCCAAACCACCCAGAGCCTCATTCGACGATGAAATGTTCTTGGGAGGACTTACTCCGCGACCGCCAATCCACAAGTCGGAGATTGGTCGAGCGATTGGCTGAAGTGGCCGCGATACCACGAGGAATCCCCTCTTTTTTTTTTTAACCCCTATGTTCATATATTCGTTTAAACGACCAGCAGCGCTGCCAGTGCCGGGAGCCCTGTTCACTCATTTGGCACAAGGTGCCCCATCCCATGCTTGTTTCCACCTGTTGAACCCTGCTTGCGGGTCGAGCGGACCCAGCCTGCGTTTCCAGCCCGTTGAAGAAGCGGAGCGGTCTTCCTGCGACCGCTTCGAGAAACCAAACGTGGCTGACAGGGAAACTTGTTATCCCCTTCCTTCCAGGCTCTGCGGCAGATAAATTTGTCCAGATTGGCAAAGGAGCCTCGCGCCCTTGCTGGGCGGATATGAACCTTTAATAAGGAGTACCGGTGCAAGGAACACTTGTCCGGACAACATGCCCAAGGCGGCAAAACACTTTTACTGAGCGGAGGTTTTTTTTTATTTTCATTTATTCGCAACAGGATTGTTTTTTTTTTATTCGGTCTACTTTTATTATGGAATATTGTTATGGAATATTGTTATGATGTACGTAATGGCTGGATATACCCAGGAGGAGTTTTGGAAAGTAAAGGAACCTCGTGCATTGGAACATGAGGACTGGCAACTATTTTAGCACTCCATGCTTGAGCAGGGCTCGGCATGGTATATTTAGCATATACGTACAAAGTACATGATGGCCAAGCTTCGACGGCCGAGTGGAGGTTCAATAAATCATTCAACTCGGACAATGTTAAGACTCGGTACTCCCTGACTTGGGTGGGTGACTGTAATATCAGCTTGTAACACAGCAGGGGCAATACTTGACTCTATGCACATGTACTTGACCACAAGGAGATGTGGAACAATGGACTGCCATCATCCTGCATTCGTGCTGCATTCGTCCTGCACTCATCGTGCCTGCATCGTGCCTGCATTCTGTGCGCATCACGAGTTGCCTTTGGGCGCTGCGCGTACATATAGTAGTCAATTGAATTATTGCAGAGCTTCTACGACACGAACAATCTATTACCTTCTCTCAGGTGCTCCAATTAATGCAGAACGTCGTAAACAGCAAAGTACTGGAACGTCGAACCCAAACCACTTTACGCGGGACCCGAGTCGGTAAGCCGCGAAATGTGGGGTTTCGCAAAGTGTGAGGGAAAACGCGTCCAGAAGGTCGCAGCGCAGACGCGCGCCTCTGGCAAAACTCGCCTAAAGAACTTCTTTTTATTTTCTTGTATCACTGCGCCTCTCGTTAATTGCTACATCTCGAAGCGAGAGAGAAAAAATTTTCCTTGTACGACTTGTCTCACGACACGAAATATATAAACGAGCGCCGACTGCCAGCTGCGCTGCGCTGTCCTGCACCACGACGCGACCGCTGAACACCATCGACGAACGAACGAAACACATTTGACGGAAACAGCCGCCATCTAGAGGATTCTTGAACATACAGAGCGCGAAGGAAAGCAGACGGCCCAGGCCAAAAAAAAAAAATAATAACCATGCCGCCGCGGAAATCAGACTCCCGGAAGAGCGACGTCTCTGCCGTCGCGGCGGACACGTCGCGGACGACAGCAGCTGCCGACGAGTCTGTCCTGTCGACGACGGAGCCGGGCAACAAGTCAATAAACGAAGGCGGTGCGCCGATGACGGCAAACAGCGCCGCGACAGAGAAGAGCAAAAAGGGCAAGGAGGCGGACAATGACAAGACGACCATCGAGGACCTGACGCTGCCCAAGTCCATCATCACGCGGCTGGCCAAGGGGGCGCTGCCGGCCAACACGCAGATCCAGGGCAACGCGATGCTGGCGATCACCAAGAGCACGACGGTGTTTATCAGCTATCTGGCTTCGCAGTACGTTTTACCTTTCTCCTCTTGCCTGCCGTGGTGGGCGCTCTCCCTACGATTGCCCGCTGGAGGAGGTGGTCACGACTTGTTTTGGAAAGGGTCCCTTGGGCTAATGAGGTGCATATTGCAGTGCGAATGAAATCACGCTGAATGCGAACAAGAAGACGATAATGCCGGCCGACGTGTTCAAGGCGCTGGAGGACATTGAGTTTGATTTCCTCAAGGAGCCGCTGGAGGCTGAGTTTGCCAGTACGTATGCCCCTGTTACGAGGTTCCCTCTACTGGCAATGGCCTATCGCGCTGCAAGCAAAGCCAGGCGAACTAATATGCTTTGCAGAATTCAACGCCATCCAGACGGACAAGCGGAACAACTACCGCCAAAAGGTAAAAGCCGCCAAGCACACAACCGACGACACCGACATGGCCGGCGGCGACACGACCCTCGCCGACACGACCATGGCATCCACACAGGCCAGAGACGACGGCGGCCACAGCCACAATGACGACGCCGGGCCGCGGACGAAGAAGGCGCGCGTAGACGCCGACGAGACGGAGCCGGAGGAGGAGGAGGAGATTGATGCGGCGGACGAGGAGGATGAGGTAGCAGAGGAGGAGGAGGAAGAAGAAGAGGAGGAGGAGGAAGATGAGGAGTTGGATTCTGAGGCGCGGAACAGCGAGGATGAGATGCAGGATGCGAAGGAGGAGCCGGATGAGGACGACGAGGCGCTGGATGGGGATGAGAGCGATTAACAGAAAACTATAGGTGATACCAAAATGTACAAACAAAGCTAGACCAACACACACACAAAAAAAAAAAGAACAGAATCCCGTCCAAAAAAAATTTACATATACATAAAACTGCACATCTACATCGCCGGGTAACGCCGAGAAGTTATTGGCCGGACAATGGTACACGATTTGGCCATCTATGAACCGATGCGGCTTCGAACAAAGAAAAAAAAAAAGAAATTTTCTCTGGTTATACACAGAAAACATGACAGTACAAAGTCAGAAAACATTCAATGACCGAATCAGCACAGATGCCCGTTTCAGGAAAAAAAAAAAAAACAGCGACAATGACCACCGGAGGAGGAGGAAGAGGAGGCCCAAAGCCCCCCCAAGCCCGTGTGGCCGTTTCAAATAAGCCAAACGGGCGCCCCAACACTCACGTACTATATTGTTCGTTCAAGCTAGGGTAATATATGTTTTTAGCTAAGCGCCGCCGGGACGTTTTGGAGGGCGCAAAGCAAACCCAGAAGAAAGTCAGTCAGCCAGTTCCCCCCGGCCTTCCCGTTCACCAATACCCCAAAGCACTACATCATCAACGGCGCCCGCCGCCGTTTCTCGTTTCGAAAAAAAAAAAAAATGAAAAAGCCCTCATCTCTCTCTTCCCCACAAGTTAGAAATCTGGAGCCTGAATCTTTGCTCTTCGAAGCCGGGGCTAACCCCGTTCCAGTTTCCTTCGCGATACTTTGCACCACAGCTGGTCATGGGGACCTGTCACGGACAACATGCACGAGCTTTTGTTTTCCGTTCTTTTCTTTAAGGGGCAACGAGTTGGGGGGTATTGATCGCGTTGATAGCCTGTGCAAGTGTCCACCAAAAGAATTTTTTTTTTTAAAAAAAAATTGTTTTTTCATCTGGCTTTTTGTTGCTTTCGTCAGCAGCTGCGTCGACTGTGATTCAGCCGGTGGTGTCGGTCTTTTTGGTGATGCTAGCGTCATCGGATCGACAGTTACCTCCACAGAGCGCTGATCACCTTCAACGCATGGCCCGAATAGGTAACCATTCAATGGCTGTGCATCTTCTCGGCAATCGGTATTGAAAAGGGATATTGAGCGTCGGTCATTTCGAGCTTCACTTGCAGCAGTGTAAAAATCCAGTAAAAATCTAAATTAATTAAAGAGTATCTGTTTACTCCCTTCGCCTATGCTATGGAATCATAAAAAAAAAACACGCCGCCGAAAAACAACAAGATCAGACTTTGACTTCAGGCTCCCCTTGTCGTACTACGCTCCTCCCGCAATTGCGACTGCCGGCCCTGCCTCCGTGCTAGAATTGTGTGGTCCGGTATAGTAAAACGTTGCACAGCGCGAGGGCTGCGCCAAGGCTCATCGACCATACAATCCCAAGCACTCGATCGTTCCGTCATTTTTTTTCATCGTAAGGTATTGTGTCGTTGGTGAAAGCAAATCGTCAAGGCCTAAAGGCGTACTGGTTTAATAAATCGGTACAGAGAAGAGAAGAGGTTGCGGAGCCGGCCTGAAGGACTCCTTTGCCTGACTAGATTTGCCTAGTCATCATGGCACGAAGCTTAGACGAGGTAGGCAAAGACACCGACGGCGGCAGCAGCGGCAGCAATGCCTTGGCCGGCAGCCATGGTGGGAGCAGCAATGCCGCTCTGGGTGGTCGAGGTTGCGGAGCTGCCGCCCTCGGTAGTAGCCTGAGGAGCAGCAGTAGTGGAAGAACCCGAGCCGCCAGAAGCGCTGCTAGAGCTGGAGTCGTCGCCACCGCCAGTGCTGGCCTTGTAAGGGTCCAGGCTACCGCATTTGGCCTGAATGTTGTCCTTGCAAAGTTTCTGGTTCGTGGCGTCGCTAACCCACTGGGCGTTGCACTGGGTGAAGAGCTGCTGGCAGATGAAGGTGGGAAGAGTCTGAGTGTAGTACTGAAGACCGGGGGCGCTGCTGTTGGACGAGCACTTGCAGTCGTACTTGAGGGTTGTCTGGATATGTGGTCAGAAGGGCGACGGTGGCGGGAGAGAGTGAACGGCAGGGTCGCAGGAGCAAACTTACAGCGTCGCAGTCGTTGGTGGAGGCGGAGTCGTCGCAGAGCTGAGAGCAGGTGCTGGTCTCAGCATTGCACCACTGGGCTGATGGGAAATTGTTGTCAGTACATGTATTCTGCTGGCACGGGAGGGTGCAAAGAGTATCTACCTCGATCCTGAATGGGGACCGAGTCGGGACTGATGGTCATTTCGAGCGAGCTGGTGTAGTTCTGGACCTGGGCGGTGGCGGCGCCAGCGGCGGCGAGAGCGACGAGGAGAGTGCTGGAGAACATTGTGAATGTGAATGTGTGTGGTCGGGCTGTGATGAGAGAGCGAGTTAGCAACGGGCGCAAAGCGGTTGGAGACGTGGTGGCGCAAACGGCACAGACGGTGGCATCGCAGCGTAGCGCAGCGTTGCAGTGTTGCACGCTGCAGCGTTGGCGTGAGAGAGGATTGTTTGTATTTACCTTGGGAGTATGTATATCGAATAAGGCAGTGATGCAGGCAACTGACGAGGCTGGCAAGCAGACTGAACTGTGGGAAGAAGCTTTGGAGATTTGGGAGAGAAAAAGAGAGAAGAGCAGAAAGTGAAGCGGAGAGGAATGGGCGAGGTTTTTTCACTTTAATAAACACGGTCCAGTCTGGGCTGGCTGGCTGGCTGGCTGGGGGAAGAGGGTGTGTGCGGGTGGCAGGTTGTGGTAGGTGTGGTAACTAGGGCGGGCGGCGGCCAAGCTCGTGGACGGCAAGAGCTGGCCGAGTTTGGGCAGGGTTTATTATTTTTTTAATGGGGAAGCCGGCCACCAGGGCGGTACCTGGGTGAGCGCTGGGAGGGAGGGGGTGTTGCCGGGGTGGGGGAGGTACCTGTCTAGCAGTCTAGCAGTCTGGCAGGGGCCGCCTGCAGGAGGTAATTGAGCGCGGGGGGTGGGTAAGAAGTGGCAGGCTCCGCGGGTTTACTGGGCGCTATTCCTCCGTACTACTCGCAGAAAAGGCAGCAGTGACTCTCCGTATCCGTACCTGTAGGTTGCAGAGTGAGCGAGTAACTTGGCTGTATTTACTCGGTACACGATGCAGAGACGTCGATTACGGTAGGTGCCGGCACGATTCAGAAAAGTGAGTACTGTGGCTGGAGCATTGAACCAGCAGTTGCAGACGACGGGTATGCATTCGGTTGTATGGGAGACTGGCTCGCCACCTGGGGGTACGCACAACCTACGCAATACGCAATACGGCACCGAATCTGCCGCAAAAGTCTTGGAACGAGGTCTTGGCCCGTATCTGCTGGTCTGTCTGCAGCAGAGAGTCGCAGAGTCTCACAGGTCTCACAGGCCAGGCTAGTTAGCTAACCCAACTCAGCAGAGGGAAAAGAGGGAAAAGAGGTTGGGGGCTGCCAAGACGGCGCTAAGCAAGTGAGTTGCCACTGCATGCTCCATAGCGCACCAGCAATTCAGCAATTCATCAATTCATCTCTTCATCAATTCCGGTGTGTAACGAGCCAACTACTAACTAGTTAGTTAGTGCCTCGGCACCAGCTAAGCTACCTGTACGTGGCTCTTGTACCTAGGTACTCCCGTACGGAGTACCTGTAGTGCAAAATTGATTGTAAGCCCCACGCTGGTCAGGCTATGGTCAAATATCATATTGCATTCTTCTGACGGCGATATCCCGAATTTGCCACGGCTCGGCGCCCAGTTCTGCACATGGATTACATGACCAAATTTTATGCATTGCAGACAGCCCTGTGACGGCGTCTGCCTTGCGTCCCTGTGGTTTCAATGCCAGTCGTCCCCGACTACGGAGTACGTGTTTGTTTGTCGCTGTGGCTGAACTGATATGTGGCGTGACTGACATCTCTCAGCCACTCACTAGCCACTCACTAGCCACTCTCATTACGTTACCATCACCTCTGTATCCCGGATAACCATCGTATCTTGTCATGCACACATGTCATCATCAATTAAACGTCAATGGCCCTCTCAGCTGTCTGAACCTTCTTGTCAACCAACCCACCAACCAATCAACCAACCATCTATCCATCTATCCATCTATCCATCTAAGCAACTCCTCCATCCATTCACCATCACCGTTCTGTACCGTTGCCCTCTGTCAATTCCCCCCATCTTTAGCAGCCCGTTCTACCTGCTCTAGCGTCTCCCCATGCCGTGCCAGCCGTGAATGCCATGCAGCCTGCTTCGTATTTATTTACCTCCTCCCCCGGAACTTTCGTCCTGGTCTTGGCAGCGCCCGGTTTCTCCCCGGCGCACACACACTCCTCCCAGCACCCTCGCTCTGCTCCCTCCCACACCCGGCACGCCGTAGCGGGGGTTGCGTCTCGGCTTCCGTCATAGCCTCAAACTCTGTCAAGGGACCAGTTCATTCGCTCAGCTAATTCCCATTTTCCTTTTTTTCCTTTTTTACTTCATCTTTATTGTTTCCCCGGTTTCCCATTAATTGCAAATCAAATATCCATCCGTCAAGAATTTGCCCTTTATTGCTTGTGCCCTTGGCATTGCGCTTAACCCTGCTGGCCACCTTGGGCCCCCCGTGTCGCATTACAGTGTCAAAACTCCCTCGCTGCTACATTTGTCTGACTGGAATGCGTCGCACGGGTTACAACAATGAATTCGGCACAACGCCTGGCCACAGCATTGTCTCGTTGACCCCACAACCCACTATAACTAGGACCCGTCGGTTGCAAAGAAAGGTCGCCGATGGGATGGATGCCTTTCGATGGCCTGTCGATGCCCGCCCCCCGGCGACACATGCCACTCTATTCTTCCGCTCGCCTCAACGCGTGCCCGGCTTCTGCTGAATTCGACTGTTGGGTTCTGTGCCTGTGGCCTCTCCTGGCCCTGTGATTTGATGACCTTTGCGCGCCCGTCGTTTGATGATTTTATTGCGCCCAGCCTCGGCGCAACGGATTTCCAGGCACCAGCCACGCGCGCCCCCGGTACGCTAAGTGAAAGCTACTGTAAGCTAATAAGCAACCTGCACCAGCCACCAGCCACCTGGGCCACCCATCCCCAACCGTAAACAGCCACACCACACCAAAACAAACAAACGATGGCTCAACACCACCAAAATCATCACAGCAAATCACTGTTACTGGCTCCCCGATTTAACAGCCCAGCCTCTTCCGCTCTTGATCTGCTTGACTATTGACTGGTCGCCGGACAACCCAACGAACTTGTCTCATCGCGCCCGTCCGGACGTTGCATCCATTCCCGCCGATCCATCAACCCTTCGTGGCTGCTAACGTCCCTTCCCTACGGAATACTACCTACCAACCATTGTTTATACCTACCAGCCATTGTTTATACCTGCCAACCATTGTTTATACCTGTGCTCCGTATGCATGCGTCAATGCATCCTGCAATCCAACTCATATAAGGTTGCAGTAACCAACATTCTCCCTTGATAATCTAGCAGCACAGATGCTACGAAATCCCAAACCCCACAGTCTACCTACAATTCACCACCAACCGGCCATCACCATGAAAACTTGTGATCGCGGCGTATTCTCCATCTCGTCGTTGCGACCTCTGCATTTCTAAACGATATGTTTGTGTAATATGACACGACTTATCTACACTGGGGCGTAATTCCGAGGTTCTACAAGCCGGAACGACGGCCAAAGGAGTCATGTCGCACCCGACCTACTCTTTGGGTGTCACCGACGCATCGCCGCTCCAATCGTGCATTGCTCCGTGTTTCATGTATCACAGCAGTGCAGCACAAGACGCCAATTTTCGCCAAATCACATTCACCTTCCAAAACGAGCCTCTTTATTCGCCACGCCAAGGTGGCCGCGAGGACAAACGCCCAGCTTTTCGTATGTATGCGGACATTCAGCCACAGCTACATTCTGTATAAAGCATTATCAGCAGAATGTTGCTCTATTGCATATAGGCCTTGGTCCATTAGATATACATTTCGCCGATTTCAGACAATCGGCTCTCACCCTTTATGTTGTGTGAAGAGACCAACATCTCGACGTAGCCTGACAGGCCGACCAACCATCACGAGAACACGCGCCTATTATTCGTCACCAAGTTGAGGGTGGCCTCTTCGTCCGCGACGTCCAGCTGAACTGCATGGATCTTGCAGCTGTATCCCTTGGCTTGGCCCTCCTCGACCAACGACGGGAAGAAGTTGGGCGACCTGTAGGCCGCGTAGACAGCGCGCCCCGGAAGCCGCGAGGGCCATCACGGTAGACCAACCGATTCCGTAGGGCGAGCCCGCGCCTGTCACCACGCCGACCTTGCCCTTCAGTGAATGCCGACATTACGTTTTCGGCTGCTTGTCGGCTCTGGTGTGTTTCTGGAGCGTGCAGTTGCAATACCGGATGCCTGTCAGCTAGTTCAGGGTATCCGGGCAAAGTTGGACGGCGTCCAGGTAAGAGTGCACATGTACATATATACACATCGAGAGGAACTCAGGGCTCCACGCCGAGCTGGCATACTGCAAAAGCACTGTCCGAGCCCTCTCTCCAAAACGACGCTGCATGAAACTCAGTCTATAGGCTGGGCGTGCGGCTCGGCGGGCCCCTCCGCAAGACCGTTGTTGCAGTGGCGGATTTGGTTGGGATGATGCAGACCAAGCATCGAACCCCGACAAAGGGACGAATAGAAAGCCAGCTGATACGTATATATCCCCGAGTCTCTGTGGACCAAAGCCTCTGGAGGAGATGGTATGGCGTGCTCCATTCGCTGCTAAGTGATAAAACATGCAGCCCTGAGCTCCGAGATGTGCCGCCGAAACAAATATCGCTCCCCTCCATGGCAATCTATTTTATACCCATAGACCTGGCCCAATCAATCAGATCAACTCATTATTCTGTGAGCATTGGACCGCGAGGGCCAGTGTTTTGTTATCCGTGTTTCTCTACGGAAGACTTACCCAGGCGCATGGTTCTTTAGACGAGCCGCAAGTCATCTACATCGTACACACCTGATTGGTCCCTACGCGGAATTCGCGGGTAGATCCAAAAGACTAGAGACCTAAGCCGTATGACAAAAAGAAAAGCCGCAGGGTTCATCTGGTCGCCATCGGCCCCGAGGGCCCAGATGATGTGACTTGGGGTAGACGACGAGCTCCCGGCGACAGTCATGCCATTCGTTGTGCCATCAACGATACACTGTCAACAAACGACTTCAGCTGCCCGATCAGTGGCTTATATTGATATTCAGCAATATATAGGATGGATGTAGCCCTCTCGGCTCTGTGCTTTTTGCTTTTTGCTTTTTGCAGCGTATTTGGCAGCATAGTCGTAGTTGCTACCGCAAATTTTGAGTTTGCGACGGAGCCGTGGCTTCGGCCTCATGGGATCAACTTGGATTCTTAGCCATCCTTGCGGAATATCTTGGCTGTGGTTCCCACGGAGTCGGCACTTGAATGATATCACTTCGCACGTTTGTGTGCATCGGCTCCTCAGACACAGGTTGTAGCGCAGCGACAGCCCTCTATCTGATAGATTGCACAAGCCGCCCGCGCAAACTATTCTATCGACAAAGTAGTGGGGATAAATCTTTGACACTTGCTTCTCCTCAAACCGACAATCTCAGCCCTGGAAGGCTTTTGGTGATTTGCTACAAGCCGGGGATTTGGTTGCCCTAGGACGAAATTCCGCCCTTCCGCTCGTGTTCGGCCAGCATCGCAGCCCGCACCTCGTGGCCTTGGCCGTAGCGATGCTGCTTGGTGAAGTATTGGCTCTTACTACGACGCTTAGCAGATAGTCTAGTCGATATTACGGTGGATTTATTTCCAGTACCGATTTGAGTAAGTATTTAAGCAGCTGTATCGCCGTATGGATGCGGGGGCAGAGCACGCTGATGGGAAATCAATTAGACATGAACACATGCAATACAATTTGTGTATTTCCTTTTTCGGCAGGTACGTAAGTACAATAGCGGCGCCATAAAATAGAGACTCTTGTATCTCTTTCCTAGTTCGCCCATCTGCAACAGTGACAAAGGATACACCACCAGCCGTCCAGATTAAGAATTGAAGACAAGCTTTGAATATCGCTTTTACAATTTACCCCATCAAAGTATATCGGGTCTGCATGGCGAAGTACAGAAATCGTTCGTTCACATGGATGGAAGGAAGGACATCGGACCATGAAAGTAGCTGATTATCCACCCGCGCGTATAGAATGACAAAAATTAGACCTCGGTATCGGCTTTGTGTCTGCAGACGATCTCTTCACGGCCACAGAAGATTGCTCCTAGTACTAGTCCAATAGCACAGCACGAAACGGCCAATAGTGTAACTCAACGAACAAGCCCATTGCCCAGAAGAGCCTCAGCACATTCTCCGGCCGATAGTCTGCTGTACATCTCGCCGTTATATTCCAATAAGGAGACAGTATTGTCACAATTAGGATTATAGGAACTTATGTATGCCGTTAGAAGGACGTTGCCCCGGGAATTTCCTTCCTCTTTGAACCCAACGCTTCCAACACAGAGTATATTCACCTCTTCAGCGCCCATGAAAGTAACTGGTGTCAGCTGGAACATTTATTCCCGGCAGTCAAACTGCAAGACAGACGAAAATACGCTATATTTGCTAGCAAAAATACAAATGAAGCATTTACCCCCTGAACAAAGCTTTCGAGTCTCGCATCGGTGACATGGAAAGCCATCACGTGAGCATGCTACAGCCATGCTTTGCGGTACTTCTCCCAAGCAAATTTTCAATCTTTGCTTGATTTGCTTCTTTCAGCATCCTATTTCTTGTATTACCATTGTACACCTTACTACCTGTCATTAGGTTACCCGGCGTTGGTTTTGCGCGCCCGCCGCGAGCTCCCCGCCCCGCTAGCCGTCCCCTTCTTCGTTGGCGGCCGATCCAAGCGCTGCCCTCCGTCCAACAACCAACTGCGCGTTAATTAGTCGAGGGGCCATCGACCGGCAGACGCTCAGGACAAGCGGCGGATTGGATGCATCATGATGGACCGGCTCCCACGGGAGCTCATCCAGGAGATCCTGCTGGCGTACGCCCATATCGCGTCGAAAAATGACCTCCTGACCAAGCGCCTCGTTTGCCGCGACTTTGATCGCCTGCTGCGCCCGTTCGGCTGCCGCACGCTCAGCCTCGACTCGTCGCGCCTCAACAGGTACTCGAAGCACTCGAAGCCTCGCGTGGAGGCGTTGCAGACGATTGGTCACCGGTGCAAAGCGCTGCATATCGACATGATGGTCTTGCGAGATGATTGTAAGGCTTTGACTGGCAAGTGAATGTTGGGCGAGCTGACCGGTTTCACTAGACGAGGTGTATACTCTCACGGAGTTTCTCAAAGATGTGTCTGGCATGGAAAATTTCTGTCGCGCTCTACGCAGAAAATATTCATTCGGCACGACGGCCTTTACGGAGGCAGAGTTCTTCAACACCGTCGTCGCACTACTTCAAAACTGCCGTGAGGTGGACCGCGTGCGCATCTACCTCCCTTCTCCTATTATCGGGTACCAATGTGGCGTTGCCACCAGAGTTCTCGCGAATGCGCTCAAGGCGCTCGCGCAACGACCTATCGATGACTCGGCGCCCCTGAAGACGCTCGTGGTGGAGGGCGTGACAGACCACACCCTGTGCGAGCTCTGGATGAACCCCATTGATGTTATGAACATGAAGATGCTCGTTCCCTCGCTGGAGACGCTTGTCATGACCCTCCGTCGACAGGCAGCGCGAACCTTTCCGCCTGGTATGTTTGGCATCAGTCTGTGGAACATGGTCTGCCAATCCGAGAATCTCAAGTCGCTGTGCCTCACAGAGTCGGACTTCAGCAGCGCGGACGACGGCGTTCTCAAGGTGACCACCTTTGCGGAGATGGAACTGGGCAAGTGGCTACACACCGGGCTACCTGGCCCTAACAATGATCTAACACCTCCAAAGCTCACGCGTCTGGAGCTCAAGCACACGTCCATCGCACCAGAAGAGCTGCTTCGCATTGCCACAACTTTTGGGCCCACGCTGGAGGAGCTGCATATGAATAACGTGCTCTTGATGACTCAACAGTCCGCGACAGTAAACCCGCTTTCCGACCACCACCTCTGGGTCGGCCTGCCAAACCAGGACCCAGGGCAGCGGCAGTGGATGGCCATGACGTTCCGGGCACTCATGCCGAAGCTACGCATCTGTCGCTGCTCCTATCTCGGCTACAAGATCTACATGGGCGACGCCTCCACCACCTGCGAGGATTTCGACTACGCGGATCCTGCTGGCGCGGGACGCACGCTGTCGCAGCGCTT
This sequence comes from Lecanicillium sp. G3, assembly GCA_037575805.1. Taxonomy (NCBI): domain Eukaryota; kingdom Fungi; phylum Ascomycota; class Sordariomycetes; order Hypocreales; family Cordycipitaceae; genus Lecanicillium; species Lecanicillium sp. G3. Next base: position 842,120 of record JAZHPD010000005.1, on the reverse strand, counting down.
CGTCGAGGTCGTCATGGGGATCCGCCAGCCCCGGCTCCTGTCGGGAGAGCCTATGTTCCTGTACCCTCACGACACCGACTTTGCCGGGCTCATGCACAACCTCAAGGACAGGAAGTCGCGGATGCGGATCTCCGAGCACGACTACCACGCGTACCGGCTGAGCAGTGCCGAGCCGGTGACCGACTACCAGTACAGCATCGACGGCCTGTTCCGCAACTGCACGGCAAACTCGGTCAGGGAACTCCAGTACATTGCGGACCGGGTCTACGAAGGGTTGAACGCGGTGCATGGAGAGACATCCGAGGGGATCAGCGAGATTGTGAACATGATGCCCGATTTGTTCATGCCGGACCCAGAGCCAGCGGGATAAGAAGAAGAAGAAAACAGAAAATACAACGAATTATAATTGTCTTTAGAGCGACTCAGCGATCAAGTAATCATGTCAGACTAATGGCCGCCAGCGTTACTATTTCGGGTACGGGAGGGGCCGCCCGCCTGTCAGCCTAATTTAACCACCGGCTCAGCCCTCTTCGACTCTTCGACCACAAACAAGAAGGATAAATCACAGGGACACGACTTGGAGTGGAGCTGAAAGTCTTTCCTCCTTTGTTGTATACCGATTTTATTGACAATCGCGCAAAGCAGGCTGATATATTGTACCTTTGTCCCTCACGCCGACAACTAGGTATCCACTGTGGCGCAAGGCGTCTTACAGGGCTGCGTCGATCGTGGAGGCCTCGAGGTCGTCCTCTGTCCCTCAAATCAATATCAGATACTCCTGGGCCTCTGACAAGGTGAAGATTAACGCAGCCATGCCATCTATCGCGGATGAACTGCTTGAAGACGTGGAGCGGCACCAGGATGAATCTACCCCTACCCGCAAAGGGACACCGCTGCTATATTATGTGCGTTCCTCGGACGGCAAACTCGCGCCTCTCATATTGCAAAACTTCCAAGAATCACGATCACTGCCGCCGACGCGGCTCTGGAAGCGACTCGATGCGCCGCCATGCTCGCCGGCCACTACGCTGGGGAAGATGAGCTACTGGATCGGCGCGCCGGTGCTCGTGCCAGGCAGCGTTGAGCTCGACTTGAAGAAGAAGTTTGCCCTGGGCCACGCTGCTTTGCGATTAGTGGCTTCCTGTCCACTAGGAATTTTCATGGTATGAATCATTGAACGGAGATTGGAGGCGGTGCTGATGAGTTAGTTTTACGGCCTTGAATTCATGAGCTCGCCGTATCAGGGCGGTTTGGTAACGTCAGGCACAGAGCTCTCTCTTCCGGATTATCGATATCAGCCGGTTCGAACCCTGGGTGCCCAGGATGCTGGAACGAATACCCAGGGCTCAGATACTGACGGAGGCTCAACGCGTAGACGTGGATATGCTGATGATATTCGGCTTGACACAGATTTCATAATCCCAGTTGCACAAAGCGACGACGATGCTCACACTATCATGCTAGAAACGACTGACCAAGGCTCAGCATCACGCCCCAGACATCTATGCTACGTCCAGGACTTTGAACGGGGAATATTCGAAACCATTCATGTCTCGCGGTTCCTCGAAGAAAACGGCGACGATACTGACATGGAGTTTGTCTTTGTGTCGTATACGCGCGAGCAGTTCAGCGTCGCCACTGACGAGGAAATCAACAAGTACGACTACCCAGATGAGGCCACGCGCGAAGCCAATCGCCAGCTCGCCCGCAAGGACCGCCAGCTCCTCGTGCAATGGGGTCTCGATGCGGCCAAGCGAGCCGGCAAGCGAGCCTTCTGGATCGACTTCGAATGCGTGCGCGACAGCGATGGCGTAGCCCGCTCTGCCAGCAAAAGCGACGACGTGTACCGCATCTGCGACGTCGTCCGCGCCGCTCATTCCATGATCATTGCCACGGGACCACCCGCGTCGGAGAAAGTAGCCGCCATCCTCGCGGGGCAGGAACACACGCCACCGCCGGCAGCCGGACAGCAGGACACGACAAAGTGGCTCCGTCACTGGGGTTCGCGGCTGTGGACGCTCCCCGAGCTTCTCTTGTGCCCGAGCGAGCACAGGGTGAAGCTCTACGTCCTGGGCCAGGCGGCAGACGCCGAGCCCGTCGCACTGGCCAAGCGCAACTTTGCCGAGCGGGCCTGGGACGACGCCGGACTAGTCAAGGAGCTGGTAAATCACTACGAGGGGTCTGCTATTCTCTCCCAGATCCAGCTCGTCGAGACGGCACTCGAGTGCTTCTCGCGCCGCGGAACCCATCAGTTCAGCCCCGGCGACATTGCCTACGCGCTCATGGGCCTCCTGCCCCTCAGCCAGCGGCCCGCCGTCCACCCTGGCGACACGGGCTTCCAGGCCTTTGCCCGTCTCTCCCTTGCCAACGACGGCGGCGAGTTCCTCAGCCGCATGGTTTGCCTCTTGCCGGCGGAGAGGCAGCACGCGGCCGCTGTGCCGTGGTACGAGAATGTCAAGGACAAATGGGGCGCGCGGATCCGCGACGTACACCCGAACACCCGCGTCGTCAAACTGCCCGCCAATGCGGCCGACACGCTGGTCGTAGACGGGGCATACAGTGCCGCGATCCGCTGGGACCGGTTCGATGGCGCCGCGGCGCGCATGGGCGAGATGCCAGAGAGCAAGGCCCTGGTGGCGGGCCTGATATGGTCTGGCTCATTTTGCATAGCGATAACGTTCCTCTTGACTCTTTTCGACTATCTGGCGCAGAGGCGCCAGCGCCCCTGGATTTGGGCTCTGTGTCTATGCACATTTGCGTTTGTGCTGCCGGCTCTCATTCTACCCGTGCTGTATCTCTGGTCGCAGTACCGAAACTGGCCGCGGCACATGAAATCAGATCTGGTCGGCATCGAGGGCCATGTGGGCGCCGAGGCGGTCGAGAAGCACCTCTGGGGCTTCGACCACGGGCGGCTGAGCCTCGTGAATGCCGCAGACGCGGTTTTCCAGGATGACGACGGCGACGAACAGGCCGACGACAGCAGCGCGGGAGCGCGCCGAGAAGAAGCCAAGTCCAACTTCACGCTGGTGGACACGCACATGATGACTGTGACGCACATCTCCACGCGCAGACCGCCGGTGGCCGTGTTCGCGCTCGGCAGTGAGGGAGGTCTCCAGCGAGCGGTACTATGCTCGTATGACTGGCGCGACGACGTCTTTGAGCGCGAGACTGTGTTGCGCGTCCCGGCCAAGATGCTCGATCAGATGCGGCGCGTGGATCAGTTCCGGCTGCGTCTGCAGCGCACGACGTCCGAGGATGAGGATATCACAGACGAGCAGCCGCCTGCAGCCGCCATGGCTAGCAACAGCATAAGCAGCTACAAAACGGAGCTCCTATTCGCGTCTTTGGTCGTTGTAAGCCCCCCCTCCCCCCCAACTGTAGCTCTCCCCTCAAGCTGACAAGACAACAATCAGTTGGCAATGGGCAAGCTTCAGCAATTCTCGTACTCGCCCGCCGACTGGAACATGGAGATGCGCGGTTGGCGCCCCGGCGACATCACCTACGACGCGCTCTTCACGCTCTCCCAGCCCCTCGCCCACGCCCTCACGTCCCGCGTCCCCCTCGCCCGCCTCCTCCCGCATTTCGCCGCCCTGCGCGCCTTTGCGCCGGGCCTGCGCGCCGCGCTCCCCTCCCGCCGCGCCGTCCTCGCCTACCTCGCGCTGCTCGGCGTCGCCGACGGCACCGTGTACGCGCTCGCCGCCGCCGTGCTGTGGTCGTGGTGGGGGGCTGCCACTGGGACGACGACCTCGGCGGGGGCGTTTGCGTATCGAGCTGTCCTTTTTGCCGCGTGCGCTGAGCTGATCCCGCAGATGCTGTGGTTTGTCAATGACATCGCGCCGTACTACGCGGAGATGGCCACGATAATGCTGCATGCGGTGGTGGCGACGGCGGGGAGGAACAGGATCGGACGGCCGGGAGAGGTGGATTGGGTGCCTGCCGCGGTGAAGATGGAGCTGGCGCAGCCGGCGGCGGAGGAGGCGGCCGCGGTACGTACCATATACAGCTTGGCACCTTGTATGTCAAAGGCACGACTAACAGAGGATAGAGCGATTTGAGAGAACGAGTCGTTCCGGTCGTTGTATTCGTCGTTTCCATCCTAATATTCCTCGGTATCAACGTGCCGCCCTGGACACAGACCAACACGAGCGCACTCTGGCTGCTCGTCGTACCCATCGTCATTGTGGTCATTTCCAGCGTCGCCATGGGAAAGACGCAAAGAGCTGCGCGTAAGCCAGTCCCCTGAAACCCCAGCCCTCCCCCAGAAAGAGACATCCGCCCAAAAACGACTGACAATGCAATAGTTCCGCTCCTCGTCTGCGCCATGGTCCTCATTTCGGCCGACACGATATGGTTGGGCCGGGTCGGCATTGCGACGGCGCCGAGTATCCTCGCGCAGATACGCTTCGCGATTCTCCCGTGTAAGTGACTTTCGTCTTCAACCTGTTTTTTTGCTCTCTTCGGTACAACTGACAAAGTACAGTGATGTGGACGGCGGCCGACACAATGGTTTCCTCGTGGCCGTTGAAGCTGCAGACACTGTGCCTGTCGCTGGCGGGTATGGCCGTGGGCGCGATGCTCAAGATGACGGGCGAGGTTACGCAGAAGTGGCAGTTCCAGGTCCCCATTACGGCGACGGCGGTGTTGCTCCTCTTGGGACTCTGGGTGTATCATCGGGCGACGCGGGGAGGTCGCATTGCGCTTGCGTGATGTTTTCACAATCACAATGTATAAATTGTATCAAGTATCATGTATTCAATATAAGCGTAATTCATTGAGAACTTGACCCACCATGGGGTCCATGAAACTAGTTCATCTAGATGTCCAGTCTACCGCCTGACAAAAGAAACAATCCAAGTCGCGTCTATGAGATATAATGATATGCACGTGCTGATGCTCTTCTCGCATCGTCTTTCATAAACATATATACGTAAGCTTCTCCTTTCTTTTTTCTAAATTAAAAATTAGTTGCCGTTCTTGGTACCGGCGACGGCAGCTTCGAGGGCCTGGAGGACGTCGTTCTTGAGGTCCTCGGCCTCCTCGACACCGCAGCTGACACGGACAAGGTCGTCAAAGACGCCGACAGCCTCACGCTGGTCCTTGGGGATACCGGCGTGAGTCATGCTGCTGGGAAGCTCAACGAGAGACTCGACACCACCGAGGGACTCGGCAAGGGTGAAGATCTTGGTGAGAGAGCAGAAGCGCTCAGCGGCGTCGTGGCCGCCCTTGATGCGGAAAGAAAGCATGCCGCCGCCCATGGCGTTGCGGTGCTGCTTCTTGGCGATGGCGCGGTGAGGGTGGGACTCAAGGCCAGGGTAGTTGACAGCAATGACAAGAGGCGAGGCCTCGAGGGCGGTCGCAATGGCAGTGGCGTTCTCGGTGGCGGCACGGGCACGCAGGTGCAGGGTCTTGAGACCGCGGTGGGCGAGCCACGAGTCGAAGGCCGAGGGGACGGCACCAATAGCGTTCTGGAGGAAGGTGAGGCGCTTGTAGAGGTCCTCGGAGTTGAAGGCGGCGACACCCATGACGACGTCACTGTGGCCGTTGATGTACTTGGTAACAGAGTGGACGACAATGTCGGCGCCGAGGTCGAGAGGGTTCTGGACATAGGGGGAGAGGAAAGTGTTGTCGACGACAACCAGGATGCCGTGGCGGTGGGCGACGTCTACGACATGGCGAATGTCGACGAGGCGCAGAGTGGGGTTGCTAGGGCTCTCGATCCAGATGAGACGGGTGTTGTCGTTGATGTGCTCTGCAATGTCGACCTCGATCTCGGGAGTAAAGGTAACCTTGACGCCGTGGGCCTTGGCGACCTGGGTGAAGTAACGGTGGGTGCCGCCGTAAACGTCGGAGACGGAAATGACATGGGAGCCGGCCGCGAGGCTCTGGAGGATGTTGGCCGTGGTGGCGGAGCCGGAGGAAAAGGCCAGCGCGTAGCGGGCGTGCTCAAGAGCAGCAACGGCAGTCTCAAAGTTGGTGCGGTTGGGGTTGGCGGAGCGCGAGTACTCGTAGTCACCGACAGGCTTGCCGACGGCCGTCTGAGCAAAAGTGGTAGACAGAGAAATGGGCTCAATGACGGCGCCGGTGGAGGGGTCGTGAGGGGAGCCGGCGTGGACGGCAAGGGTGCCGAAGCCGTGGACAGGCGTCGGGGGCCGGGGCGGCGTCTGGACGGCGGCCTGCTCTGAGGTGGTGGCGGGAGACATTTTTTCTGGTATGAAGGGTCTTGTATGTTTGGTTGAAGAGGGGGAGGGGTAACTGAGATTTCTGAGCTCCTCAAACCGTGAATCGGAGTTAGGGTCGCAAAGGTGTACTCCGAAGAGCGGGCAAGCCCAATTATTAATAGTGAATCTGGCTAGAGATTTTTTTTCGCGCTCTCTGTGCTCCGTACAGGGGAGGGGTTCGGTTTGAGACGGGCTGGCGGTCCAATCCCAAACAATTGTGGATGCGAACGCGGATACCGGTCGAGATGGTTGGGGAGCAATGACAATGGAGCCAGCGCAGTCGGATGCAAGACGGCTGTCGGTGAGAAACCGGGCTTTCTTTTGCGATGGTCAGCTGGACGGCTGTGGTGTTGTGCGACTTGAAAGCGTGACTGAAGGACGACGGTGTCTCGGATGGGATTCTTGGTCCTTTTTAGAAAGCTGCGTCTCGGGCTCGACCTGAATCTATCAATTGCCAGGTCCGCTTCTAGTGGATGCCGGCAGCAACAAGGGAAAAATTCTTTCGAGAAAAAAATAAGCTTGTAGCGGTCGCAGAATACCCACAGGCTGTGACGTCGGCTTGAATGGTCCACCTCGAGTCAGCTTGTGGGAGAGTTTAATGATGGTGTCATTCAGGTACGGACTCACAACTGGTAGAGCAAGAGATGAGCTGGATAGCGTGATGACAGGAAGAAGCAAATTCGAAAATGATGATGAAGGGACGAAATGTCGGTGAATTGGCGTCGATGGTGTTTGTAGTGCGACGTTTGCGGTGCAAGATGTTGAAGGGCGAGGTGTGGCTTATATAGAGCCCAAGTAGTAGATGGAACGAAACAAGCCTGACGAATGATGTGATTTCCGAGTCGAGCATGGCTTGGGTGATTTCGGATGGATTCGAATTGCAGCTAGAGGGATGATGACATTTCAAATCGCGACATTGCAACCTTGAAATCTGTAATCAGTGGTCGGGCGATGGACGGCGTTTGTCATCAAAGTTTCCGTTTCGTCTGGCAGCTGCCAGCCAGCCTGCCAGTCCTGGTCCCCGATGCAGGAGGGTAAGGTGTGCCAGTTTTGGTGCTGTTTCGTCACTCTGTTGTACCCAGTACCTGTGCGGTATGTGGCCGCGCCCGCATTAACTCATGTAGTGGGTACCTCGGACCGCGCTGGCCATTGCCGGCGCAGCCCCAGCACTGCGACCAGGTCACGCCCTATGGCGCCATCGCTGGGCGCGGACGAAGAATTTGCCCTCTTGCAGAAGCACGACGGAGGATGACGAGGCCGGCTTATGCCAGCACGGCGCTGGAATTCGGATCGTCTGGTGCCCTTTTTTCGTCCGAGTTGCTGACCGCCCGAGGTTGGGGACGGTACGCGTGCTGCGTGCTGTGATTCCTGGTGATTCCTCCCAAACGATGCTGGTGCACTGGTGCTTTGGCTGTGTCGACTTGAGATGAGAATCCCACGAAAGGCTGTCGAGTCGATATTTCATATTCTTCGAATACCAGAGTCTGATCTTGGGCTCAATACTCTCAGTTTGCTGTTTCCCGGCCTCGTAAGAGACGGAACACTCAGTGCCCTGCTCAAGCAGCCGACCCAATGTCCGACATTTTGTAGAATTTTTCTTTGCGCCCCTTTGCATTCCACCTGGAAGCTCGAGGATTTGTTTCGCAATCTTCAGTCCATTTTGTGAGATGGACGGGCTTGCTGCTATGAAGCTGCAATGTCGTGGTCGGTATGTTGTGGGTTTTGGAGCAGCCAAGGATAGAAGCTAGTCGAGTTGCTGCGTTGTCCGAGTACTTTGACAATAGCGAATCCCGATTGATGATTCAAATGTTTACAAGGTTAAGTTTGTGAATCATTTCATCTACACATCTGCCCAGCTTAGTTTACCCAAGTGGTACTTTATGTAGAAGTAACGTCGCACGCCATTGGAACGGCCCGTCGGCCACCACGGGTATTTTGGAGCTGCAAGCGATGCTCCGATGGCCAGGAGCATGGCGTGCTCGATGCGTGGAGAACCACGCAGAGTTACAGGTTTTGCTACTGGCTAGCTCGCAGTGAGTGTATGTAATTTGGACTGGAGTTGGGCATTAGACAGGGCCCAGTGTGGCTGGCTGAGGAATAGGACTCGTCGGGAAGAGATGCCAGAGCGCGAGGGCCTCGCATTGAGCGAGACGCGGCAACAGAGAGAGACTGCTGTAGAACAAGGCACTGCATGCAGTAGGAACCGTTTGCAGTATCAGGCTATAGTCGTGTACTGTGACCAGCACACTTGGTGGCAACCGGCGAGCTAACGACCGAGCACAGTCATTTTCTATATTGTGCAGAGCAAAGGCGCAAGCTGAACAGCAACCAAGCACCCGAGCTCTCGTTCAGAGCCGGCACGGCGCAGCTCTTTATACGAACACTGTCGCAATCGGCCGGACTCGGCAGGCAGGGAACGATTGGCCGGCGAAGGGCGCAACGTACCGGCCGAGCTGGGGCAGCGTTTGGCTGGTTGACTAGGGCCGCTCAGCCGTACGAGTACGTTGGGCTTCGTACTCGTACCGAGGCCGGCTTCGATCCGGACCCGGGACCGCAGCAGCGAGGAATGGGGCCGAGTCTGGGGGTGGTTGGTGGTTTCACGGGTAGAAATTCCCGCGGCGCAAGGGGGGGGGGGGGGGGGTCGCAAGCACAGACTGAGCGAGCAAGTAGCGAGTGGGGGAGCAGCAGGCAACAACAGATTCGAGGACACAGATCCATTCCTGCAGAGCTTCGCCTCCTTTTCTGGGCTTTCTGGGAAAATCGACAAGACAGTACGTCATCCGCGAAGCCGTGCCAAGGGGGCGGTTCCGGGTGAATTACAGGGTGGTAGCCTGGCCGGGGGGAAGGCGTAGCGTGGGCGTGTTGCCGTGCTAGAGCCGCGGGCGGTGCGTTTGCTGATAGAGAGGCGGAGGGAGAGCGAGCGAGAGAGGACATGTTGCTTCTGCGCCGGTATTTATCGGTTGTGGTATGCCGCGACAACTGGACAAAAGGTCTTGTCGTTGTGATATTGTGACTGTGTGACGTGCCAGGCTGGCTGACTGGCTTGGCTGACTTGGGACCGGGCGGTTAGTTGAAAAGTCCGCTGCGGCCTGCAGGTGTAAGCCACAAATCAGCCACAGGTACGTACTGGCTGACTTGTGGCTTCAACTATGAACAGCTGCTACTATAGTATGCATGCGGGCACAAGCTACCACGCCTTTCGTTCTTCCAATTTAATTAATTGTAATTGTAATAAAAAAATACTCTCAATTCTCAATTCTCTCGGCTGCCTCACTCGTCCGGGGCTGTGCACGCATCCTCAAGCTCGGTCGCGCATCTCTGCCGTCCGCCCCCCCGAAAGTGGGCACTCCAATTCGCGATCTCAAGCGCTGACTACGTCTTACCTTGTACCTTTTACAGGTGCCCTTTACAGGGAACGCTTGACAGGCTCAGGCTCAGGCTCAGGCTCCCAGCGTAACAGGCCTCTCAGCCTGGCTCAGCCCCCTGTCACATCAAGCGAAGAAAAGGCAGGAAAAAAAAAAAAAAGCAAGAGGCCCACCAAGCAATTCACCACCACCATCGACTACCACCTCCAACTTATTCACCACCACCCATACAAACTTACCCCGGCCAACCGTCACTCTCCGTCTCTTCTCCAAACCCTCGCGCCTTTTCTCGTCTCTCGTTGCTTTTTCTTCCGCCGACCTTCTCATTTCTCCTCCTCCGCGTCCTTTTTTTTCCGCTCTTCCTTCCCTCTGGCCACACTTTCAGCTCCTGGCGTTAACACGTTCAACCGTTCGCACCCAACTTTCCCCGTGGCCATGCTCCAGGGGGCGTTCAACTTGCTCTCTCGACCGCGATAGCCCCAACATCACCAAAAAACCCCCGGCTACGCATGCAAAACCTCACCTCACCCACCAACGAGACACACACACAATACAGCACGCCGCGACACCGCACAGTCCCTGATGCCGCCTCGTCGGTCTCACAAAAAATCCCGGGCGGGATGCCGCCGGTGTAAAAACAGAAAAATCAAGGCACGTATCGTCTTCGTGTTTGTGCTGGCTGGATGGCTGGCTGCCCGCGTCTCCCACCGCACACGCTGCGCTGCGCCGGCACGCGCCAAACGCCGCAACCACGTCCGCGCTCCCTGCTAACTCCTTCCAGTGCGATGAAGTCCACCCGCGATGCGGAAACTGCGTCAAGCACGGCGTCTTGTGCGATTTCGAAAACCCAGAGGTCCTCGACGACCTCAACCCGGTAGCCACGCCCGCCGCCCCGAGCCCCCCCGTCCCTTCGCCCACCAGCCTCCAGAACAGCTATCACAACCAAAACGGCCACGGCCACGGCCACGGCCAAGGCCACACCAACGGCACCACAACAAACGGTAATGCTCCCAACGGGTCACGGCCCTCTCCGCGCAAGCAGTCGCCCGCTCCTCATCCCGCCTCCTCGCCCTCCGTCACCGAGTCCCTCCACAACTCGGCCGCCGCCTCGGTCACACAGAGCATCCCAAGCGTGCCTACCCCGTCAGCCGCGCCGCAGACCCGGCCAGTCGACCGCATGCTTGAGCTCCGTCTCTGGCATCACTTTACTACAAACACATACAAGACGCTCCTCATCAACGTCCCCGCCACCGACCCGATCTGGCAGCACGACGTCCCCAAGCTCGCCTTTGCCGGCAAGACATATCTCGCAGACGCCATACTCGCCGTCTCCGCCCTGCATCTGCGATCGCAGCACCCCGACGACAAGGCTCTCGTCCAGGCTTCTCACGCCTATTCCGCCTCTGCGCTCGCCGACTACTGCGCATCGCTGACAGGAGGTATCCAGGAAGAAAACGCAGAGGCCTTGTTCCTCACGGCCTCGCTCATTGCCTTCCAGGCCACCGCGTCGCGCATCTTCATCAAGGATGACGGTGAAATGACGCCCAGCGCCAGCAAGGCTTCAAACAGGTACCCGCTGCCGCTTGCCTGGTTTCACGCTTTCCAGGGTGTCAAGACTGTAGTCGCAACGTCGTGGCCCTGGATTTGCAACAGTGCCACTGTCGTCGCTGTTATTGACTCACAGCCAAGCTTTCAGCTCGACATGAACCCTCACGGTTCCAGTTCCTTCTTCGGTCACCTCCTCGAAGGCGTCGAGGACGAGGCATCGTCAGAAGATCCTTCGATAAACCTCCTATCTACGCAAGGATACATCCATGCCGTCTCCGTCCTCAACTGGGCGCACCGGAATCCTTATCCGCCCGCCACGCTCGCTTTCCCCGCCGCCGTATCGAAACGTTTTGTCCAGCTCGTCGAGGCCAAGCGCCCCCGCGCTCTCGCCATTGTCGCATGCTTCTTTGCGCTGCTGAAACGCATGGACAACGTCTGGTGGCTGGGTGACGTCTCGCGACGCGAGGTCATGGGCCTCGTCAGCTTGTTCGAGCCCGGCTCCGGCTGGTGGCGCCACCTCGAGTGGCCGGTCCGTATCGCCCTTTGGGACGGCGATGCCATTCCGGCCTCCGTCTGGGGTGCCGAGTGCGACGAGCCTTCGGGCGAGTATGGCCTGGTTGAGACCATGAAGAACCACATCGAGCTTCTGGCGCGCATGAGCCATGCCATCCCGCAGTCGCCCTCGGCCGACATGACGGATATTACTGGCGAGCTGGGTTTCGCCGCCGTTCCTCTGGACTAGTCCAGTTTCTTCTGTTCTTGATTGGATTGATTTCTTTCAACTGGCGTTTTTGTACGAGGTCACAGGAGTGGATGGTATCATGGTTCAAATCCAGGGATAACGGGACGTGAAAGGCACATTTTGGGCTCAACTATATAGCATGGGAAGGCGTTGATCATGACGTTTGTCATTTAGCACCACATTGGGTGGTCTTTTTACTGTCTTTCGTTTTGCAGGCGTTTCCTATTTTTTGTTCTATCTGTATCTTCTTTTTTTTGTTGAAACGGATTTCTGTGTATATAGGTGTACTTGGGCACGATGTTTACTGGCGGCAAAAGGGGTGGGCACAGCGCCACCAACATGACGAGTTATTGAATCAAATACTAGAAGCCACGAGAGGCTGGTAATATCAATGCAGACAATGTTATTCAGTGGACCAATCTGTTGGTTAATATGAGAATACGCGATGATTGGTAATGTCTAGATAGAGAACGTTTGTGCAATGGATCAGAATGTAGAAACAGCAATGATTACTCGACTAAATGAATACCCATACACCAAAAAACGCCAAACACATGATGCACGTGAAGACCAATTGTCCAACACTTTTTGTCTAGTTTTCGATTCCTCCCCCGCCACCCCGCAGCAGTGAGCTTATTGCTTGGAGCGCTTGGCGTCCTCCACGACGTCCTCCTCCTCCGCGGCGTCCTCGTCGTCGAGCCTGCTGCGCTTGAGACCCTTCATCTTCCTCGTCTGCAGGCCGCTGAGGTCCTGCTTGCCCAGGTGCACGCGGCCGATCTTGTCGCCCATGGTGTCGGTGGTGATGTTCTTCTTGGTGCGCTCCTCGAGGCCGCGCGGCGTCTTCATGGCCTCCTTGAGCATGGCCTCGTCGGGCTCGCGCATGCGTCCCACGCGCAGGTCCATGCGGGGCCCGATCTCGTCGACCTCGACGCGCGGCAGCTTCTGCCCGCTGCGCTTGGTGCGGATGAGGTACACGCGCATGTGGATGGCGGGCTTGACGTCGGACGCGCCCGTCTCCTCCTCGGCCGTGAAGCTGACAATGTACTGCAGGCCCTCGACGTCGATCTTGTCGGCGGGCTCTCCCTTGAAGAAGTCGGTGAGGATGCTCTTGGCCATGGTGTACTCGTTGGCGACGGGGCTCTCGAACGCGGTGCCCGCGAAGAGCAGCATGGGCCGCAGGCCGATGGAGAACTTCTTGTTCTTGAACTGCGCCATGGCGCGGAAGCTCTCCGGGTCGAGGTGCAGCTCCAGCATGTCGAGCACCTTGTAGCCAAAGGTGCGGATAAAGGTCATCGAGTGCGGGCGCTTCTTCTGGCTGCTGCCGAAGACGAGCAGGCTGGCGTCGTTCTTCTCGGAGAAGAACTCGAGCGAGGAGGCGTCCTCGAACGGGTGGATGGCGTTCTTCTTGGTGAACTTCTTGACGCGCGGCTGGTGCATCGAGTGGAGGTCGTTGAGGGCGTCCTGCACGATCTGCGAGCAGTTGCCGCCGCGCAGGAAGAGGCACGTACGGGGGTTCTCGACGGCCTTGGACTCGCGGGCGGCCATGGCGCGCTTGGAGCGGGCATTACGGGGTTTGCTGAAAATGGCATCAGTAAATAAATTGAAAAAAACTGCATTGAGTTACGGTCCAACTCACACTTGACGAAGCATTTTGGCGGCAATTGTTGATATGCTTGCTTGTTCACAGCCACTTCTTATTTTTCATCACCTAAACGCTTGGAGTAGCAAAGAAAAAAAAATGCTTATCGATAACCCAGTTACAGTGGGTACCTGCTCCAGCTGCAACTCTGGCTTCCTGCGCCTGCAAGAAAAAGGGCAAATAGGCAAAATCGGTAAAAGCCGTCCCCCGCAGTCACGTGTGCTGCCCAACTCCGATGCTTCCTAAGCAAAACCCGCCACCACCGCCTCACTACCCCAAAGACGGACGGTCCGGAGGCCGGCCCTGCCAGCCTCGGTAGATTCCCCACGCTGCCGAGCCACAAGCTTAGTACCGACATTCACCTGCATCCGTTTGCACTTCCCCAACATTCGATCCTCCATCTTCGTCATCCTTCTCGTTTCACATGGTTTTGCCGCCAACTTTTTCCAGCACCCCGGCAGCCAGAACTTGAACTTCTACAACTGCTACGACAAAGCTCTTTTCCACCCCCGCCACCGCCTGAATCACCCCGCTTGCGCAATCTTCCAGTCCTACCGCCATCATGTCGTTCATGGGTGGCGCCGAGTGCTCGACGGCCGGAAACCCTCTCAGCCAGTTTCAGAAGCACGTCCAAGATGACAAGACTTTGCAGCGCGATCGCCTTGTCGGCCGTGGCCCTGGCGGCCAGATGAATGGCTTCCGTAGCCAAAATCCCAACGCTCCCCAAGATGAGGTAGGCACGCACCTGTGTCGGCTACAAGCATGCGCCCTGACTAACCACCTGATGATGCTCTAGATGATGAATGGCTTCCTCAACGCCGGTCCGAATATGCAGCAGGAGTTTCCCATGCAGGGCCCTGCTATGAACCCCGTCCAACACGCACCCATGCGCGCCAGTTCTGCCTCACCGACGTGGGCACACGACTTCAACAGCCAACCCGGAATGGAGTCCGCCTTCAAGCCGCCCTCCAGCGGCCACTTCAGTGCTGAGGAGTTTGCTCGCTTCAATATGAATGGTCAAGGCTCCTCTGCCCGCTCCAGTCCCATGCAGGCAAACATGTCGGGCAGCCAAATGCAGCGCCCGATGATGAGTGGCGGCATGGGTATGGGTATGGGCATGGGCATGGGAATGGGCTACGGTATGAACCAGGGTATGATGCCCATGTACCAGCAGCAACAGCAGATGCGCAACCAGCCCCAACAACAAGATGCCAAGGGTAAGGGCAAGCTTGTTGAGCTGGACGATACCAAGTGGGAGGAGCAGTTTGCTCAGCTCGAGCTCGAGGACCAGACCGAGGCTACCGACAAGGCCAAGGAGAACGAAGAAGCCGGCGCCGCGGAGCGCGAGCTGGATGAAATGGACCGGGCTATCCAGTCTGAAACAAATGAGTTCGGTGATTTCGAATCCCTTTGGCGTGGAATACAAGCTGAGACGGCTGCTGCTAGGTCTATGGTTCACGATGAATCTCTCTTCGACCAATTCGATAACGAGTGGACAAACGATATGATCCCCGACCTTCAAGGCCTTGGAGACTGGGGCCGCTTCGGCGACCCGGTCGTCGAGAATTACATGTTCGAACAAGAAAACTTCTTCAAGGACGAGAAGAATGCCTTCGAGGAAGGTGTGCGCGTTATGAAGGAGGGTGGCAACCTGTCACTGGCTGCCCTCGCCTTTGAGGCCGCCGTCCAGCAGAATCCCGAGCACGTCGAGGCCTGGGTTTACCTTGGTCAGGCACAGGCGCAAAACGAAAAGGAAACCGCGGCGATTCGCGCTCTCGAGCAGGCTCTCAAGCACGACCCCAACAACCTCGACTCGCTCATGGGTTTGGCCGTCTCCTACACAAACGAGGGCTACGACAGCACCGCCTACCGCACCCTCGAGCGCTGGCTCTCCATCAAGTACCCGACCATCCTGGACCCCAAGGATGTCCACCCGCCCGCGGACATGGGCTTCACCGACCGTCAGATCCTGCACGAGAAGGTGACGGACCTCTTCATCAAGGCTGCTCAGCTGAGCCCCGACGGTGAGCACATGGACCCCGACGTCCAGGTCGGCCTCGGTGTGCTGTTCTATGGTGCCGAAGAGTACGACAAGGCCGTCGACTGCTTTCAGTCGGCACTGCACTCTTCTGAGCTCGGCACCATGAACCAGCAGGAACAGCTGCACCTGCTCTGGAACCGTCTTGGTGCCACGCTGGCCAACAGCGGACGCTCTGAGGAGGCCATCGCTGCGTACGAGCAGGCTCTATCGCTGTCGCCAAACTTTGTGCGCGCTCGCTACAACCTTGGTGTTAGCTGTATCAACATCAGCTGCCACCAGGAGGCCGCCTGCCACTTCCTGGCCGCGCTCGAGATGCACAAGTCCATCGAGAAGTCGGGCCGCAGCAAGGCCTACGAGATTCTCGGCGAGGGCAACGCCGCCCAGGTCGACGAAACGCTCGACCGCATGTCGGCACAGAACCGTAGCAGCACCCTCTACGACACGCTTCGCCGCGTGTTCACGCAGATGGGCCGCCGGGACCTGGCAGACAAGACAGTGCCGGGTGTTGACCCCGATGTGTTCCGACCGGAGTTCGAATTCTAAGGGGAATATGTGTCTGGGGGGCGTATACTGACTGTCATTTTTGGACATCATTTGCTTGATATGACGGTTAACGGACGCTGTGATGTCGGAAACATTTGCACGCAATGCATATTTCCGTGTACATATAGATATAAATGAGATTGGGTATAGGAAGGGACGATATCAGGCTTTTCATGTTACACATGACGCATATTAAGAATACATGCATTCACACTGCTTTCTTCATGATGATTTGATTGTTTCTTCTATGGGTGAATATTTTTATAAATCTGCTCGCAGCGTCGATTGCTTCATTATGCACTTCTGCGTATACAGCTCAAAACCAAGGACTGTATTGACGGCCGAATTAGGTATCGTCGACTAAACTACGAGTTATGACTGCATTAGCAAGATTCAATGTCGACCAAATTTTACATCAACTAAGTTTTATATACACAGTCAAACTCTATAAAGATTTTGTTGATAGTTTATAGTTATATAGATTTCCCGTCAGTTTAGAGGCAGCAAATATATAGCTTATAGTTTTATAGATTAAAGTGATATTTTGCTTGGTTGGCATGCATGTTGAACTTCCACATTACGTGTTAAAGCTAAGTCTGTAAGTTTGTATGGCAGTGAGCAAGCATTGAGCACAAAAGTTCTGCGGTGGCAAGCCGTTCGTACAGTCAGACCAATTCTACAGTGACAGCTCATAGTGAGACATCAATGCACGGCAGGGTCTTTCATATGGCTTCGGCGGCAGAGAATATCCCTTTTCTCCAGGGGCAATCGGCACAGTCCAAGAATTACTTCCTTTACTCGTGTTGCCCCTGATACAGCGACCGAGTGCTTTTGATGACAGTGACACAGTCTTTCACCGAGGCAGGCGCACTTGAGACATGCAAATGCTCAGTGCCGCCCTAAGGCTCATGAATGGCTCCGCGTCATCTGTTTTGGGACCTCCCGAGTAGTGCCCGACGTGTTGTCTCTCGAGCCACCATTCGATTGTACGAGGGAGAGCCGGGGTGAGACACTCGATCGAGAAGAGCCTCGCCTTTTGTCACGGAAAGACATACACAACCCTCGTGGAGGAATGAAAGTCTGCAAGACAACATCATTTCCAGAAGCTAGCATGTTGACAAAAATAATCACCCACGCCTTATTGTTCTCTAAGACGTGACACATTGTTGCCGATCCATGCGCGGCCACTAGGCTGCGGCCCGCCGGCCACGCCTTCACACCCTTGCACCAAAAACAATAACACCAACAAATATAGAACCGCCGAAAAAAAATAGAGCATCGATTCGAGTTCCACAGAGTTCTGGTTATTGAATCGTTTGTGTGCGGTGCTGTGGCTTGCGCAGAGGGATTCTTGGCCGCGCACTCGCGCAGGGGCGGCCGGGCCCGGTGTGGCTGCCACTGGCTGTCGAGGGCACAGCTGATCTGAGACATGACACGATAGTTAGGTTTCTCGGGCTGCATGACGGGGCTTTCTCAGCGTTGCTCATAGTATCGCTTTGAAGTTTGGCCACCAGTATACTGACAGGTGTAAGGTCTAAGACATGTCAATCACATCTCACATACAGGGGCGAGAAGGGTAGCCTAGAGAGGTCTGCAGGTGAAATCCACAGGAGCATGCGCAGTTCAAGGAAGAAAGTATCAATCCATTAAGAAATAGAAAGTTAATTTTTTGTACTGAAGAAATGAACAAGCGCAAAACACCCTTGTCAAAGAGAAGGAATGGCAACTCTAATGATAGTCTAACAGGAAACTAACAAACAACCATGGGTTATAAATTCATACGAGAGGAAATCACTTCAGGTTGGGAGCCTTGGCGCAACGGGCGCCGTCGTTGCAGGTAGAGGACTTGCCTTGGGAGACTTTGACGGGCTTGCCACCATCGATGGGGAACTTGTAGATCTCACCAGCCTCATTGTCGCCGGCGTAAAAGTCACCGTCGGCGGCAGCGTCACTGACACCCCACTGGTCCTTGTCGGACATCTTGCCAAAGTCCTTGACGACGGTCCACTTCTTGATAGCGGCACCACCGGGGCTTTTGATAATCGAGTCGAGCCTACGTAGCCGGGAACGTTGGACTAATCGAAGGGCTGGCCCTGGGCGCGGGTGGTGGTGCCCTGGTCGACAACGGCGCCGAAGGTCTTGGCTTGGACATCTGATATGTCGATCAATTATACGAAAATTACGGACGTCCGGAGACGAAAGACATAGTCAGGGTTGATGACGGCGCCCTGCCACCCTATGTCCCCGCAAAAGCAGTTCGGCCTCTTGAGTGTCTCGGGATCGCACTCTGGGATCTTATCGCGATGAAACCTCTGTCCAACGACCGGTTTGTGCCACCTGACTCTGTTGCGTAGCAAGAGGATATCCTTGAGCCAATGCCGCAGAAGTGGGAGAAGCAGTGGGAGAAGCGGCTCGAGTATTTTGACGGTGAGGCCAATTCCACTCGAGGAAATGACGCCTCTCTTCCAGTTGATGAAGCATTCGATGCTTGGGGCCAGACATACAGGGCAAAGAGCAAGTTCTGGCGTGTTACTAGAAGACGAAGAGGCGGCATTCATCTCCCTGCTGAGTCGGATGCTGTGTTTGGGTCCGAGAGGCCGACCCTGGGCGAACAAAGTGCTGGCGTCAGCAGTGGATGAAGAACTGGGTGATGCCAAGTTTCGAGCAGAGTCTCGCAGAAGCCTCGAAACAGGATGCTATGCCCTAGTAGCCAGCGCATGTTCTAATATGTATATCGGCTTTTAGATTCAACCTAAAATGACAGCTGTGCTGCCCTCCTGATAAATGTGCTTTCAACTTCAGTTCAGCGGCTCACGGTTGCATGGCTACTCACGCGCTGGGGTTGGAGGCGACGAAGCCGTTGGGAAAAGAAACCTGCTTGCTCTATTATTTTACTTACAGCGGACTTCCGCATTTCCGTCTGTACATTTCCTCGGCGATTCAATGCCAGGTATACCGTAATACCATTTCTGCGAGCTCCTCTCTGGCTAGTCTACTTTGCCGGTATCAACACAGGATCGTTATTTATAACGAACTCCCAGCAGATCCTGACGTTGTTGCCGTCACTGCTGGAGGGCCTCGCAGGAGACGTCCAATAACTGTTATCTCGATTATGTTAGGCTACTAAGCAAGCTTTTCGGTTATTCTTGAAGCCTTTTTGTTAGCATACGCGATCGATACATGTAAGTCATAGCTGTATGATTCAAGAAGATTTCATGCTTAAGCGAGGATGTATAGTTTACCCTGCAGCGTTACAGCGATCTTTGGCGTAAGATTCTTGTCAACTCAAAACTATCACTTCGCGTGCTGCTTTGACCCGCGGCGGAACGGTTACCGACTTTCATCGGCATTCGCACGGCCAATGGCGAAACCGGAGACTCTCCCGTGGGAGTCGCACTCATCGCACAGGCATCCATCTAGCGAGAATCTGCTCTGACAAGAGCCAGGGGGGCCAAAAACAACACCATACTCGGAAAAGAAACTAATTCGCTAGCAAAACGCCCATTTTGGGTGCTTTTCACGGCCCTCATCGTTCCACCCTGAACCGCGGCCGCCGCGCTTTGCTCTCCCGTCCTGCCCTGAGGGAGGCCGGTGGAGGCGTCATACTGTCTGCCCCAGCCGGCGCAAACCAGCCACCGCGTGTGTATATAAACTTTTTGCCAAGTAAACAGTTCCATCGCATTGGCTATAATAGGTGAACGCGGCTCAAGGGCTCGAGGTGGATTGCTTCTCGCCTTTCTCTGGCCGCGCAGGCCTCGTCTTGGACTCGCGATGGCACGAGGGAGCTGCGACATTGACCAAGAAGAAGCCGAGGGTTGGATCGAACACAGACGCGAAACCAAAAGGTTCCTCGGAACGTGTTCTTCCGTACCCCACGGGTCCATAATATCTCCCTTTCCCTTTTTTTTTTTTTTTTTTTTTTTTTTTGGATTTTAATAGCTAATGATACTCATCTGTCGACCACGCCCTCGGGCCGGATATTGCCTAGGCAGGACTTTTACACGGCAGCGGCTCGTATGGCCGCTACTGAGCTGCGATTTGGCGAAAATATCAAAAGACGTAGCAAGTACCGTTATTTGTGTACCTGGCACGACGTTTCCCGCCTCGTGTATCAAACAATACGTATCAGCCGGCCAGAGCATCGGAAGAGCAGCAGCAGGCATTCGGCTGTTGGTCCAGATCACGTCGATCGCGACCACATGTCAGAAGCAACGCGTCGAAAATCTCGCACTTGCTGAAAGCACGTGCCGATATCGGGAAATTTTCCTCCGATCCAGCATTGAGGCGCACAGTTTATTTGCTTAGTTTGCCGGTGTTCTTTGGCAAGCTGCCCGCTTACCTACCATGCCGAACCTTGTTACTTGGTTCAGCGCTGAAATTGTGACTTTGGGCGTACATGGTGATAGGATTTGGAGGCACGCCAAAAAAGTTAAGACTGATACTGTCAGGTCTAGACGATGCGGTCAGTGGGAGTAGTTACCCTCCAACGGTTAAACGTGGAGTAAAGAGTTCAAGCTTCGATCACAATGTAATTGTATGGGTGGCTGTTGTCAATCCAGCAGTTTCTAGCCCCGGAGATATCGTTTGCGCGGTAAAGTACTCGGATCTATGCCATACCAGGACACCGACACCGAGCAAAGTTCTTCTGCGTGGGATACGCGTAGACCGAGTGCAACGTCAAGCCTTTGCAACTTTGCTATAGTGCAGGGTAGCTTGCATAACCAACACCACAACGTGCTCCGGTAAAGAAAAGCCTCGTGGCTGAGAGTTTCGTTGATTTCCAGCGACCAAGACAGTATTATATTGTCTTGTTTCGGTTTAGGCACATGCCAGCAGTGATCTTGGCTAGCTAGGGGCAGGTGAGCGACGAGGCGCAAATCAACCGACAACTATCCGACACAGAAATATCCAAGGCGACAAGGGAAAACTATCTTGTCGCGCAAGCCCTCTGTCTATGACAAATACTGAACAGTGTGCGACCAATGTCTTGCTTTCGGGTCGCCCTTGGCCGGGGGGTATAATTGGTCGCGTGGAATTGACTCGACAGCGTAACGATCGCGGCCCAGCTCGAATGAGACACGGTTCCGTCATGCTGGGAGACCATAGCAGAGCAGAGCAGAGAGCGCACCGACCAGCGACCAGCGACCAGCGACCAGCGACCAGCAGAAGACAAGGTCTGTTGAAACATGCAACAATTTCCCTGAACATGAACAACTGTAGGCGGTTGCTTTGCGGGGCAATTGACCTCTATATTGTATCTGCACCCGTTTTAGGCACAGTCGAGCCAGACCACGATATGCTTTGGCCCGATATTGAGCGACGCGAGCCATATCCGGGTTCAAAGACGGCGAAATCAGATATTGGGCTATTTTATATGTTCAATCAGTCTACGGCCGGGAGGAGGGACAGCGTGAGAGAATCGAGGGCCTTGTAAGTGACGGAACGTGTTCCGCGCGTGGCGGCCGCCCAGCTGATTGTACCCAAAACTCTTTGAAACCCAAAGGTAGATTGTGGAATGCGAAAAAGTAGCCGCTGTAGCATAGTGCTGGGTTTAAAAGAGCGGCCGCGGCTCATGGGCAAGCAAGTGAGTGCACGGCCAGATGGACACAGGCGTTGTGTCGCAGCAGCGCTGTGCCCAGTTCGTGCCGTAGCAGGGACCCTGCCACGACAAGCCGCCAAAGTTGGTCTAGCCGCGACTCGGTGCTTTACCATCCACGAGCGTGCGACATGTCCGATGCAATTCGGCGGCGCAACCCGCAAGTTCCTGGCCAGAGAATTGGCATCCGGGACAGAGACAAAATGCCGCGTGGCACACGGCGTGCCGGATGGTTTGCTAAACAGGGAAGGATGAATGGCTGAGCAGCGCCGAGCAAAGTCATACATGTACAGCTGTACGCAGGCAGCATAGTGAGCGGTGCCGTGCATATGGCCCCCCTGCTAGTCGTACCTACGCTGCACACCTCTTTTTGCAACTTGTTACCCGCAGTTGGCTGGTTGGGATTTGCTGCGGGAGGGGGTGTGCGAGCAACATTGATCAGCAGCTGCGCGCCTGCCCGCTGCAATGGCGCCAGCCTGTTTCTGTGTGTAAGGGTAGCTACAGGGTCCCTTTGTGTGCCAAATGTGATGGACGCTGCAGGTGGATGGGTCCGGAGCACGACAGTCGGCGCCAAAGGGGGCTGAATTTCTCGCATTGAGGTTTCGTTTCTTTTGTTAGGGTGATTATAAGCAATTGGTGATGAATGATGGATCCGGAGCGTCGAGCATCCGCTGCAGGCTTGTGATGGCGCCATGCACGAAAGAGCGGGTGGCTTTGGTGAGCGGGAGCCAGCGATATCTACGTTGAAGTCGCTTTCATTCATTTGCTTAGTTCATCGCGACGCTGACCGTTGGGCAGCTGGCAGCTGTCAATTGGTAACGCTTCTGTGGGGGCATCTCGACAACACCCTTTGGCCAACTCGTCCAGCAAACAGTCGACGACTCTACCCACCACCACCATCATCATCATCATCATCATAATCAAACTTGATCCCAAAAAGCAAAAGAAAGCACCACCGTTACCTGAAAGAACAGGGCTGCCTGGCCCCCGTCAAAGGTAGAATGTAACCTGTCGCACGTGAGCCGCCATCCCACGCCTGCAGGAGCCACGTTTGTGCCAGGCAATACATGCAATAATATTGGTGGCGGCGGCGGAACGTGGACCGTCCAGCTAGCTAACAGTCATTAGTTTGGGCCATTAGTTAGGGTAACTAGCCTGCGAATCGGGTCCCATCAGCGCCATCGCTGCCAGTCGCTGAGAGCCTCACAACTCCACAGCGCTCATCGTCCGCTGTATCAATGCCAAAGGATCAGCCCAGAACGGTGCTGGTACCAGTCTGATATGCCTGCAGCAGACGAATCGCCTTGGCGTGACATACCAGTTCGCCGCCGTCGTAACCCTCTGTCGCCAGCCAGGGACGGACGAGACAGATGGCACAACAGCACCCGCGGCTCAGCTGCAAGTCTCTCGGGATATCCATCAAAGCCCTGTCTGGCACAGGGCACCTGCCATGTGGACTGTGGATGTGCTTCTCAACTTGCTCATTGGCCTACTCTCGACCTGCGATGGAGCGGAGCCGCTCGGGGAAGCACAATTTGCAGCCCTTAGCCCACAGAGACTGACCGGGGCGTTGCTGGAGTCTTACTAGTCTCACTGTGCTGTGCCGTCACTGGCTCCCACTGGCTCCCCGGCCGTATTGCCAACATGGAGCTGGAAGATTCGCAAAGGGCGGAACGCACATGCGGAGCCCCGGGTGGTCGCCGCCCACTTCAATGAAGCCATGTTCTGATTGCAAAGCTGGCCAGAGCTCACTACCAATTTTGCTGCGAAAGTCCGTTGGCAGCAGCGGCATGCGCAGGCTGTACTGGTACAGCATGCAGTCTGCTCAAAGTGTGGGTGCCTCCCGCGCACCCGTTTCCACTGACTGTGCTAAAGTTTAGCACGTCTGGTGCATGAACGTGGTTGATGCCATGAGCCGAATACTGGGTTGCGATTTTGGGGTGCCGTTGGTTCTCTGTAGACTTACAGCTCCAGGTCATCGTTGCCCTGCAGACTGCAGTGTAGAGGAAAGACCATTTTGGCTTCGCAACCACGACCAAGATGCAGGTTGCCAGATTGCCTAACGGTATGGCTGGCCGTTTGCCCCTGCGTCAGTCGATTGAATGTCCGGGTAGCAAACCTGGCAATGACCGAGGGAATAGCGCGAGAAAATATTGGGACAGGGCAGCATTCGCGTGGTCAGGTCAGATCGGAAACCGACGCATTTTACGCATTAATCTCTGCGCATTATGCACGGGAGAGGACTTCGTGCATGCTGCCATCTGCCAACTACCGCAACACCTCCCTGCCTAGCCCGTGGCCACCAATACCAATAACAGTTGGGTTTTGGGCAGGCAAGACAGGCCGAGAGGCGGGCCAGATGCCATAACAGTCCACGTCCATGCCCGCCGCACAGCTCTGCTGCTGTACTCGTCGCACTGCCCTTCCTACAGGGACTGATGGCAGCCTGCCCGCTATCCATCCTTGGCTGCGGGAGGCGTTGGCAGACAGCCAATGGTGCTTCTGATATCTCATGCGCGAATTATTTCTCATCCGGCGTCGCGACAAGAGCCAGGAGCAACTCTGGACGAAAGAAGGGGAGACTAGCCGCAGAAACTCGTGCGTTGTCTCGGCGAGTCGCTGTTAGCCTGGCAGCAGACCGAGTTGAAACGCACGACCATCTTTGCAGCGCATGATAATTCTGCGCGACGGGCCTATCCTCGCCGTTGCAGCTTTAATGCCAAAATGCCAACCTCTAACGCATATACCATGAAGCTTGTCTTGTAGCGCTGGTCATCTGCCACTGTCTGATGTCAGACGAGCAGGGCACCAACTTGGCACAGGCTCAGGGACGCACAGGTGACGGCGGTACTCGCACGTCACTTTGTGGCCAGAGCATTAGGCCCGTATTGTTGGCGATTAGGTTCCTGGCAAGCAAAGGAACCGCACGAGTCGCCATTCGACCAGAGAGAGAGAGAGAGAGTTCAAAGCGCCGCCCCGCCCAGCGTCCCTGCTCACAGCAAAGGAGATCTTGTTCTCTTGTGATGTCTGTAGTGATGTGGAGGGCACGATTTTGGCTCTTTTTCCAAAGGTGGATACGGCTGTGCGCATTTGTCTTTCTTTCTCTGGGCCCAGCCGACCTGACCATTCACGGTTAAGAGCAGCGCTGCGATGACGAGGATGCATGCCAAATACTTTGGTGGGCATTGATTGATCCGACAGACGATGACTGTACTGTAAGGGATTCCAGTGCGTGATGAGACGGCAGCAACCCAGCGCCGCCAACATCGACTTGACGGAATAATAGTCAGGACATGTTTGACAAGGCGCCAAAGGGTCACCGTGCGGCACACCAAGAGCTCAGGGAAAAAAGGAAAGAGACAGACTGGCGTCTCAACTAACAAGCGGGAAGAGGACGTGTTCATCTGCACCACGCAGCACATGTTTTATTCTCGCATGCATAGCTCTGCATGCCGAACATGTACCGGGACTGCATGGCGAACCATGTGTCGAGCATGATTGGTGTGGCTGAATGCGGCAAGGATCTCAGCAGAGAAGGGGATCAAAAAAGCAAAAACATGCCCGCCAGAAGCATCCAGAAACGTATTTATGGAAAAGATGCCTTCATCATGGAGGGTATTGGACACGATAGCACAACATGATGACCATCTGCCGTGGACTGTGGTGGGCTTGGGCTTTTTTTTCCCTCTCCCTCCTTTCTTCACATTTGAGCAGTGACACAGTTGTTGCCGCTTCTTCCCCCAGTCTGCTTGGACGAGAAAACAAGAGACCCCGCTCTAGTCGCACATCTTTGCAGTACCAGTACTGTGACACGTACCTTGACTGTGCCACTAACTAGCTGCTGGTAGATACGACGTCGAGGGCCGGACGGTAGGATTGGCGGGCTGAGAATCGCCGGGCCAAAAAGCAGACGCTTGCGCAGTGACCAGGCCAGACAGGCTACTCGCGTGCGAGCCGTTCGGCGCTGCACCTCATCGGGGTGAGATGCCCGCAAACAGGCAAGGTCAGGTCAGCATGGTCTCGGGAGTATTACGGGCATCAGACAGCGTCGTCAGAAAAAAACAAGGTGCTCGTCACGAAGGAACTCCCAGCAGCAGCCTAGTGTGAAATCAGTGGGGATCAGCGCACACCCACCCCTGCCTACCCTGACAGGTGAGCAAAGACGGCGAAGAGAGTTGAGTGGGCGGAGGCAAACCAGGCTCTCTCCCCTCATGGCCACAGCTCGTAACGGAGCAGGCCGACCGCAAAGGCACGATGGCAATGCGTGGCGGAACGAGATTTAGCGCAGGCCACTAAAGCTGGTGGAGGTTACCTTCTGGGCCCTCTTTGGCCAGGGGGAAGGCAGTGGTCGAGTATGGCTGCGCCATGACGAGTGTCCTGGCAATGTACAGATTATACTGTGCTGGTAATGTACTGATACCGCAACGCTTGCAGGTTGACTTGTGGTACTAACCTGTTAGTCTGACGCGGACCCGACAGATAGAGTTGAGCCTGCTTATTGTTTATAAAGAGCAGAGGTGTTTGGGTTGGGAGGATCGGGGACCACAAGGGGTCACGGTGAGAGAAGATGAGGGCGCAGGTGAGCGAGAGGTAAGCTTTAGACTTGCATTATGTAGACTGATTGTTATTCTCTTGTTCGGTCAGTGCGTGCGTGCATCCTTGGCCTCTCGCTCTCTTGCCTGGCGAAATCTTTAGTTTAGGTAACATTGAGATGTTGGGGCGTGCGGTGAGATTTCAAGGTGAGGGTGAGGTGGAGGGTGAGGAGGAGGGGATGGGCTGGGCGTACTCAGTAAAGTCGCCTGTCAGCGCTGCGGAGCTGCGGCTGACGACAACAGACCGTGTACTGATACTGGTATTGACATCGGCCGTCTCGTGTGATTTCTGACTCCTGTTGGTGGTATGGGGTCCGAACTCATGGCAGTTGCTTCTAGCCTGTGTGATGTGTGTGATGAGAGCGCAGAGGAGTGCCCGGGATATGTGACCAATCTGGGAGGCAGTTGACGGGTTGGACGGTGTTTCTTTTCTTTTTTTTTTTCCATTGTTATTTACAGGAGCGAGTAATTGGGAACGAGGATACGACGGGACGGTTAAGAAAGAATAAGGGACGGCAATTATTGGCAAGCCACAGTATCCAAGCCTCCTCCCATATTGAGCACGGTTACCCGTGACATGGACGCCTCGGGGGTTGTGGTGGATGGGGAACAAGGGTCAAGACCTCCGGGAATGGAGATTTTTACTACTATTTTTTTCTTTTTCTTTCTTTTTTTTTTTTTAAAAAAAAATTAATCAATCAATCACTTGCATGCAGCGGTGGGCAGGGTGGGCAGGTCTAGTTACAAGTAACAGGTAGGTGGTGACGGGGAGATGGCGACGATTATGCGGCGGGGGGTGCATCGAGTCCCTGCGCGGGTAGGGTTCGTTGGTGATGCGACATGGCATATGGCATGGATGAGTGATGGGTGATGGGGGGTTTGCGCAGGGAGTGAGTGCAACACCGGACGTGGAGAAGATGTGCTTGAAGTGGATTGTGTTGCGAGTTGAGCTGGGTTGAGTTGAGTTGATGGGAAGTTGGGGCGAGGGCCGGATAGCTGTCTGGCACGTAGCCGTAGCCGTAGACGGAGACGCATGTATGTGCGTACTCGAGTCAACTCAGTTAGTTAGTTGGTCAACTGGCAACTAACTAGTTACGGAGTAGTCTTGCTTTTGAATGCAGCTGGACTAGTTACAGAGTTATGTGCAGTTGGGCTGGCTGACTGGTATTCGGGATTGTCGTGGTGGCCCCGCTTGCCTCGTGGTGGCAGAGGCAGAGGGAATAAGTGTGGCCGCCACAGCGTGGCCAAGCTGCGCTACTGGTAGTTTGGGTTGGTAGGCTTGGGGGGTGTGGCTGGCCTTTGCTGGGCCTTTTACTGGCCGAATGAGAGGCATCATGATCATTATGCGCCCTGAGAGGGAGGGTGAAGGTGAGGTTGAGGGTGAGTGTGAGTGCGTGTGAGTGTGAGTGGTGGGATGAGTGAGTGAGTTGAGTTGAGTGGGTGGTGGTGGATGGTGGTGGGTGAGCGGACGATGGGCGGCACGGTGGACGGTGGTACTTTTGGGTAGAAACCCGTAGAAACCCATGTGAGAGTGTGAGAGTGTGAGAGGGATTGTCAAAGGGAGAGAATGGAGAATGGACAGACATTGACGAAATCACAGGTGCTGGTATCACGAGATGACGAGTTGAGTGAGGACAGGACAGGACAGGACAGGCAGGCAGGCAGATAACTACCAAGTAGGTACTGTACTTGGATAAGTACGGAGTACAGAGTACAGAGTACAGGCTCAGGTACGGAGTACTCGCAGGGCTATTAACAGGGCTATTAACAGGGCTATTAACAGGGCTATTAACAGGGCCGACCCCCCCGCGCCCTTTTCGGCAGAACACAGAGGGGGACCAGGCAAGCCGCTGTATCACCGGTAGGCAATAAAATAAAATAAAATAAAATAAAATAAAATAAAATAAAATAAAATAAAATAAAATAAAAAATATTTTTTTTTTTTTTTGGGAGTGGGCAAAAGTACAGAGACTCGCGCGCAGCACCACTGCATCTGGTACAAGTGCAGTCAGTACCAGTTGGTTAATACGGAGTAACTACAGGCTAAGCTTACAGCGGCACACCCACCCACTGACTGACTGACTACCCAGTACAGCGCTAAGCAGGTACAGCACCTTTGCCCAACCGCCCCCAGCACCCCCAGCATCCCCAGCACCCAGATACACATACCCAGTATAGCCCAGTGAAAGAAAAAAACCCCCCACCCCTCCCCCTCACCACACACCCACAGCCCAGCAGCCCAGCAGCCCATAGCACACACCTCTCCACCCGGGCTTCCCCCCCCTCCCCCCCCCATCCATCATCCTTTTAGCCTTCCCAGCAGATCCAAGCATCTCGTCCTTGTCTCCCGCCCATGTGCTCGCCCTGCCTCGAACCCACACTCTCTCTGCTGGGTCTT
Organism: Lecanicillium sp. G3; assembly: GCA_037575805.1. Lineage (NCBI taxonomy): Eukaryota > Fungi > Ascomycota > Sordariomycetes > Hypocreales > Cordycipitaceae > Lecanicillium > Lecanicillium sp. G3. Next base: position 813,438 of record JAZHPD010000005.1, on the reverse strand, counting down.
TTTTTGCTTTGTGCCTCGTTTTTCTATTTTTTTCTGGTTAACTGTAACTACCTCTACTCCCAATCCTGGCTTCCGGTAGCTACCTCAGCTCTCTGTGCTTGTCTGTTTGTCCGTCTGTCCGTCGCTGTTCACTTTTAGCCCACACACACACACTCTCTCTCTACCTGCCTGCCGCGCCCCTACACACCTATCAATGTTGTACCCGCCCAACCCTCGACCAGTACGGAGTACTTTGGTACCTGTACAAATACTGTAACTGTGTAGCCTAGCTCAACCCACTGTAACCCAAGTAGCCACGCCGTATTTTGCAGGCCAAATGCGCCTGTACCTGGCCTCGTCCCACCTATCCACTCCCCAATTCCACTTAACCCCCCCTCCCCAATCTGACCTCCCTCCTCCCCATCCCAGATCTTCTCTTCAATTTTTCTCTCTCTTCACACAAACAACGTCTCTCGTTTCGACAAACAAATCCTCGACCGGCCCTCCCACCCCCTCCCCCAGCCTGTGTTGGCCAACAAAGGGGAAAGCATCGACTTTTCTCAACAACTCTCCCCTTCGGAGACGAAACAAACTCGTCGCTTTACCTCCTCGCCCCGACTCGACCCGACCCGACCCATTTGGCTTTCCCACTCCAACACCAGCATTCCGACCACCTGCTGTCCATGGCTCTGTCCGGTGCCGTTTGAGAAACAGCCTCGTTCCACCGAGTAACCGACCCCAGCGTCAAAAGACAAGAAAAAAAAAAAAAAGCCTCCCCCATACGTGGCCGTGGCCCTCGCGTTTCCGCCCATCTGTTCTTTGTCGCCTTTGTCAACTTCGCTTTCTCTCGACATTCCTCTTCGTCAACTTAAACGCGCGCGACCCTCAGCCTCTCGATCCTACTACTACCCCGACCATCAGCGCCTTTTCTTCCAATACACGCATCGGAAACATTGCCAATCAAACAAGCCTCACAGACACCAATACCGATAAATCACTTCCCACTTCGCATACAGCCCACATGTCCGCCATGGAAGCTCAACGGCCCGCCAATGCCGCGGGCCTCACCAATATCCTCAACAACGATGAGCCAACAGCATCAAGTGCGCCGCCTCCTCAGCTGCGGGACTCTGGGTTCTATTCTACCGCCGAGGCTTCTAGCAAGCGTCCGTCTTCCCTCTCATCCCCCCTCCCCAGCGGCGGTCCAGCCTCCCTGCGGCGTAACCAATCCCTTGCCTCTCCAGCATCATCTCGCTGACCATTTACAGATACCTCTGGTGCTTCGTTCAATGGCAATGGCCTGAGCCCTGCTCCGTCCGGCTACCAGTCGTCTCTGGCCGACAAGACACCTTCTCCCATCGCCACAAACACCGTTCCTCACCCCCAGCTCTCTCCCGCCTCTGCCGCCAACATGAGCGTTGCCGCCATGGTTTCTCCTTCTTCCTCTGGCAGCGCCGATCGCAGATTTGAGCAGCGCCCAAGCTCCCACGATTACTCTGGCCACGGCGCAGCCTCCCTTGGTGAGGGTCTCGGGCCCGCAAACAACGGTCGCCGCGAGAGCGTCGACAGCAGAATCAACCAGGGTCTGAGTGACATGAGACTCGGCGGCTCCCCTTACACCAGCAACAACCAGTCCACTAGCTCCATCCAGAGCACTCTGCACAACCAGCGTAACCCCCGCGCCGGCATGGACAACCTGGCCGTTCACAGAATCTCCAATGGATATCAGCCCAGCCACGACCGCAACCCCGAGGGCAAGACCGTCCGCACTGCTCCCGCCATTACTGGTCCCGCCACCAGCAACATTGCCCGTGCCGCCGAGCCCACCAAAGGTCAGGCCTGGGCTTTCCCCGAGGAGGAGATTAAGCGCGTCGGCCACTACGATGAGTCCCGGCGGAGCAGCGTCACCGACTCCATTGCCAGCAGCCAGTTTACTACAGAGTCTCGTTTGCCTCCGGGCCAGCGCAGGTTAGAAGACAGCAGCGAGTTTGCCCGCCTGCAGGGCCCCTCACCCGATTTCCCCTCTGTTCACCACCACACCATGCAGCATAAGCAGCTCAGCGACCTCCAGGCTGAAGAAGGTGCCGGTGGCCCTGGCGCTCAACCATACAGCCGCACACCTGAACTTCGCGTCAGCCACAAGCTGGCTGAGCGCAAGCGCCGCACAGAAATGAAGGAGCTGTTTGACCAGCTTAGAGATTTGATGCCGCAGGAGCGTGGGTCAAAGGCATCCAAGTGGGAGATTCTCACCAAAGGTAAGTCTTGAAGCCGAGTCACGACTCTCGCAACGAACCTTTTCCAAGAAAGTCCACTAACCGTCTTAGCCATCGCCGAGCACCAACGGCAGACGGACCACATCCGAATTCTCCAATCTCACTACAACACAGCCGTCTCTGACAATGAAATGCTGCGCAGAGAGCTTCACGGAGTCAAGATGGAACTCGCGCAGGCACGCGGCGAGTCTCACCCACCCCCGCCCCAGCAATCGCAGAGCCACGCCGCTCCCGCCAGCCAGTACCCGCCGGAGCAGTATCAGGCCAGCTCGAGTGGGACTGAGCTGCCTCCGCTGCGATCTATCAGCAACGGCATGTCCAACGGTCCTGACTCGATGACGGGCGTCCAGTACGACGCCCCGAGGACCAACGGATACCGCGCCGAGCGCTACTAGACGGCGAGCGCCCTGCGTTGCAATATTTTCTTGGCTACTGATACGACTGGACGAGCGCATACGACTGCATGGCGTTGTCCAATGACGCCATTGCCTACTATACAACCAAACTCGAGCCGTTGGCTCCTAATTCGATATATACCCGCCTGCCATGGCGGGCTTTGTGTGCTAGTACATGACTTGTTGCTCTTTTTTTCTGAAGTCAAAGAGCTTCTCATTCTTTCCGAGCTTTTATTTCCTTGCTGTCTGGCGATTGTTGACGGATTCGACGTCGAGAAACTGCCACTGTTAGGTGCGGCACTTGACGTGTCTGGAGCCGCCCTGCAGATTCTGTCATTATTTTATTCTTTTTTTTCTTCTAATTCTTCTTACATGTTTGGGTCAAAAGTGAGGGCGTGAAATGGCGCACTTGTATGGTTTTGAATTTTCAATGATTTACTTGGGTTTGGGTTCACAAAAACACGACGGAAAGGGGAAGAACGCATCATCATGTCGAGGACATCAACGGCGACACGCCGATACGGAGTCTGTTGGAAGAGAAAGAGCGGATGTGAGGAAAGATGTTACGAGGGGCTGTATATACCCGGATGTTTAAGGAGAGTTTCGGCCGTTGGGCGCTCTTGTTATATAGGACGGCGTGGGGGTGGGGGATGGGATGGGACGGGACGGGACGGGATGGAGCGCATTTATTACATATAACACCGCGGCGATGGGATGCGTGTTGATTTGATTGCATTGAGAACTTGAGATAATTGAGCTGGTTCGAGTACATGTGCGACGGAGCAGGTGATGTATAAGTGCAGCAAACATGAATCTCGGCATGTATAGAGTGGCTTGATTTGTGTGTTGTGACCAACGTTGACGGCATAAGCGGTAGTTTTAAGTGTGCAAGTATGTACAAGGGTGCTATAGATGGATATTGTTGTACTTGTACTTGTACTTGTACTTGTATATACCGTATTGTATGCATAGATGTGCAGGAGCTGATCCATATAACTACGCCTAACCGTCGATCGCCACGTGGGACACACGTTGCCAACGGGCGGCATGTGGCCAACGGTTGTCCTTGAAAAGTGATGCGAGGGCCAGGGGAGCCCAGTCGGAGGTGGAAGGGTAAGAAGACTGTCAGCCCGGAGGGGCGGTGTGTATGAGTACTTATTGGGGGGATGCGTCAGGTTAAAACCGGCTGTTCTTTCATTTGGGGAGATTTGATTGAGGGGAGATTGATCCGATGTGAGGGGAAGGGAAGAGGAGGGGTAGGGAAGAGGAGGAGAAGGGGAGGGGAAGAGGAGGGGGAGTGTCTTTGCCAGCTTGTACAAGGAGTCGTACGAGTGAACACTGGATGTGGGTAGGATACGCATGTTTATGGTTATTGTGGCGATGTGAAGAGTGCGGATTGTCTGATATTGGCTCTGGTCATGTCATGTCGTCGTGTCGTGTACTTGCAGCAGCAGCCTGTTATGGTAGTCTGGGTTAGAGTCACAGCCAGTGCAGAGAGGTACGTACAGTGGCGGAGTTGCGGAGTTTGCGGAGTTCAGCGCTGGGGGGGCAAGGTTTGTAAGCACCCGGAGACATTTCGCTGCAAGTGCGGCCGTAGCGCTATTAGAACGAAGCCAAACGCGCTATAATACTTGCCAGCATATAAGGGTAGGTAACGGGAATGCAACGAATCAGGCCAAAGCTTAAAAAAAAGACAGAATGAAGTACCGACCGCACGCTGGATGCGGGCAATCGGTACCTTTGCCGTCGCGGCTTACTGGTAGTAGTTAAAGAAAGTACGGTAGGTGTGGGGTTCTGCTCGGTGTAGTGGTGCAAAGTGCAGCTAGCTGCCGTAAGCAGCCCTGCGGACATTGCCCCAATGCCTTGCCAACTTGCAATGCAGAACCAAAAGTCCATGCGCCGATTCTTTTTCTTTTTCGTAATTTATCGAAACTTGAAACTCGTCCGATTAAGGTTTCGCTGGCCTCTTTTTCGCTGCGGATTCTTTTTTTTTTTTTTTTTTTCAATTTTTTTTTTCTTTACATGCCCGTCACCCATGAACCATTTTGTCTTCTTCCTTTCTCCCCAAGACAAGCGCACCAGCAAAAAGACCGCCGCAATTGGAAAAGCCGCGGATTTCCAAGCAGAAAGAAAAAGCGGGTCTTGATTGAAATCCATCGGCAGGCAAAAAAAAAGGCCACCGAAACGTCATACGCAAGTCAAACGGGCTCGTTGAGGCTCTGCGTCTCCCAGCGAGAGAGAAACTCGAGATATTTCCCCGACTTTTTTCTACGCGCCCCCGAATCACACTCCGCACGGGCGTTGAACGTACAAATCTTTGTTTTTCTTTCTCAGGTCCCCTGTTTGATGCCAGTACTCAGTTTCTAAGCAACATTTCTACAAGAGGCAGCCGCAAAATCCCCCCCGCCAACTCACGAGCACGCACACACACTCACACATGCGCCCTGATTCTTTTTCATCATGGATCCGTTTGGTCACATAGACGTCGACCCAGTCAGCATGACCAAGATTGACGCCGCGTCCGCTCTCAACTCGCGCCAGAAGAGCTGCAACGCCTGCGTCCGCGGCAAGCGCCGCTGCGACAAGAAGACCCCGCGGTGCACGCGCTGCGCGGCCAAGGGGCTCGACTGCGTGTACCACAAGATGCCCGGGGGCCAAGGCGGCGGCGGCGGCGGCGGCCTGGGAGCTGACCGCGGCGTGCCGGGCCTCCGGCGAGAGCAGTCGGGCAACGGCCAGCTCGCGTCCGGGCAGACCACCAGCGGGAGCGCGACGCCGGAGATGGCGGACGTACCGGACTTTGACATGAGCTTCGACTACGAGAGCCTGGGCACCGATACGAGCCCGGAGAGCATGTGTCACCTGCCGGACCAGACGCCCCTTCCTCAGCAGCAGCAGCAACAGCAGCAGCATCAACAGCAGCATCATCAACACCAGACTAACCCGCTGCATCTCGGCCCCGGTCTCGACTTTGACATTGTCGAGTTCATGAACGCCGCCGGCGCCGTCCCCAACTCCCAGGCCCCCGTCCACGACTCGACGCCGGAGCCCAACAACGGCTTCTTCTCCTCCCTCTTCGAGGCTTCCGCCGCCGCCGCCGCCAACGCGGCGCCCTCCAAGCTCGACATCCCCCCCGTGCCCTTCTCCGGCGCCCTCGTGCCCCAGCCCCAGGGCCCTCCAACGGCCGCACCCCCGAGGCGGCGGGTCCCATTCCGCGACCTCTCGGCCCTCCACCACGACCCCGTCTGCTTGGAGATGGACCCGCTCACGGTCCACGACCCGCGGTCCTGGCTGGGCTACACCGTCAACTTCCTCACCGGCATGCACAAGATCTTCGCCAGCACCCGCGCCCTGCCCTTCATCCACCGCCGCCTCTGGGCCTCCCAGCTGCCCAAGCCCATCCTCTCCGCCTTCTCCGCGGCCACGGCGTACAGCACCCGCAGCGCGGACAACAAGGCGTGGGTCATGAAGCTGCTGGCCGACACGGCCGCCTGCATCCACCGCGACGGCGAGCACGCGCCCACCCCGCACGACAAGCTCGCGCGCGTGCAGGCGCTGATTGTCCTCGACAGCATGCGCGTGTTCGACGGCGACCTGAGCCTGCGCGCCGCGGCGGAGCGCGAGTCCGACGTCATGAAGAGCTGGCTGCTCGAGCTGCAGGCGCTCACCCACACGCTCGAGGCCGAGGCCATGCAGCACGCGCAGAGCCAGCAGGTGGTGCCCGCGGCGAACGAGGGCGTGGACGCGGGTGGTGGCCTGGGCGGCGGCGCGCAGACGTTCCCCTCGCGCGACCGCCCGCCGAAGAACTGGGAGGCGTGGATCCTGCTCGAGAGCTGCCGCCGCACGCTGCTCTACGCCTGCTCCTTTGTCTGCCTGACCAAGATCCTCAGGAACATGGAGGTCGACCCGGCCATGTGGCAAGACCTCAAGTTCACCGCCTCGCGGCACCTCTGGGAGTCCCCCTCGTCTGTCGATTTCTTCCGCACCTGGCGCGAAAAGCCGCAATACTTCATCCGCGCGTTTGATTTCGAGGACTTTTGGTCGTACGCCCGGCCGGACGACGTGGATGAGTTTACAAAGATGATGCTCATGCCGTAAGTACATGCCCAAGAGAAAGTTGAAAGAAAAAAAAACAAGTTTAGCTAATATATCGCTTAGACAAGTTGGGTTTGATACATTGGAGCACTTTATGGCGGAAGAAATACCTTCGCCTGCCGCCGCCTAATATGACATGCGGATTGATCAAAACGGGTATATCGCAGTTGAGAAGACGTTCTTGCTGTTTGTAAAATTTCGGGAAAAATTTCTGGTACTTTCATTTATATTGGTTACAACGGCGTTTTGGAAACAAGGTACGGATTTAAGCACATTAGAAACTAATGCGGCGCGCGCGGGGGACAAATTGACGATGAGACGAAAGATTTATATGCATGCAAAGATTTTTCAGAAAATATAAATGCAATCTACACTACACAAATATATTACGCATTATAATGATTGAACTGCAAGCGGTAGTCTTTTTACTCCTCTGATACGCGCCATACCAGCCTCTCGCCGCTGACGGCCTTGTCGCGGAGCATGTCGAGCGCGGTCTGCGCGCGGGCGAGGAGGGTGGCGCCCTCGACGACGCGTTGGCGGTTCGGCTGGACGACGCCGGACGCGAGGAGGCTGGGTATGATTTCTGATTGGAGCTTTTCTTTGAACTCGGGGTTCTAGTATTCATCAGCAGCTGCTCTGCCTTCGTTTCTCTTCTCGGAAGATAGTAGTGACTACTTACATCAAGGTAGAAATGCGTACGCACACCGCGGATTTCCACCCCGTCCGCCCATTCGCCAGGTAGGCACTGTGCAGCATCCATCTCGTACTCTGGCTCTTCGGCCGCTGTGGCATCCTTGAGAATTACGGGCAGCATCGCCGCGACGACGGATTTCGGGCCAGCAATCTTCGTAAGAGGCGCGAGGGAGCCGCGCAGGGAGCCGATGCAGTCGAGGAACAGCGACACGCTTCCCTCACCACCCTCCCGCACATAGGCGTTGATTTCCTCTGTGGCGTTGGGCTTCGTGTAGTCGAAGCAGGCTGTGGCGCCGAGGCCGCGGAGGTAGCCGTGGTGCCGCGCGCTCGCGACGGCGAGGACGCGCGAGTAGCCCCAGTGCCGGAGCACCTGCAGCGCGTACACGCCGACGCTGCTGCTTGCGCCCCAGACGAGGATGCCCTTCTTCTCCCTCGGGGCCCAGCCCTCCGGCTTCGGCCACGGCAGCTCGACCCGCAGGTCCGTCGTCAGCGCGTGGAACACCGTGACCAGGTTCACCGGCACCGTCGCCGCCGCGCCCAGCCCCATCCCCTCCGGCACCTTGCCCACCAGGTACGCCGGCGCCGTGATGTATTCCTGGTGGTTCGCCTCCTTTCCCCCGCGAAACGCAAACGCCGCCACGCGGTCGCCGACCCGGAGGCCCTTGGTGTCGCCCTCGGGGCACACGGCGACGACGGTGCCGGCCGCGCCGCCGCCGCCGTTGAGGTACGGGTACGAGGGGACGAGGAGACCGCCGTCGGCGCGGTGGAGGTCGAGGGGGCTGGACGCGGTGAAGGACACGCGGATGAGGACGTCGCCCGGGGAAGAGGGAGGGTGGACGGGGGTGGTGAGGGCTACGAGGGGGGCGCGGGGCGCGGCGATGGCGATGGAGGTTTGGGTTTGCGGGATGGATGACATTTTGGGATGATGGGAGTGTGAGATGATTTGTTGATTGGGTAATGTGGTGGTGTGTGTGTGTGTGTAAGTGGTTGGATGGCGTGTGTAAGTTGGGATTGAGAGAGCGGAGGTTCTTATATCTCGTGGCCTGTGGAGAATTCTGATCTTTTTGAACAAGGACAAAAAAAATAATTCTTAATATTATTAATACAAAATATGATGAACCATTTCAACTTAAAATAACCTCCACAGCCTGGATAGTAGTCCTTGAAGTTGGGTTTGTCAGAATCGGGACACGGACACGGAAGCGGAGTGGGGCGGCGTCTCGTCCCGAAAAGGAAATAGACGATGCCACGCACCCAGCGTTTGTCGACCTGCCGACTGCAACACGACATACATAACCGCATCGTATACGACGCTAGCGAAGAGGGGCGACGGAACCGAAGCACTAAAGGAGAGTTATGGGGAGAATGGAGACGTGGTCGCTTCCAATACGCCCTGTGGCGAGTGACGTCCTCAGCACCGTGCGGGGCGCAATGCTCGACTTCCTGACGCTGCTGGCCAGCATGCCACACATCCAGCCTGATGCCGTCAAGGTTCCTCCACAGACAGGCTGGCCAGACGTAGGCGACGCGACTCTGTCAGATAGAGGTAAGACGGAAGATGCAATTGACTTTCTAAAGCATCTGCCCTGTCTCGTGCACGAGGGGGAGGAGCCGCGGCCGTATATCACCCCGTTCACGCACTCCCTCTACTTTTGCAAAGGCGAGACTGGGCCTGCATGGCAGGAGGAGATGCTCCCGACGCCAGGCCACGTCCTCTGGATAGGCCGTGCGCCAAGCAGAGACGACCGGTCACTACTCCTCGATACAATAAATGGTACATATACATATAACTAGTTATATATATATATATATAAATTTCACAGCTCTGTTGGGACAAGCAGCACGTTGTTTTTGCTAATTACGCGGCGAGATGAAAGGCACGTTGACGGAATATTCAACTCTACGGACGACTGTCCGGCCCGTGCTTGGGGACTACGAGGCGCTTCCCGATGAGGAGAAGTGGACGGGACACGAGACGATGCATGCGACGGCGTGGTTTACGCGCGAGAGCGTGAGGGTGAGGAGACTGGTGTACATGCCGGTCGTGCCGGCGATGAGTGCTGGGGAGGTTGAGTATTATTTTCGCGCGGAGACGATTGGGGCGGAGAAGGTGTTGCTTGCGCTGGAGGATGAGACGACTGAGGGGGGACGGGAGGATGGAGAGTATGTTGTGAGTGAGGAGGAAAGTGATACTGGGGATGAGGCGAGCGAAAGTGAAGATGAGAACTCGGAAGACGATCATCACATATCGAACGAAGAGGTCGGGGGCTTGCTAGCAGACGCGGAAGCGCCACCCAGCAGAATTCCGGGTGGCAACATAGGCGAACGAGAAGACACACCACCTCTATTGAGCAGTGGTGCTTTGAAGCCACTCTCTGCGGCCGCGGAGGTATGCCTGCTACTAATCACTCTCGCAGCACGACAAAAATGAACACTACTGACACGGTTACAGGAAGTATATCAGATCTATCTACGCAACGGCTGGTGCGACGGCACGTTTAACCGTGACGAGTGCAAGCGGGAGCTCATGGAGTGGAGTGAGAAGAGGAGGTTGAAGCGGGAGCGCGAGGCAGCGGCGGCGAGGGCGGCAACGACGTTGAAGAGACACGAAATGTGGCAGAGGGGGAGGGACAGAGGAGCAGCGAGAGACTTCAAATGAGATGCATACTCTGTAGTTCAAACATTTGTATTAACGCCATGATATCACCCACTATTCTCAAAAACAACAACTAAATTTCCCCCAGCTTTTCCTATTCGTTTCTCATTCAATTCATATCTATCCGCCCTCATCAACTTTCACCCCGCACGCAACAACACCTGAACACCCCGCCCCCTCGCCAACTACCTTTCACATCACGGCCCTAAATCTTGGTCGGCTTGGACAGCGCGTCGCCAATCATGCCGCCCGGGTCCGCAAAGTTGAGCGTGCGCTTGCCGTCCTTGGCGTCCTGGCGGGCGGTGGGCGGCGCGCCCATGTCGGAGAGCACGCGGCGCGCCTTTTGCCGGATGCTGCCGCTGCCGCTGCCGCTGCCGCGGCGCTGCTGCTGCTGCTGCTGCTTGTCCGCGGGGACGTCGACGGCCGTGGCCGAGGAGGCGTCGGAGCTGACGGAGGCGGCGTCCTCCTTGATGATGGAGCAGGTCGTGGCGAGGGAGACGACGGACGCCAAGTCGGAGGAGGTGGACTCGCGACGCATGGTGCTGTTTTTTTTTTTTTTTTTTTTTTTTTTTTTTTTTTTTTTTTGTAGAGTGTTGGTGTGGGAATATAGAAGGAACAAAAGCGGTGTATCGAGAAGACGGATATAGATGGACTGCCCGGGGTCCCTTGTAGGATAGAGAGGGATATGGATTGCGGCAATTTGGCGTCGATAGGTCGAGGCAGATTGCCGGTGGGAGGAGGGCAATGCTGGCGATAACACCAAGAGAGAGGGGGCCAAGTATGAATCCTCCAGCGGCCGTACCGGATTCTCAACTAGTCCAACGTGGCTGGTGCAAATAACCCCCAAACAAAAATCAGCCAGAGCGTAAAGAGAAAAGAAAAAACAAAAAGCCTCGCGAAGTGTCGCGCTGAACCCCAGGTAGTTAGTTGCATGGGCTGAAGCAGTTGTGGCGCACCAAAACGGCTGAAGCTCGCCCGCACCAAACGTCATGTACCGCTCACTCACTCACTCACTCACTCAGTGCAATTGCCGCCACTGCCAGCCAGGCCTGCCTTTGGTCCCCCTTTTATTAGACTGGCGGATTAGCGGCGCGTTGGTGCAGTCCCACCCCCGCAAAATGGTGTTCCACATGCCGCCTGAGAGGGGAAAGGCGAATATTGAGGAAACTGTTTTCAATATCCGCGTAAAATGGGCACATGAAGAAGCAGCAAGAGCAATATTACACGAATTTACGTTTATTGTAGCCAAAACTACATGCTGATAATAGACCCAACGCCCAAAACTCCCCCCTGCCTCAATAATCATGGGCTAAGAAAACAAACCCCGAGATCCATATCGGCCGGACTAATAAATACAATCCCCCGTTCCATCCCGTCCACAGAAAATAGTAAATAATGATAATGATTGTATGCAATTTTTGCCACGTCCTCTTCATCCGCCCGTCAACTCCCTTACTGCGCAGGCGCAGCGCCCTTGACGGCCTCGGCGGCGAACCGCTCCGAGATTTCCACCTTGCGCTGGCCCAGCTCCTGCACCTTGCGGATCAGACCGCCCGTGTTGTCCAGCTCAATGATGTTGTCGGCACCGCCGATGCTGGCCCCGTTGATCATGATGTTGGGCACCGTGCGGCGACCCGTCAGGCCCTCGAGCACGTCCTGCAGGTCCGAACCCAGAGAGTGCTCGTCCAGCTCCACGACGATGGGCTCCGGCTTGATGAGGTACTTTTCGAGGAGGATGCCCTTGGCGCGCTTCGAGTGCGGGCAGTACGTCTTGGAGAAGATGACGACTGTAGATTGCATGTTAGCTGCGTCTCGTCAATGCATCTGCGGCGTGGCGTCACGTACCTGGTCCCCTCTTTAGGATGCCGTGAAGGGCCTGCTCGGCGGGCGTCTCTGGTTTGCGCTCCTTTTCCTTGCCCTTGAGCGCGGCCGCGTCCGCAGCCACACCGGGGCCGCCGCTCTTGACGTCCTTGGCGTCGGCTGCCTTGACGTCCGCGGCCTTTGCATCCGCCGCCTTGGCGTCCGCCGGCTTCCTGTTGCCCTCGGCCGAGTTGCCCACGCCCACAAGCTTGCTGGGCGCGTCCGGCTTGGGGCCGGCCTTCTCGTTGGCGTTGTCCTTGGCCTCCTGCGCCAGCTTGCTCAGGCGGTCCTGCAAGTCCTTGCTGGCGCGCTTGTCGTCGTCGTCAATGTCGCCGTCGCCGTCGCGGTCCGCGGGTATGTGGCCCGCCTTCTGGCCCGTCTCCGAGTTGATGATGCGTTGGCCGCCCGCGGGGCGCCCGTGCATGGCGTCCATGGTCTTGTGGTAAAAGTCGGCCGACTGCCCGCTGCCGCCGAAGCCCGACCCGTAGAAGAGGACGAAGACGACGGTGACGATGGCGGCCAGCGTCAGCAGGCGTACTCGACGCGCTGAAGGCATGGTTGTGAGGTTTCGAGGGGTTCGAGTGCTGTGCGCGCCTCTCTTCTCTTCCTGTCGGATGCAGTCTCGCACGCGATCGCAGTCGGAGAGCTTCAGACACCCTGGCAGGTTTTAGCTCGGCTTGTGTCGGTGCGTCGCTGATAGGGATCAGCGACACTGTCCCTAGATATCGAGGATTCCGAGGCAGCGCGTCTGTGAGTTCGATTCGGGCCGTTTCAATGCCGGTCGATTGCCTCGCAGACCGTTTTGCTGGATTCTTGCCGTTCGATTAGAGATGTAGAAAGAAGTTAAAAATTCCAGAGCTCGAGGGGCCAAAAGGAGGCCAACTTCAGGGCGAACTGAAAGTGTGGGTCGAGAGCAGAGCCCTGTGGCGCCTAGAATCACTTCGTACCAGACTAGCAACTTAGCAGCTCTTGGCTCAAACATGTGCGACCTGCCCTGGGAGAAGTGTGGTGATGATGATGATGCCAGCAAAGAGCAAAGACGATGCGAGGATACAAAAGCGAGCGATGAATACAATCACCCGGCCGCGGCACATGTCCGGACGAGATCCCGCGGTGCACGGCCGCGGGCAAGCCGCAAGCAGTACGTGGCCTCGCCCGGCTTAGCCCTGTTCTATGACGCCGGTACCGGTTTGCGTGCTTGACAATCGACATTATTGGCGCATGGGATGAGCGACGGAGATTTGCATCTACAGATGTTCAGCATAAATAGGACGATCACGGTGGGTACCTGCGGTTGCTACATGAGTCAATTGATGAAAATGCTATCAGAACTATGCGCGCTAGACAAAGGAAAACGTCGACCACATCTGAAAATAAGACAGGAAAATTAGACAAGCGACAAAAACGGTGAATATCGACAAGAAAACAGAAATAGATCTCGGCTTCTCACTCAATCGTCCTAGTTGAGGAGGTAGTTGAACAGGGCATCCTTGTATGTTCCAAGAACAGCCCAAACGCCGTATGCGGCAGCACCCTTGACCGCAGCGACCGCCGCAACGGTGCTCAGCGCAATGATGCCGATTCTGATACCGAGGCACATCATGACGGCCTCGATGGTGCCGTTGCGGAACTCGAGGACCTCGCTGCGCTCATTGACGTGAGGAAAAGGCACGTCGGGCACCGGCACATCGAGAAACTTGCACAGCGGCTCCCAGCCCTGCTCCAAGCGAAAGTCGAGCAGGTTCTCCGCCGGCACCGTCTCCCGCATCTTGGCGTAGTGCGCGGCGTGCAGGCCCCGGAGACGCGCCTTGGCCGCCTTGCCCGAGCTCGCGCCCAGCCAGCCCGTGTAGACGTCGCGGATGCCGATCACGAACGGCAGGCCGACCCACGTGGCGAGCCGGTAGCAGATGAGGTCCCAGAAGCCGTACAGCCACGAGTCGGTGAAGACGCTGTAGCTGGCCGCCCACCTGTCGAACTGGCGCTCCACGAGGATCACCTTGGCCTCCGGGTACGCGCAGTAGATCTCTTTGCCAAAGTAGGCGGCGACGTCGGTGACGGCGCGGTAGGGCCCGACGAGCCGGTCCCAGTCGCCGCGGGACCAGGGCAGCATCGGGTCGTACTTGTCGATGTAGAAGGCCCGGAAGAAGCGGCTCTCGCGGAGGTAGGGGAAGTGGCACCACGCGGCGCGGCCCCAGGCGTACAGCTGCGGCCAGTCGTTGAGCTTCATGACGTGGTGCACGGGGGCGATGCCGAGGATCTCGAGCGCCTTGCTGAGGGACGCGGTGCCGGAGCGCGGCAGACCGGCGCAGAGGATGCCATGGCCCGAAGCAAAGTTCTTGGGCGGACCCTTGAAGTCAATGGCAGATTTGTCCATTGTGAAGAGAGGTATGGGCCAGGAGAGGAGGGTGATACTCCAGGTTTGTAGTATATGATTGTAGGAATACACAGGATGTATGTAAGTGAATGACGGTACCGATCCTGCAGCGTCTCCAAACTCTATGGTAAATTATACAATGATACTTCAAAGTCGCAGAGACGAGGGAACACAATGCTTTTATAACCCGCCAAGCTGATGAGCTCCCAAACCTCTCCATGATCCGCTCGTCGCGACGGCCTCCCCAACTTCCCCTTTGGGAAACCATTCTCAGCAGCATTGCTTATACTTCTGACGCCGACAGCCCCGTTGGGAATAACTCCACACCCCTTGTCCGCCTCGTCTGATGATGGACCTGCAGCCCGCTGTCAAGCTGTCGCTGCATCAAAATACCACACTCGAGCCCTGGTTCTCCTCGCTCGCTCACGTTTGCTACCCACAACGTCCGTCAGCAGCTGAGGAACCGACGGTCCACTACAAAATATTGGCGGCCCCTCGCTCCCAACGCCGTAATGCATCTGGGAGGAGCGCTATGATCTCACTCTAGCCTCTTACGGCCCCATCATTGTGTCGTTGAGCGTACGGGGAATTGTGCCCTCCCGGGAAAGGCCATGCGACCACCGGGACATCGCGTCAGGCCGTCATCGGCGCCGGTGAGACGTAGCCCCGGCAGCAGTCCAGCCACGCCGTATATCGTTTTTGCCTTGGCGGCGGTGGGTAGCCGGTAAACTGCGCCATTGGACTGAATCCTGACCGGAACATCCTGTCTACTGTGCAATTCTTATTTACTTGCTGAGAGGGTGCTCAGCTCGTTTAATGAGGCGTGTGGTGTCTTCTCAGCCGTGGATCGCCCACATGTGAACGAATCCTTTAAGCTTAAGAACGGTTTCTCCGGCGCAGTCAGAAAATGAATGAGGGACAAAGGAATAAAAAAAACTGATCCTCATTACCTTGATTCCTGGTGCCGCGCAGGTCTGTGTTTAGCGGAAAATGTTGAACGATGAGGTTACGTTCGTAAGCTGACTCATAAGCCGATACGTGCGATGGAGCTATCCCGACAGCCCACCTCACGAACAAGATGTCAGGATCATCCTTTATTTTTCCAGAGAAAAGCCGAATATTGAGACACATTGTAAGGAGGTTAAGCGAGAGCTTATCACGTGTAGATGAGAAGGGACCGAGCTGATGCCTGTTAAGGGAAATGCAGATTCAATTCGTCGTTCCTCCTGTCTCTATTCCTGTGGGTTTATTCAATGCATTTTAATGTAAAACGGCAAGAAGCCAATCCTCCCATACTGCTAATTCACTGCTGGACGTCGTCACCGGTATATTGGGGAGACCCTCGGCCTTTTCGTTGCATTGTAATCGGACCAGGCACACCAAACTTGGTCTCGATGACGTCCATGCCGAGCAACTTCTTATAAAACGGGACTGACTTGTCCCAGCTCTCTGTAAACAGCATACTCCTCCTGAGATAAGGCATCTCCTCGATAACTTCTTGGACGCATTGCATCATCCAGCCCCCTAGTCCCTTGCCCCGTGTCAACGGATCGACCCATACGTCGGTCAAGTACAAGAAAGTGGTATAGTCCGTGATGCAGCGCGCGAAGCCGATAAGCTCGTTGCCACTGTCCGAAATATGGAAGAGCCCAAAGCAAAGCGAGTTCTCTAGAGTTGCTTTCATGTACTCCTGGGGCATGGATTTCGCCCAGTAGAAGTCTTCCGTGTCGAACACGTCCATCAGCCGCCGCAGCGGGATGAGGGACGAGTCTGTGGAGATCAAGTAGCCGTCGCGGCGCCATTGGCGGTCATGTACATTTTTCTTTGCAGATGCCATTTGAAGTACGGTAAGTTGAAGAATAGAAGGAATAATTAAGTTTGCGATTGAGTGTTGAATGAGCTTCAGATCGCAGCTTTAATATCTCGCCCTGAGCCGAAATGAGTCATGTGTCGTCACACCCTAGCGCCGACCAGCTCGCTCTTGAGGGCAGATCAATTAAGAAACTCGATGAAAATCGAAGAATTTTAGACATACTCCGGCCGACCGCGCTATAAGCATGGAATTTTTGCGCATCAGGCCCAGACCAAGCTCACCCCGTCTGCGTAACTAGTAGCGAACTCCGTCAAGTATCAGGTGGTTCCCAAGTATCAAGTAGTTGGCTTTTTATAGGTAACCAGTGAATTAGTTCTAGCTCTTGAGGCTAAACTCCACCTGCTACAGCTTCTGGCTTAATTGTGTGGCTTCGGGGGTGGAGCGCTTTTATATGCTGCCTGCAAAGGTTGCGATTGCTGGTCGCATCTTGGTGTTTACAGTGCACTTCCAGGTATTCTCCTTTTTCCGACTTTTCCAATGTCGAATTATTTTAAGGGAAGGAGACCAACTGAGCCTCATAACTTCAAGTCTGGCGAGAGAACCACGTTCAGAGATCCTGTCGCTGACGCTTAGCATCGTCTACGTCGTAGCGACTACCTCTTCCTACGCAGAAAATAGGAATATTTAAAAACCGAATACATCTCAGACGCTTGTTGAGATAGACAAAGGCCTCCAAGGTGCGGTATTTGAGCAGGCTGGGGAGTTCAAGAGAGAGCATCCAGGGCATCGAGAATTGCCAACGAGCATCGATCATGAATTCGAAGTGCACCAGACCGTCTCCGCAGATTTCGCAAAATTCGCGGCCATGGTAACATGTCAAGTTCAAATACCACAGCTTTTTAGGCTTTACAAGAGACCTACCTGACTTGGGCATTGCTGAACGTCCAGCGGAGTAACACAAGCGAGAGGCTGTGGTGGCAATGTCACAAAGCGTCGACCTTATTCAGAATTGTTGTGTTGGGCCAAACCTACTCGACTTCTGCCAGTGCGAGGCTGTCTCTCTATCCCAAGAGCAGATAGCTGTCTACTAGGCGTTTAAAGATGTCCTGGTACCGGGTAATAATCAGTTATTCATTCCAAACTGTCTACAAAGTCCGGAGCTGTATCAATCGTTCAAGCGAGGGTACCATCGAGCTGGCCAGATCATACTACAGACCAAGGGCTTGCTTAATGTCTTTGATGTTGAAGATTTCGTGGCCGAGTACGAAGCATATGCAGAAGACTCCTTTTAGCATTCTAGAAGCACAAATTCGATATCGAAATCCTGTACCACCGACTGATCAGTATTAGCGTTATGCAACCTGCTGACATGTCCATCAGCTTCTTCCCTTTCATCTTATTTTCCGTTCAGCCACACAACGACCTCGGCTTACCCTTGTCCCCTTACCTGCATCTCTGCCACCCCGATGCCGTCGCAACCCCTTCCCAGCTGCTCAGTCCAATCTCGATTTCCTCCACACGCCACCAGAAGAGTCGGGAGTTGCAAGAGCTGAACTTGATACATCACGTGGCATAAGCACAACACCGGCCATCTTGGCCCAGCTTCGCCTTGGCCTGCCCCAACGAAACTGGTGCGGGAGCCGGGGCCCGCCGCCTGCAACCTCAGCCCGCACCCGCTGTAACTGTAACCGGCCCGGGATACGCCCAAAGGTACAGCGCCTTCTGCGCCACAGCAGCCACAGCAGCCACTGAAGCTCGCTGAAGCAGACACACAGCCTAACAGCTCAACCGCCTAAATGGTACTGGCGCGCCGCGCCGCGCCCAGCCTTATGCACAAGTCCAAGTCCCGCGATGGCAAACGGCGACTCGACAACTCCGTCTTTTACATGTAACGGCACTTGGCGACGGCTCGACAGATCAAAGCCGGAAGAGCGGCGCCGTCGGCAGACAGTTGATCGCCGCTTTGAAATAATTACTCCGCGATATATTTGCCTCTCTTAACCGATGCTTTGCCGTTGACTTGCCGGAGTCCACGATGAAGCGCAAAGCCTCAGAGAGACAGAGCCCCAGTAGCTCAGAAAGCTCATCATCCCCCTCCGCCGAGGCGCCAGCCAGCAAAGCCCTCATCTCTTCGTCAGGCAAGTCCTCTGGCCGTCGCGGCCACTCCAAGTCGCGGTTGGGATGCCTCAACTGCAAGCGCCGCCGCGTCAAGTGCAATGAGCAGCGTCCTACGTGCTCGCCTTGCCGCCGCCTCGGCCTGTTGTGCGACTATGCCACTACGCCCGGCGCGATGCAGTCGAATCCGTCGCCTCTCTGCCTCGAGGATCTACGCTTCTACTACCAATTCCTCAACACTGCGTTTCCCTCACTACCGCTCCGGGCGGACAAGGTCTGGGCAAAATGCGCCGCCATGTCGCATCAGGTATGTACAAGCACTCACTTTGTCTCGAAGACTTATTGCTAACACAAACACTAGTCTGAATGTCTTGCACACGCGGCTCTCGGTTTGGGAGCCTCGCATCTTTCAAAACATGGGAATTTGGACTACACTTCGCAGGCCCTCGCCCATCGCGTATCCGCCTTGAAGATTGTCAACGAGCAGTTCGCCAAGCCGCCCAAAGACCAAGATAACGCAGACTCCCTCTTTGCCGCCCTTATCTGTCTATCTGCCCAGACGACCCTACTCCCAGACGGCATGACGGAATACATGACGATAACGAGAGCCGGTGCGCTAGTCTGGGCCTTTGTCGTTCCAAAGGGGGGCTCGTCCGTCTTCAACTCATTCACGAATGAGAGTCACTCGGAAAACCTCTCAAAAATCGTGAGCGAGGAGCCCAAGGACTTCACAATCGCCGACGAGTTCTTGGCTTCAGTAATCAAGATCAAAGAGCTTTGCAAAAGCGCGCGTGAACTTTACTACTGCCAGCGAGTCATTGACGCGGTAGAGGGCCTGCGCGTCTCTTCCCTGCAAGGTAAGTTCCGTACACTCCACCCATTACATGGCATGGTAAATTGCTTATTTGCTTACCATCACAGCCTGGCTCGCACATGCGGACCTGTGGAGGGCGCATTGCTACTTTTCCAATGACGACTTCAAGGCATTCATTGACCCGGAAAATTATCCGGCCATGTTGCTCATCGCACACATGCTCCTTGTTGACTATCTTCTTGGCCAGTTTTGTGTCAAGAATTCAGAGCGTTTCTCATTTACAGCGCGCAGGGAAGTCATCGTATCCTGGGTCCGAAACGCACTCTCCAAGCTGCCGCAAGACATCAAGCCGTACGGTGCCTGGCTCAAAGGCTACTGTGATGTCGTAGAGCGGAGTGACGGCCGTTATCTGCTCACGCCCTGATGCTCTGCACATGCAGCTTCGCCAGTTGATGCTACCTTCGCACTGACAGGCCCCATCTAACAGATGAGCGGTTGGTCGACCTTGTCCCGCCCTTGCGGACATTGACACAATTCACCGACAGATACTTTTCGCCGACAGTTATTGAGCTTTTGTTATCGCTATATAGCTGATCACGCTTCGACAAAAGCGGGACTCAAGCTGCATGGACCAGGCTATTCAACGTTTCTCGCTACTGTGCAAACAAATCTTCTTCCCAGGCCCAGGCACTGCTACATTATAGGGTTTGAGTTTAACAATTTGCTGTCTTCCCAGCTGATCATCTTGTGGCTCAATATCCTGCACTTCTTCACGCCACTTTCCTGGCGCGCCTGCTGGGGCAAGCCAAAGCCTCGGCCGGGCGGCTAATAGGCCATGTGGAACAGGTGCAATGTTCCTTGCGTGATCTGGGGAATCGATAGGCATCCGCTGTCGCCGTCGAGACCCACTCGTCAAACGGCATCTGGTGAAGCAAGTTGGATCAAGCCGTCAGATTTCGCCCGAAGCAGTCATATCTTCTTTGATACTCATCATCTTTCGACTGAAACCGAGGCAATATGGAATGGAAGAAGTGCCTACGCCCATTACGAACTGCTGTATGAAGAAGGATGGCCTCGTAGCCGTCTTGGCTACCCAGGTCACCGCCTCGCGCAACGAAGAGTGGAACAATATTTTCACGGCCTTGCCAACAGGCATAGAAGAGTGGTGTCCTGCCGTGGTTGTCTGTCTCTTCGGGCCCTATGCTCTCTAACAATGCCGTTGCCGCTACAACATTGCCCGCCAAGGCGGCTCTGTGCAGAGGCGCTGCCCCAACGAGGTCTTGGTCGTAAGGGTTCACCCCTCTATCAAGCAGAAATCGAATGTTCACAGCGCCGGAAAACTGTGCGGCCGCATGCGGCGGAGTGGATTTGTCTAGTGTCTCCTTGTTTACCATATCCCCGGAAATCATCAACGTTGTGACAGCCTCATCTTCGGTAGTTCTAGCAGTCATATGAAGGTGGTCTGATCCTGTGGGTCCACAGCATTTGGATCAGCTCCCTTCTGCCAAAGAAGTCGTGCTGTAGACAGTTTGCCGCAAGCAGTAGCACAGTGCAAGGCAGTCCCTTGGATGCCTTCCGTGTTTGGCTGGTATCGCAACTTCACGGCGGCTTCCGCGTTTCGCAGAATCTGCACCAAGCAACAACAAAATGAGAAAGTCACAAGTTTGGGCATAATACAATGAATTGAATTCTGTTCTCGCAAATTAACTTGCGCCAAGACGAATATCATGTAGCTTTCGAATTTTATCCGCTACGCGATCAGGGTTGTTCAAGTCGACTAACACCCAACTTCCGCCACGAAAGTACTTGAGCACAATGCAGAGCCCAAAGAAGACGAATTGCTAGATAAAATTTGACGTTAGATTACTTTAAATATGGCTGAGGACAATTTTTGTGTTGTCGTCAATGCGTACCAAGAGAAATGTGGACAGAAACGGCGTAGGATGGAATTTCTTCCACATCAGCGCACTGTTGGCCAAGATGAGGACAAACAGACACCCAGCCAAAGCGAGGTAGCCTAGAAGGGGTTGCATGTGGCTTCTGTATGGGTAGTCGCGATAGTTTCTCGAGTCCCAACGACGAACTTGGGAAAGCTGTAGCGCCTCAAATGCTTCGCGGTGTTTATATATACTGTATTTCGGTCAGGGAAGGAGCTCGTCCTGCTCAAAGCTGAAGAAACTTACCAGTTATAAAATCGGATGAAGGCCCAGCACTCGAATGCCCATACAATAATGACGGCGTCGGACCCCATGGTGGTCAGGACCTCGATGAACATGGAGATGTTGGTTGAATTTTGGTTCAGCTGCAAAAACGGCACCCACCAGAACGCCAGCGCAGAGAAAATCATGGCACGCATGGGCACCCGATGTCTGTTGGTCTTGCCCAGTGACGCGAGGAAGCGTAGTGGCAGCGACTGGTCGCGTGAGTCGTCCAGGCGCGCTGTGAGGCCAAATAGCGCCCGCGACGCGACGTACAGGTTGGTGCCCGCGCACGTCAGCGCCGTGAAGACGAGGAAGACGTTGAAGACGTGCTCGAGCGGAGGCATATCGGCCTCGATGGCGATTGCCACAAACGCCGACGTCGAGCTCCGCGTGCCGTTGCCCGCCGTGCCGTTGTTGCTGGCGAGGTTCGGATGTGGGCACTCGCGGCTCGCGTCGACCCAACTAAGCCGTGGGAGGCGGCAGTCGCCGCGCTGTATGTTGAGCGAGGCGAGCACTCCAGCGGTGACATAGGCGACGGTGGCAAGGACGGGGATGTACACCGAGGAGAACTTGACCGTCTGCCCAATGAGGAGCTCTTGATCAGAGCGGTCGCTGAGATCGGTGTTGCGGCGGGTATCGGCGTTGGGCCAGCGTGCTTCAAGGGCGGATGCAGCGACGACTTCGACACCTACAAAGGCAAAGCTAGCGATGGAGATGGACATTCTGGACATGTTAGTCCTGTCAGCTGCATTCTGTTGCGGTGCACTCACGCCAAGCTGTTGAACCAGTTTTCTGCAGCATCTTTATCATACTCGATCGGCTTATCCCAATCTAGGGAACATTAGATGAATAATATGGGTAATTGTCGTAGTATCTCACATTTTGCACCAATTGCGGTGTGGCCCTTTCCAGCTGCAGCGTGTTAGCGGAGATATTTGAAAGGGACGGGCAGTCATACCCCCCAAGTTGATAGCCACCATGAAACAAATAACGATGAAAAGGAATACCAGCTTGATGCTGCTGCTAATCACTTCGAACCAGCCGTATATCTGCCTGAATTAGTCACTTCTTAGCTCCTAAATTGAGGCTTTCACGTACATCGACTCTGAAGCTGTTCGAGAACACCAAAAAAAGAGGTATGACAAAGTATAACACAGCTCCATCAAATGTCTTGTCGTCGCTTCTCCAGAAATGTATCTCGGCGGCCGACGTGGCAATTAGGGCCGCGAACGCCGCAGCATATGTGAACCTGTACCTTGTTAATGAAGCCTCTTGCAGGGATTTCTACCACCTACCAGTACGTTATTCCGACTGCGATACCTAGTTCCGGATCTACAAATTCGCTGACGTATACTGAAAGGGCACCTGGTATCGGCCATATGCATAGCATCTCTGTAATGCATTGCATGACTGCCCACGCCAACAGGCCGGGGAGTAAAAAGGCCAGCAAAACTGCCAGTGGACCACCTAGTTCAAGGATCTGTCCCCCTCTCCAATATAGACCAGTACCAAGAGTTGTATTCACAGCAATCATCTTTTTTGTCAGTTCCCACTCTAAAGAAGGACAATTTTAACTAACAGTCAAGTGTATGCCACGAAGGCGTCGATGAACGAGTCTGTCTTGATTCGGGGTGACAATAACCCGTCTTTCACTTCGATGAACCACGTTCTGGTCATCTTCGCTCGTTCTGACATCACCTGCAGTATCTGTGGGATTAGACTTGCTGTATTGTCCAAAACTCGACGTGTCCCAATTGTGAGGAGTGCTTGGATTCGAAGATCGTGAGGGCGTGACGCTTAGCCGTGACGTGACTCTGCTGAGCGGAGAGACAGGCGGGATTGGTTGTACAACTTCGCTGTCTTCGCGCGGTGGATTGCTATCGTCTTGATTATCCACGTTTATGCTTGGTACTGGACCGAGCACTACGTCGCCAAAATTATCGCGCGTGTCAATCAGATGCTGTAGCCAATCTGGCCACTGGGACGTCATAGCGACTTTGTACGAGACAACTTTGATAGAATATCATTTGTTAAGGAGTAAATCTGCAGGTTGCACTCAAGTTCAGAGACAAAAAATGATTCACTTAGGCTTACTAGGCAATCTGCTTTCTGCAGGCGATCCCCCAAACGGGGAAATGAAGACGCTTACATGAACTTCTCAGCCTTCCTCACCGGCACAGCCACTTTTGTGTCGGATAAGGGCCTTGCCGTTGACAATATCTCGAAAAGTACAATAGAAAAAGTCCTTTGTCCAGTGATCAGCGCAAATGAACGGCCTTTCCGTGTGCAGAGGGACTCTGCATTTCAGCTAGCCAGCGCCACCAGCCAGCCGCACCCTAGCTGCAGCCGCCACCATCTCTTCACTGGCAGACTGGTGATTCCTTGGTGACAGCCTAACCTGAACTGCCACATTAGTGTGGCAAGTGTGATACAAGGTGCAGGGAGCCCAAGGTGCGCCTCGGGCCGCGTCCGCAACTTGACAGGTGCCAAGGAGCGGCCGCCTACGGCCAAACACTGCATTCAAGTGCGGGGATGTAGAAAATCATCCCTTTAGCTGGGCGAAATCTTTTTGGCAAGGAGGCGGATTCTGAACCACTTGCCGTTCTTCGTTCTGAGCAACCATGGAGCAACAGACTACCCAAAATTCGACCATGAGGTACCTGAAGAAGACGAGCCTGCAGACTTTGTTGGAGAGCTTGTTTCCTCCACAGACAGATTTCAATATTCGGGTAAGGATTCGCTTAGAATATTTGGCCGAGATGGCACAAAGTAAACTGACTCGAGCAACAGATGAGAGAAAACCAGTGGGTTTTCACAGCTCCACGACTAGTGGAACAGGCAAGTGTTCTTGTACTGATTTATTGTTAACCATTTCTAGGTCTTGTCCAGAGTACTAACCGTAGCAGCATGAGATTGAGTATGACCCGAGACGACGGCACAGGACTGTCCAGCGGCTTCATGACACTAACACGAGCAACAGTGCTGTCAGAGATGATTAACGGCGCCTGATGAGACACG
The DNA here is from genome assembly GCA_037575805.1 of Lecanicillium sp. G3. NCBI lineage: Eukaryota > Fungi > Ascomycota > Sordariomycetes > Hypocreales > Cordycipitaceae > Lecanicillium > Lecanicillium sp. G3. Next base: position 789,152 of record JAZHPD010000005.1, on the reverse strand, counting down.
GGATAGACCCATGGAGTAGTTCCATTGGAACGGAAATGTAAAGAACGTGTGGACCGTTTTTTGTGGCTATGTCTCGACCTGTGTGTGTGTCGCAGCGCCGGGCGCTTTGCGAGGCAGACCGGGAGTGGCGATACTAAGCTGGGCATTGCTGAGGCAAGGGCGCGAGGCTAATGCACACCGTCACCGTCTTGCCCATGCGAGACCTTTTTTATGAAGAAATACCACTTGATAGCACTCTAGTTGAAAAAATTGAAACCACCAGCTAATTCTCAGTTTGAGAGAGATATAAGTCTAGACCGTAACCACGGTCTTTGTTCTTCCCAGTAGCCTTCCAGCCAGCACAAGTGACGACACAATGGCAGCTTCAGCCGCAGAAATGTGTTGTGTCACAGAGGTCAGAGAACCCATTCAGATTACAACAATTACCAGAAAAGACTTGCCAGAAACGACAGCCACATATCACAAGCTCTTTTCAAGCGACGCTAGCCTGGTCAGCTATCTGCGCGATACCGAAGACCATGGTTATAGCTGTCGCCTCATGTCCGTCAGCCCGACTGGTGGCTAAAGTCCGAGAGGCGCCTATGCTTATTTGCATCTTAGATCAATTTGCCAACGCAACTCTTGGCGTCCTCTTCAGGTGACGAAATCCATGCTATCGTCGATTATTGATAGGCATGGATTTAGCACAAGTGTTTGGGATCTTGTGTCTTGCTTCTATACGAAGAATCTCGATCTAGAAGACTCATTTTGCCTTCCCTTCACTGTATCTACTAATGGGCCTTGGCTGGGTATGTCGTTGCCGCGAATAACAACCGAAGAAGATTGTACTGATATCATGTCAGAAATATTGTACACTATACGATACCCTGAGTTTAAAGAAAGCGACAGTGAATGGTCGATTCGTCAGACTGGTATATGCCACCGCATCAATATCGATTCAAAGCAGAGCATCATCTTGCTTTTAAACCCGAAACCAAACTCCAAGTACGACCAAAAACTGCGGAAGCTCCTGGTAGATGGTTCCAACCACTTCCGTGGTAATAGTTGGTTTGGGATACACGACGTCTTGATGAAGACGCATCTCCCAGCATGGCGAACGTTCAACACTGCGTGTGAAGCGGAGTTCCTGCCTATCGTAAGACGCAAGCTACTTTTCATCAGATCTCCTATTACACGTCTAACAGAGAAGTAGGCAAATACGACTTTTGCTACATATATAGATGAGCCACTCCGAATCGGATACGACCAGCTCAGTGCCCTCGCCAGCTTGCAGGCTCGCATTCTCAAGACAGCCAGTCTCCTCTCCAGCACTTCTGATGTCCTAGGCAATCTGTCCGATCTAATAGCCACCGCCCCTAGCATCATCCCCAACGGGCAACGGTCTGCAATTACTATCAGTCTGAAGAACCATCGGCGCAGTTGTGCAGCCTACGCGCGCACTGCAGCTTTTCTTCAAGAACGCACGCAGGCGGCTACGCAACTTCTTGCTACTACACTGTCTTTCCGCGATCAGGTAATTGCGAAGGAGCAGAATGGCAATATGCTACAGCTTAACAAAAGCGCAGTTTTCATTACAACCTTGACGCTTATATATGCTCCAGCTTCTTTTGTGGCTGTAAGTAGCTTCTTATATGTAGGTGTGAAGTTATCAGTTCTGACTTGCTTACAGACATTTTTTGGAATGAACTTCTTTGCCATGGACCAGCCAAACAGCAAAATTATCTGTACGACCATGATTTGGATATACATTGTGTCAACTTTGGCCTTTACCGGTATTACGGTACTGTTCTATTACTGGCTAATTCGGCACGATAACGTCTTATTCTGGCGTCTGGCTCCGAGGGTCCATGTGAATGCCGATTGGAAGGCACTGATGCGACGGTTCACAAAGCTAGAGCACCCGGTTGAGCTGAAAGATTTGCACTCCTAATCTCTATTTATTTCTTTTTTTCTGCGCTATAGACTTCGAATTTAATACATAGGAAAAAGGCCGATTACGGGTGTCCATGTCTTGCAATAGTTATCCTGTGAATGAAACGGCGGCTTGCGCCTGTCAAGGCTGCTACAATGACGCGCGCTTTATCACCAGACTCAACAGCTACAGCGGTGACGTCGTCACCTTGAACAAGCCTTGGTATTTTGACAAGGGGGCGCACTAGCAACCCCGGCGTAAAAACAATTTCCAGGAGCATCATGCTTTGCTTGGAGGCAATGTTGCCTATTGCGAAAAGTCTGCCTGTTGGGCTGCTGTTGAAGAGCTTGGAGATACGGTAGTGCGATATGTCGCGCTGGTTTTCGGCGGGGCTTCGGTCTTCGTCAAATCTCTGGAGATGAAAGCGATTCCCGCGCGTGATGAGTGCGCACGTATGTACATCATTGACCACACAGAAGGCTGTGAAGAAACCTGCCGTAGTGGTTCCGTCGAATCCCTGATTTTTCAATTTAGAACTGTCGTTAAGAAATAGCCCAAGAATTCAACACTCACTAGAGAGACAATGCTTAGGGTGTGAATAGTGGATGTGTATGGAATGGTTGACGTATCAATCGAGATGTGCGCGATAGGTATTTTGTGTTCTCGTGTTTTGATGGTTAACTCGGGTCGAACGACAACATATACGCCTTGTGAGTTTGACACCGATAAGTGTACAATGTCTGCTGCCGGCCAATCGAGTCTTGTTTTGTTGCGCAGAAGCCCATGAGTACGCGTTAGTCTCACAGCATCCTGGGAGTCGCTATTTTCCGACAAGTAGCTTATCTATGTAAGTATTGAATACTCGTACATAGCTGCCGATTATTACGTACCTTAACTCGCTGCGAACAAATGTGATTATGTCAGAAATGCTGGTGCAAACCAAGGTAGCTGGGCCTCGAGTTTCATTCTTATTGCGCAAGATAAACGTCAGCGTTTTACTATCGGGCGATATCGCGATATGCGAAATTTGGGGAACATCAAGCGCGATACGATGCATGCTGTTGAGATTGGAATCGACCTGGTTGCTGCCTTGCAAATCGAAAATGTAGAACTGGCGCTGGTTAATACTTGACTTACACAGATAAGCGAGGTTTCATACGGAATTTTGCCCTATAGTCGATGCGACGAGATACTTTTGAGTCAGGCATAGGCTTTGTAGAAAACAGTCGGTTTCGCTTAGAGTCCATTCACTGGGAGCACTGCTGGCTTGGTCGGTGAATGATAACGACTCTGATGTGTAGAGAACAATCTTTGTGTCCGTCCAATATGCGAGAGAATTCGCATCTGGGGATATAGCGAGTCCCTTAAAATCATCCTCCAATGCAAGCGGCTGACTGACAAGTTTGGCGAGAGGCGCAGGCTTGTTCCTGTCGCTGTTAGCTAGGAAGCTAGGATCCAAATCATGATTCGGTTTCACTTGCTGCGCTGGGATAAGCTTCTTCTTATGCTTCTGTACAAAATTATGTGAAACTGCCTTCGCAACAGAAGGCCGCCTACCGGTGTCTGCATCGTGAAGTATCTTGTATGTGTTTTCGAGTTCGCGGTTGACCTTGTCGGCACCGCAGCGGCGATTCTGGTCTACCCTAAGTACCGAGTCTTGCAGGAATGTCAGAATGTGCGCAATGGCCATGCCTTCGTCAAGACTGCGGTGTGTAGCTTCTGCCGCAAGCTTTTCGTGTCTGCTATTAATCTCCGGGTGGACTTTGGAAGATCGGAACTGCGTTCCACGCAGGAAAAAACGGTCATAGCCATCGGCCTTGCGATGATTTTGCCGCGCATCAGAATACTCGAGCACCTCTCTCGCGCCACCCCCGAGGTATGCAAAAACAACACTCAATACGCAACCTAGAGCCCATATATCTCCCCCTGTTTTCATAGTTGGAGCTGCGGAAATCGACTCGGGCGGGAGATATGTGCCCTCGCCCCGGCGGTTCAGCGTAGCAGGCAGCGAGGGATCCTGCAGCTTCTTCCGTCGAACAAATAGGCTATTAAAATCATTTTCGGTGTAGCTAAGTTGGCCTTGGCGGGTTTTCACCCGCGCCATGCCGAAATCACTAAGCTTCCACACGTGGCGGCCGTTTTCCAGAAAGACGAGCACGTTGCTGGGGTTCAAGTCCATGTGGTAGCAGACAAGCTCTTCCAGTTCATCCGTGCGCATGCCACTGTGCAAGAAATGCAATCCACTAGCCAGGCCCGCGGCAGATAAAACAACATCTGCTTTGTTTTTCAGCTCTTGCCGGGCATTTGGGTGCTGAACCATCATGTAGGTGTGCAGGTCGCATATCGCGACGGGCATGAAGAGGCTGTAGCTAGACCCGACCTGCAGGCAGCCCCAGCTCTGCACAATATTATTTTCGCGCTTTCGAAAATTTGCGCTGAGAATCTTTTTCATAATATTATACTCTTCTTTGGCACGGCTCACGTCGGCAATGACATAGTCCTTTCGCGCCATATCTTGGGGCTTGCCGTTGTATGCGTTGGCTGCCTCCGCATAAGCATCAAAGAAGTGATTTTTCGCCACCTTGACGCGATACACCTTGCCAAAGGATCCTTCCCCGAGAAATTCTTCTTCGAGGTAGGGCAGCCTTTGGCAACTGGCGTCACGGACAATAACTTCTTCTCGGTTGCGCAGAACCACGGGGCAGAAGCACGCCTGCTTGCTGAAGAAGCGATCCGCATCGACGTGGTCGCCAAATAATTCATTCAGCTGTGAGCGACTCGCAGGAAGAGGCCCGATAGCTTTTCCATCGCTGTCCAACACGGGCCACACATCTTGCGCAATGAGACGTCGCAACACAATTGTCGCAGCCTCTATGCTGCATGTCGCAAAGACGAGGATGCCCCAGAAATTGGAGAGCTTTCTTGATTCTACTCGCCTAACAAACACATCCTCGGACAGATTTTCACGGTCATGCTGTGACTGCGACACAGACACTAAGCTTCGAAATAGCTGTCTCAGAAGCGAGTGGTTGTCGCGTTGAAACAGGAGCTTGACCGTGTCGCGCGGAGCAAACCGGTATCGCTCATCATCCTTCTTCTCCAGCTTGTCATATATCTCTCTATAAATCAGCCGGCAGGCCGAAGCATAGGATACGGCCATGTTGCATTGTCATGCGAAGTGGGGAGCTCGAACTGGGTGTTTGGCTTCGGAACTGTGATTGGAAAGACCTGGTGCAAAGCCCTTGGCAAGATACTGGGCTGGGCGGGTACGTAAATCGCCCAGACATTTGCTGTAAGTCTATGTGCGAAAATGGCATATACGAACATACTTATGCCAGCTCTGATCCCAGAGCTGTCAGCATTTTTGCAATGGGCCAGAGCGAGGCAGACATGCTCAGCCGCTTCAGCCCAACGCCACCACCCTGTTATTTGTTGGGTTGACCAGGACTGAGCAACTAGTCATCGGCTACACATATGTGCGTGGCGCAACAGTGTCATTTGCGCTTGGACTGCCAAGGATTACCCAGTCTCCCAACCAAAAGCATGCAGCTACTATGTACAGAAGGAGACCAGCTCAGAACTGTATCTCTTTTCATCCGTGGCCAGTCCCTATTTTCCGTCCGGAGCTGGACCGGGGAATAAAGCCGACCGGATCGCGCGCTCTTTATCAGAGTCGGCCGACTCTAACTTTGTCCGGCAATAACCGGGACGGAAAGAAGTAAAGGGTTGCGGCAGTGAGAACACTTACCGAGAGTAATGCTATTCGCACAGTACCAACCTCCTATGCTTCGTAAAATGCATGAAGAGGGCCACAGCACGTCCTGCCGAGTGTTCCTCAGCGTTGCAGTCGAGGTTGTATGCTGCGTCGTCAGCTCAGTTAAGGTTTCAAGTCGCCTCCACGGTGTAGGCACAAGCTAGGCTCGGGGGAGAAAAGTTGACTAATTAGTTCGAAGCTACCAGCCTCGTGCCGACGAGAGAACACCAAATCACCGGTACGTCAGAGAGTGTTGCCTCTTTTCGGCCACGTTCCTGAAATTTGCTCCGCATGAGCAAGCCCAGCAATATGTGTGAGGTTGTGGATTTAGAGAACTATAATCGAGACCCGCAGCGAACTTCTGGCACATGCGTGCTGGCGACGAGAGCAAACGGGAGTTAATCGGCATTTTTCCCTTCGCATGTGCCCCCAGACTCGGCTGCATCTCGTGAGGCGTATTCGGCCTCGTCCACGCATGCTCATAACCCGGCAGCAAGATTCGGATCCTGCTGTGATCGGCAATTGTGAGTGTTGCCAATACTCTGCACACCAAACATAATAGGCTGTGCATTGACACTATGCTGTGTATGCTACCCAGGGGCGCATCCCTACTCGTTTATCCCGGGGAGGATCCAGGCTCGGGCCCACGCGGTTTGCCGTTGGGCCAAACCGCGTGGGCCCATGTTTGACGGTGCGAAGATACATATTTGGATGGCGAATGGTAACTTTGCTAGTCGTTTGATCAAGTCAATAGGTAACTTTGCTAGTCGTTTGATATTGACTTGATCAAACGACTAGCAAAGTTACCATTCGCCATGTATGGCGGCGAGATCGCGATGGGCCCGAAGGCTCGGACACTGCCCGGTGCCCGATAGCAGGCCGTTTTGTGAATTATTTATGTGGCTCGTCGACATAACTAATCTGTCCATGGAAGAAAAAACTAGTGTCGCCGAGCGTATTGAGAGTCGCGCTGGAGCATAGTTGTCCGAGACGTCGATTGAGACATAATGGGGCAATGAAGCCGGGCAGCCAAAGCTGTCGCTCCGGGTTGGAGAGGAGACAGCGTTTCGAGTCGTGCTTGTCTCCCCCATACTCGCAGTTGTAGCCTCTTCTCTTGCGCCACAGCTAATCACAACTCATCTACCAGAACCGTCCGCCGTCCCGTAGCACACCACCACCGCCCACCCCCGGAAATTCAGCCAAGACAGGGCCATCTCCCGCGTGCTTCTGGTGCAGATCCGAGGGACTATCGAGGCTAGGCGTATTTCGCTCTGCAACAGAATCCCCGCCCTCCCCCCCCCGCTAACCAGCAGGTTGAGCGTAGAGTTTCGCCGGATCAAACGGTGCGGCGCCCGTACCGCCGGGATTGCTTCCTCACCAGTCACGTGGACCTGCTCTGTCCTCTGTCCCTTATTAGAGTTCTGTCTTGCTCTCATTCTCCCTCCCGACGGCTACCAGGCTCTCGGTTGTCCCGTTGCCTCGCGATTTTATCGGAAAAGAAATCTCTGTCATCGTCCTCGCAACTTCTTTTTGATCGCCTCACCACGAACATCACCGCATCATGTAACTTTTACCCTGTGTCTGCCAAAACATCTCGACTTCACAAGGCCTGGGTCGAATACGGCCCGTGCGTTTTACCATGACGGACAACCGAGGTGGCCAGCTTCTCGGTGTGAATATAGCCTTTTTTGTTGTGGCGGCGTGCGTTGTTCTAATGCGATGCTATACGCGGGGCTTTATCTCCAAGGCGTTTGGCCTCGACGACTGGCTGATGGCTCTGGCTTGTGTAAGGAAATAACGCGCCTGTTGGAAACCGGAGTATTCTGACTTTTTGATAGTTATTTTTCCTGGGATATGTAATATGTTCAAATACAGGCGTGCATTATGGAACGGGCCAGCATAGGGATGATTTAACGCCGGAAAACTATTCTATCGCCAAGAGGGTAAGCCGCACTGACAAGCAACGGGGCTACATGTCGTATTTTGGGCTTGGCTAACATGCGCAGTACTGGCTTTTTTGCTATCTTTTCTTCGGGCTGGCAATGACGATGGCCAAGCTATCGTTTGGCTGGCTTTTGCTGCGCATAGTATGCGTCCGAGAGCATGTTTGGGTGATTTATGGCACATCGCTCCTCGTCATCCTCATTGGAATTGTATTTTTCTTTGTTGCTTTATTCCAGTGCCGCCCTATCGCTCGATATTGGGACGATTCCATACCCGGCACCTGTATATCATTGCACCTCTACGTCAGGTTAGGATATGCTTACAGCGTCGCCAGTATCGTCACCGACTTGACTTTTGCGCTTCTACCGGCATTCATTATCTGGCACTTACAAATACGAACACGTATTCGTTTTGTTTTGATCTTCTTGATGGGCCTGGGCTGCGTGTAGGTCTACTCCCCAGCGTCGTCTAGTCATGGCTAACAAGATTGCCCTCTAGTGCAAGCAGCGCAGTTATAGTACGCGCGGTATTTATGGAGCGATTCCTTGATCGAGATTTTCTTTGTAAGTTTCTATGTCGTTGTGTACAGTACAGACCTGTGCTAACATGGTGGCAGGGGCAACAACCGACATTGCGATATGGTCCACGGTTGAGATGGGCCTCGCCATCACGGCCGCGAGCTTCTCGACACTTAGACCACTGGCCCGGTCGTTGGGCTTCAGTGTTGGACTCACAGACAATGGATCGACTGGTAGCGGAGATGTCGCGAATGCCGAATACAGAAGGCCGTCACAACCCGTACATCGCCGGCCGAGTCAATTTGGCATCGTCACATTGGACCTTACCAGCTACGCATCGCAAGAGACACTCAACGCCCCCGACATGGGCGATCGATCGGTCAGCTCGCAAGCGACGACACAGTGCCCACCCAAATTTGAGCGAATAGCATGGGCGACAACACCAAGTGTGGACGAGGAACAGGCAGTCGGCAGCGTCGAATTATCACCAGTCGAACGAGAACGTCCAGCCGACGGAGCATTAGAGCAAGGGGAAAAGGAGGGCATGGCAGAACCATCCGTGGTGAATGTGGCGGGCCATTAAGGTTTACATTATATATTATACCCGCTGGCGTCTCTGGGTAGCTCTGGCACATATCAGGACGTGCAGTTGCATTTGAACATACCATGCTGGCAGCGTCATGATCGCTCGTGCCGAATAATAAAGTTTCATCTGTTCGTTTACTCGTGGTTGATGGCTGACAGCATGCCTTTGGCGACCGGTACATTGCATTGTGAAGCTAGGATGCCAAGATATTGTCAATTTAGTCTACCGTGTGTTTGCCGCTGGTGAAATTGAATCCAACCCTGGCGGGGCAGTGGGGGAAGAAAAAAATGGGTGGTGGCGGGAGCCGTGGAGGCCATCTCCAACATGCATCATCACCTGCGAGAACCAACACCTTGCCGATTTCGATCGATGGACTCGAAAAATATGCAGGAAATTCGCTCAAAAGACATTAATTAGTGGCGCTCAATTGTCTTTGACCGCCTACGAGCCTTACACCGCACAGAGATGCGCCTTGCGTAACACCATCTGCAAACGCCCGTTATGTTTGACGACTTCCCACATTCCAGTACATGGCATCGCCAGCCGCCGCCAGCTGAGCCTCGCTTATCCATCCATCCCTCGTCAGTTTTTGTCAGAGGCGACAGACCACGTCATAATCATGTCGAGCCATGCGCTGGCAGAGTACTGCAGCGATGAGGCGCACAAAGAGTTGACGCAGCAACTTGGGAGCCGTTTTGTGGCGCCAACAGCTTCTTGTGCCGCTGTTGCCGCCACCGTTCGACGTGGTCATTGTGGACTGAAGAAATGAGAGAAATGCTACGGCGTCGGCGTGTCAAAGCGAGGGATTTCAGTCGAGCTCGTCACGGCTCGTTCCGCTGCGCTGGCGTTGGGTTGGACACGCAGCCCATCGCAGACCATCACAATGCGACATCAGGACAGGATGATGCTCAGGGCAACAAGTAACAAGAGGGCCGTCGTGCCAGATCTGCGCTGGCGCTGTGACAGCGACACCGACTCCGAGCCGCTGCCTGAGCTGTCAGCCAGACCATGCGCGAAAAAGGCAAAGCCAGCAGTTTGCGCCTATACAAGAGCAGAAGGGCGTCCCCACAGGCACTACGAGCCGTGGCATGCACAATAGCGTTGTCCAACCAGCTGCCCGTGTGGCAATGGGAGAAGCTTCGTTTCTTGCCCTCGGGAGCCAGAATTGGATGAAAACGGGCGGTCACGCCAAACAAGGAAACGTCCCGCGTCTTTGGCCTCATCCGTAGGGGCGGACATTTGCGCTGATGTGAGAGGAGGAAAGTATGTGTCTGCCAGAGTATGTGTCTGTGTCTGCCCGGGCAGCCAGGCTCCGGACGGTTTCACTTGACTCGAAGAGGTTGCATGAGCTGCCCAAGATGAAGAGTGCAATGCGTGCAACGCGAGTGAGCAAAAAAGGAACAGGGCGACGAAAATCATCCAAGCGCTCTCCGCCCCTTGCAGCCTTCAACCTGTCTACTGGCTGCCATGCCCAACATCCCCGGCCGATGTTTGTTCTGCGCAAAATCTGAAACGCCGAAACTGTCGGATGGCGCAGCGCAATTGGTCAACCCCCAGGCGCCAGCGTCCCCCTGGTTAAACTGCCTTGGGCTAGAGTCGACGACGGGCGGGCCAGTCAGCGAGGGTGTTGCGGTGCTCGCAGGTTGTCGCAGCACGGTCGCTAGCCTTGAACCGGGATGCCACCGTCTGCGGAATGCCCGATTTGCGGTCCCCATTGGCCACGGGGCCGGATGGTATGTGGTACCTGCAGGGGAGCCGCCCAGATGGGGTTCAACAGGAAGTTTCGCAGTCAGGGGCACAGAGTGGACGACGAAGAGGGGGGACTTGAGGGAAACCTTTCCTTTTTGGAGAGAACCTTGGAGGACTCCCAGAGTGACGAGCAGATTTGCGGGTACAACCTGTACGAGCCCAGCTATTGCCATGGGTCTGCCCGCACACGCAGAGGCAGCCCGATTACGTCCAGTGCGAAGCATTTATCATGGAGCTGGTCCCCGGCCCCAGGTCCTGGCCTTGGATCTCTTTTTCTCTTCATCCGCGTTGGAACAACCCATTCTCTCTCATACACACTCTTTTTCTTTCGCAGACGGTACTGGTGCCCGGTCTCAGCTCTCTTTTTTTTTTCATTCCTTTTACACAGCTCCGTTCTTATACGGACTCATTGCTTGCGCAGGTCGCCTCTCTCTTCGATCCTAGCTTGCTCAGTGTTCCACACACAGTCGGCATCTCGACACCACGTTCCTTGCGTGACCCCAGGCACCAGAAAGAACAATTCTTCTCATATACCCGCGGTGCGGCTTAACTTTGCTTTTCCAAACACTTTTTCTATTTTCGCCTACTCAGCCAATATGAAGACTACTGCCACTTCCGTCGCTCTTCTCAGCCTCATCAACGGCATTGCTGCCTACCCATCTGCCAACCGCCTGTATGTCCGTGACTGCAAGCCTGGTAGCCTCGTCTGCCAGGGAGAGGGCCAGTTTGGTCTTTGCAACATTGATAGCACTGCCGTCTTCATGAAGGTCTCTCTTGGCACTAAGTGTGTCTGCTCTGGTAGTGACTGCGTCATTACCGCCACTGAGGGCGGTGATGCGCCGGCTCAGCCCTCGCAGAGTGCTTCCGCTCCTCAGCCTTCCAAGGACGCTTCCACCCCTCTGCCCTCCGAGACTGCCTCTGCCCCCGAGCCTACCTCTGAGCCCGCCGCTGCTCCCACTGCGCCTGCTTCCACCCCCGCCGGTATCTTCAAGGAGGCTCCCGTCTCCAGTGCTGAGCCCAAGTCCATTACCGAGCCTACCACATCAGAGCCCGCTACCTCTGCTCCTGCCACTTCTGAGCCTGCTACCTCTGAGCCCAGCCAGACTTCGGCTGCCGACTCTGGCCTCGGTGGCATCAACATTGGTAACGGCAAGACCTACATCAAGACTTTCCTCGGCAACGGCGACACTTCTGCCGGCTGGCCTGCCGAGAGCGAGTGGGCCAACTTTGACAGCATGTTCAAGGCCAACCTTGACAATGTCATTTCCAAGTCCTGTACCAACTTTGGCCAGGCCAACAACTCTCCCGCTGAGAGCGCCGACCTGAAGTCTGCCATTGAGGACGTGGCCAAGTCCTCCGGTATCGACGCCCGCTTCATCCTCGCCATCGCCATGCAGGAGTCTGGCGGCTGCGTCCGCGCCCCTACGACCAACTATGGCGTCACGAACCCCGGCGTCATGCAGTCTCACAACGGCGACAACTCTTGCTACAACGTCAACCCCTGCCCCAAGGACAAGATTGAGGGCATGATCAAGGACGGTGTCATGGGCACCTCCTCTGGCGACGGCCTCAAGCAGATCATGGCCCAGGTTGGCGGCAGCGGTGTCGCTTCCTTCTACAAGGCTGCCCGTGTCTACAACTCTGGCTCCGTGGCCCCCAGCGGCCAGCTGCAGGACGGCATCGCCACGCACTGCTATGCCAGTGACATTGCCAACCGTCTCATTGGTTGGTCCGAGGGTCTTGGAGGCTGCAAGCTCAGCTAAGCACACCTCTGATAAACTAAAGACAAAAACTGGGGCTTTCTAGAGCCGAAGATCTCGGAGTTTATGGTTGCGTTTGCTTGGTCTTTTCGATCTTTTCACCTATAGAGTATATCGGGGATATGTGTGCAAGTTTATTGGCCGCGCAGGCGTTGTATAAAAAAGAAGGCAAAAAATGATTTTAACGATTGCTTGTTCTCCTATACTCTCTACCGTGACATGGCGTCTATCTCCATTTCTTTTACTAATAGTTATCACAGCCTTTGGATGGGACTTGGCCGAGTCTACCAAGTGAGACAGCGGACCTGTTCTCTTCAACATGTGGGTTCGGCGTGCCGCTGAGGGGCTGGGAGCTTGGGTAGCTCACGATCTGTGAGCTGTGACACTGGGTCATGAATCACGCAGGCAAATGTCTCAGTCCAAAAAAGAAATCTCGCAAACCATTTCTTTTGGCGAACTCTGTGCTCCCTTCCACGGCTTGTTCTGTTACACCGCGTGAGGCGGGATGGGGATGTGCTGGCTTACGCGGGTGGAGGTTCAGTTGCGCCCCTGCGCCGGAATACAACATGCGATCTGGGGACAATATTTCGAACGATTCTTTTATGTGTCAGCATATGTCGGTCGCTCCTTGCACAGTTTTCGCCATCAAAACTCTTTTGCTTTTTGCTTTTAACATTGACAATCGTGACAATGCCATTTCGCCTTACAGAACAAAGTGGGGCCATACAAAGCGATTATTCGCCCTTTGGCCGTGTAAGTCGCTCTCCAGTGTCAAATGCTGCTTTAAGAATGAAGATGCTCTTCTCCTTTTGCCCGCTTTTGACGATATTGATTCTCGTGAAATGCAATGGAAGGCTTCAATATGCGCCTTACCCCTTTATGCAGTCGTTGAATGACTTATTAGTAGACTCGCATCCCTGGCTCCTTCGCCATGACCGCGGCATGAAAGACAGCAGCTGATGTGCCAAGCGCATGAACAGCACACCAAGGCCCGATAAAAGAGCATTTCAGACGAAATTTTGACCAGGATTTTTACGCCTTTTTTCCTCTTCCTGTACATGCACGATAAATCGTCTGCCCATTTCCTCTGCGCAGAAAAGAAACTGCAGGCTCCCGGATCTGTGCGGGCGACTTTACCATCCGTGCCCGCGCCAGCGCTGCAACTCTCCGTCGGTGATGCTCATGTCGCTGTCACATTATTACAGGGGTGGTTCAGCCTAAGGAGAGGCCGCAGGCTTGGCACATCGCAAGGTGAAATGTGATTTATGAGAAGGAGAAATGCGTCGATGTGCAGTGCAGGAATAGTCGGTATTACTCAGGAGGCTGCATCATGGCCAATCGCAGGCCGCATTTAGGCAGCAGCGCGCTCACCCATAACACGGGACATCATATTCAAACCAGGGGCGAAGGGGTACGGCAATGGGCATCTTTTATCTCTCCATCTCATCGTGGAAACTCTTTTTTTGTAGCTGAAGATGTCGGATCAGATTGTCCGCACGGAACTGTCAATGGCCGCTCCACCGCCGATACCACCACCGCTGCCACCCTCGACAGCGTCGGTGGTGGCCTCATCGCTCCCGCACTGCTCGGACCGCGCGCCGCCGCCGCAAGTTGACCCAGACGGGGAGCCACCGGGTGGCGGCCGCCTGGTTGAGCTGCTTGTATACAGTGGCGCGCCATTCCACGACCACTGGGCGTACTTTGTCGCGCGTGCGTGGGACCAGCAGCCTGATGTTGGTGTCAAGATTCACGCGACGGGCGACGTGCGCAACGGGTTCAGATTCGAGGTGAAGCGCTGCGTAGATCTGCGCGACACGGGAGAGACGCCGACTGGAAGGATCGCTCTGCAGTGGTTGACGGCGCAGTGGTTCGACGAGCGCATGTGGAATGATGGCATATACAAAGAGGACGGTGAGCCGATGTGCGGACTAGAACACGCCCTGTTTGAAGTCGAAACGCCAGGGAAAACGCTCAATTCTGCTGAAGCTGTACGTACGGTATTGCTTTGTCCTTCTCACTCGAAAGCTGCAGAGACGACTAGATCATGACACTAACATGCTACAGAACTCATCCGGTCTAAGAATCGTACAAAGAGACTGCCAGACGTGGGTCGTCGAATCGGCAGACCATCTAGTCGGCAGAGACATCTTCAAGCCCGGTGTCGCGAGATACCTGCACGCCGTTCGGCAGTGAAACAGCGTTGACCTGCACGTCAACACCCCTCCCATATTGCACACTCAAATCTCAGACACGAAATCTTGTTCAAATCGGAATAAAATCGCCAAGTTCGTCCGTGCATGACAATCCCCCTTTCTTGGTGTTTCAAAATGTGACTGACACATGACTGACAGGGGAGGGGCGACCAGGAACCTCTTTTTTCCCTCTGTCCTTTGTTCAATCGATGATTAGGTTTTTATGCGGCGTTTTCGTTTTAGACGCCACATTGACAGGTGCCACAAAGAAAGGGAAAATTTGACATCTGAAACCCGTCCATATACGCCGAATCACAGGATCGCGGAATTCTTGTTTCAAAATCTGAAGCAATGCGACATTCAAAAATAGCCGCCGGCGACCAGCAGGCGCCGGCCTCCCTTCCAAAGTACTTTATCCAGATGTCTGGCGCCCCCGGGTCCGGCAAGAGCACGCTCGCGCGACTCTTGCGCGCCTCGATCGGCGGCGTCGTGATTGACCACGACGTGCTCCGGTCATCGCTACTCGCCGGAGAAGAAGACGCGCGATGCTCATTTGAGCCGGCGGCGCGGCACGCGTACCGGCTGCAGTGGTCGCTGGCGAGAGACATGGCGGCCCAGGGGCTCAGCGTCGTGATGGACTGCCCGTGTAATTTCCAGTCGATCCTCGACGAGGGGGCCGCGGTGGCCCGCGAGCATGGGCTGCGGTACTGGTATGTCGAGTGCAAGGTGGGCGACATGGATCTGATTGACAAGAGGCTGCGTGCCAGGGTGCCCATGCCGAGCCAGCGGAGCGCTCTCGATGGGCCCCCGATGGGGAGTCGGACTGAGACGCATGCGGCCGCGATATTTGAGAAGTGGATAAAACAGCCCTGTCGACCGGACAGTAATGTTATCACTGTCAAGTCAGTGGGTAGTCCTGAAGTATACCGAGACGAGGTACTCAGACGCATATCTGCCGAGTAGAGCAAAGCCGACCAGAACATCACAGCTTTTTATAGCAGGCGCGACTACATTTCAAATAAAATCGCCATTCCTACAGATCAGTGAGCTTTCTGAGAAAAGCAAGTATATTATTACAGATGCCATTGGCCAATCTGGTAGCATTCTGTGGACGTAGCTCGTAACATTAAAGCAAGTACCCAAGATACAAAAATAAAAGCAAAAAGCCAACCATGCGAAAAGAGTGAGACTTGTAACAGGAAGACATAGAGAGAGAAAGAGGAAGACATAGAGAGAGAAAGAGGGAGAGAGAGAGAGAGAGAGAGAGAGAGAAAGCCAGACGAAGAGAGAGAGAAAGCCGCAACTCCAGGCGTCCAGCACCGTATGAAATCCCAGTAGAAAGTTGGCCCAGCCAATTGGAAATGAACGGATAGTACGAGATGTGAATGAGAGACAGTGCCTGTTGAAGCGAAGTTTGAGAGAACGGATGGAAAAGGAGAAGTGGGGAAATTAGAAGCAAAGAATGAAAGACAGAAGAGGATTCGATAGAAAATCAAGTGAAATTAAGCGATAACAAAAAAAAAGGTGGAAAAAAGAAGAAAAGAAGAGAAAATAACCCAAGGAGTGGATGAGAAGAGGATTTGTGCGAGATAACAAAGTGTCAAAATCTCGTATGAGCGGAAATGACCGCCGAGCAACAAAGTTGAAAACAGTAAAGACGTCCCGCAAATAGTCTGAAGGAGTGGCCAAATACCTGGAAGGATAGTGATGAAGAAGAGAGTCAAAATGGCGGAAGGAAGGTCGAAAATAGCAGGAGCCGAACCGGCGGCGCGCAAGTGGTTGCGGTAAGGACAGCGCGTGAAACGGCCAGCCGTGTAAGTGGTGGTGGTAGCGACAGCGTAAGATGGCGAGAGTATGCACCAGGCGCGCAAATAGAATCGCCATTCGTTCAAGTAAGTGCTCCGAGCACAAATTAATGAATTGAATAGAGAAAAGGAGTGCGTTTTGCACCAGGCAGTCTTCGAGGGAATGGCGGGCAGCGACATGCGAGCTGCGATGATGCGCCAGGCATCTGACGTAAGAGGCATCTTGGCCTGCGCGCTCAAAGCCTTCAAGGTCTTCTTGCGCGGGGGGTGTCTTGCGACAAGCGTATATTTCTCGGTGGATTGAATTCACCGGTGCTCATAGCTGCACCGGGCAGCTATTGTTCGGAAAAGGAGCGTCGGTTGAGGAAGTGATGCATAGCACCAGTCAACTCAGTGGTGGTGGCAGTTGGCCCTTGACATCCTGGTGACGGCGCGGCTGCGCTTAAGCTGGTGCAGGACGACGTGGCTGGACGTATGAGCGCTGATAGGGAGCGCTTGGACGCCAGTGACGGCGAGGGCCAAGAATATGAGCCCGAAGAGGGGAGAGAGTAGAGACATGGCGATGTCTTTAGAAGGAGAGAGGATGGAAAGATGAGGTAAAATTCTGTACAGGAAGGAGACGAAACCAGGTGAAGAGGATTGACCGGAACCAGTTACATCAGCTCACAATAGCTTGTAATCTTTCTTGAAAAAGTGTCTTTTTTGTCGGCTTTGTTGTCGTTGTAGTCGATGAAAAGTCCAAGATGGTATGAGGGAGCGGATGAGAGCCTTTATAGAAGTTGCCATTGTCATGTGCTTGCTCTGCCTTGAGGTGAAGAACAGGGACCAATATGTACGGTCTGGTTTTACAGCTATCCCAGCCTCCTATTATACCACGCAGTGTGGTGATAATATCACTTGCAAGACGTCACGACACGCCTGGCGGCGGTGGGTGCCGCGGTGTTCGACTGGAATGCTGGTGTGCGAGCGCTGCCATTGTTGGGCTGCACCAGCCTCGCGCGGCGATGGGGGGTCGGCCACGTAATATACGTGGCGCTCGTATAGCATGATTAAACCTCCCGGTCGGAAGATTTTTCTGAGCAGGTAATAGATTCTCCGTCCAGTGTGTGCCAACACACTGTTTTAGAAGCCAGGCGCGTCGACATATGCAGTGTCGCCAGCCAGCCAGCCCCCCAACCTGCCCGCCCATTCGGCTGTCGCATAGCAGCACTCGGGGGTTCGCCGAGTCGTTTATACAGCAATCATGTCGTCTTGATATTCTTAACCGCAGCGGATGATTCCGCGCAAGCGATGCATATCACCTTGTTAATTGCAGTGGTTGGTGTTGTAGGTGTGCCTGGTATCCTTGTGGGCAGTCTACAGCCGCGGCACATGGTAACGAAGGCGGCAAGTGAAGCAACACTTCCCGGAATATTTTTTTTGGAATAATATATTAAATAAATGGCTGTCAATATATGTAAATTCGCTGCAATGGAGTTGTTAGACGCTGCACTTATAGACTATAGCGGCTATAGTGGACGTTTGCATTGCCGTTGCAGTGCCGTTGCAGTGGTCGCGGCGAGTCGTGGTGACTAAGCTATCCGCCAGCCAATCAGAAAATGCCATGCTACAGTGGCAACTGCCCTGTACCGCGAACCACTTTGGCTTCTAAAGTCTTCTGGAGCCACATCAACTCTACAACCTGTCCTTTTCGCAAAAAGAGTCACAACTTTGACTCATTCGACAATTACACAACTATAATAGCGGTGTATTCTCTCATTCCGGCTGGACCGGCTCGTCTTTGCAACTTCTCCACGTCGCATTTGCCCATCTCAACACCAGCTAGTCAGCGTCTTGTACTTCCCAGCCATTCCTAGCAATGCCTTCACAGTCACGGCCGCTACGGCTGTCCACGCTATTTGCTCTCCTCTTGGGCATTGCGCTCCTGGCTCTCGCCGCTCCAGTATCAGCGGATTCGCCTGATGCAAGCTCAAACTCAAAACCCGACCTGATATGCCACACCAGCGATCCTTCTGACTGCTATCCTCGCGTGTTTGAAGCTACGGATGAGTTCCAAAAGGTCCACGATGACCAGGAGCTCCCCCACGGCCTTCATGTCCGCATGAACGTCTACACGGGTGAGAAGGAAGCCAAGATTAACGTTGCCGATGAGAGTGACTCTTCATTGGAAGGTTTACCTGTGGATCAGGATGTCGTCGTCGTTGAGCCCGAGGCCCGTGATGACCCCATCATTCCAAAGGGCGCTCCCGTTTATGAGACCGCTGGCAAGATCAAGGGCCCACAACACGAGGCCCAGTCATTCCTCGATGCCATGAAACTTCTCAAGAGCGGCAAGGGCGAGCAGGACAGCGGCTACGATGCAGCCATCGAAGGGCTGGAGGACTTGGCGCATGACATGTACTATGGCCTCAAGGTTGCAGAAGATGCCGCCGTTGTGAAGGCCCTCATGTGCCGGATGTCGCACTCCGCCGACACGCCCGCCGAGGGCTACCCGCCGCGCGACCAGCAGGCCGCCGCCATTCTCGCAGGCAGCCTGCAAAACAACCCGACCGCTCTGGCCGAGGTCACCAAGCAGTGGGCTGCCATCATGGACCACCGCTGTCCCAACGACGGCAAACCTCTGCGCGACGCCTTCTTCCAGAGCATCGCGCCCCCGCCGACCAAAGATGCCAGGCAGATTCGTCTGGCGGCCAATCGCGTCAAGGCCAAGGTTGCGGCCATTAGCGGTCTCATCAAGGACCCCGTCATTCGCCGTGACTTCCTCCAGCACGACGGTATGCGCGAGCTTCTTCGCGTCCTGGTGCCCGAAGAGAAGGAGTGGGCAACCGCGCAACGCAAGGTCGGACTTTTCGTGGTGGACAACTTCCTCGACGAGGACATGGGTGCCGTCACGGGGCAATGGCCTACGGGCCCGAAGCTGTCGGACGAGCAGTGCAAGAAGGAGGAATGGCGCACTGCTGAAGGCTGCTGGGACTACAATGTCGCCCGTGTCGCCAAAGCGAACAAGGGCGATAAGGGACACTGGAGCAAGGAACTGCAGACGCGCCTGGCGGCTGTGCGCAAGAGCGGCGTGCTACCCTCTCAGCATGCGGAACTTTAATGTACGATGAGGATATACCCATAATTATAGACAATGTAAAATAGTGGCAATTCATGATAATTGGCGGCATGTGCTTTTATGTGAGGCGCCTTATACGGTGGCAACGGCTTGTGGAGCTTAGCCTGCGCCAGAGATTTCATACTTGCATCAACTTTCACAGGCAGCACAAAAAGACACAACACCGCCATCATAATATAAAAACATACAAAATGCCACCGGCTCCTGACGGCGTGGCCGTCAAGCCTCACAAGGCCAAGGGCCGTGCCCTGCATACCACCAAGACGGTGTCGGCCGGCGACGTCATTGCCGTCTTCACCCCGCTGCTGCTCCTCCCCTCCGTCTCGCACCTCAGCGGCGTCTGCTCGTTCTGCGTGCGCGCCGGCAAGCCGAAGCCGTGCTCGCGCTGCCGCGCCGCGTATTACTGCGACGCAAAGTGCCAGGCGGCGGCGTGGACGGCGGGCGCGCACAACCTCGAGTGCGCGGCGCTCGTCAATGCCGTCAAGTCGTCCAAGAAGCGGCGCGAGATCCCCACGCCGGTGCGGGCGCTGTCGCGGATTCTACTGAGTATAGGGCAGGAGGATGATTTGTCTAAGAAGATGGATGGGCTGGAGGGACATACGGCGCAACGGAGAGCGGGCTCGGGGTGGCAGGATGTCGAGATGATGGCGATGGGAGCGTGTGCATTTGCCGGGAGACCGACGACGGAAGAGTCGGTACGACAGGCTGTTGATATTTTATGCAAGGTGAGTAATGAAATTACAGTGAAATTTTGACGGCCAGAGCTAACTATTCAGCTTCAAACCAATGCCTTTCATAGATTTGATGCTGATTTAGGCCACGTCGGCATCTTCCTCGAACCAACCCTCGCCATGGCAAATCATTCCTGCATACCCAACGCCTTTGTACAATTTGTCGGACGCACAGCAGTCCTCAGAGCCGAATCACGCATTCAAAAAGGTGATGAAATTGGAATATCCTATACCGGTATGTAAATTCCCAGGCGCAGCCACACGTCCGCGCATTCACTGACAGCCTCCCAGACTACACGAGCCCACTCCCTCGGCGCAAGGCAGCCCTCGCGCCATACAATTTTGAGTGCAAATGCCGCCGCTGCACGCAAGACCTCTGCGTCTACCAGGCCAGCGCTCACTACCGCGACTTCATGCTCAACGAGGACAGCATCCTCGGCGACGGCACCAAGCTGCAGACGCACCCAGCCGTCAGCACCCCCGAAAAGCAGGCCGCCGCACGCGCTGCAGCGAGCCTGCACTTCCAGCCGATGCCCGCCGAACTCGCTGAGCGTCGGCAAATCCTTCAGAAGCAGCTCTCCGACTGCAAGGCGCTGGCCGCCGCGGGGCTCTGGGCGGTGACGCCGCTGCCGCAGACGCTCACGGAGCTGGCCATCTACTACGCCGAGAAGCAGGACTACGCCTTCGCACTGGGCATCGCGGCGATGCTCACGCGCGACTGCGACCCGTACCGCTACCCGGCGCCGTTCCATCCCGTGCGCGCCAAGAACATCTTCATGATGGCCAAGCTGCTGTCCAACACGGCGGCGGACACGGCCATGGGGGAGAAGAATGGCGGGAACACGGTGCAGTTTGCCAACCGGGCGATGGAGTCGGCGGACGTGGGGAGGCGGATGCACGACTCGCTGCGGGATATCGACCAGGTGTCGCTGGCGCAGATGCTGCTGTTCATGGTGCTGGACACGGCGCCGGCGCCGCATCTCGCGGGGTGGGAGCTGGCGCAGCAAGCGCGGGAGTCGATGGCGGGTATTGCTGAGCTCAAGGGAAGGGATCAGGAGTTGAGTCTAATTGGGCTGTGGAAAAAAGACCCGAAGAGTGATAGGGCGCAGGCATTTTTTGAATACGGTGTCGGACAGCAGGTTGATATACTGGCTGACCTTGGACGGGATATACTCAAGGAGGATTTCGGCATTTAGCGGCCAGACGGGCTGATAACTTACAGAGAATAGAATCCCATATAGCTTGCTTGGCTCATATATAAAGCATTAAAATAATAATAAAAATTTGGTAGATAAATGATTTACATGCGATGCGCAGTGTAACCATCGGCGCCGCAGGCCAAAATCAGAGTGGGGCGATGAAGCTTCTCCAAGCTTCACTTTTTCCTTTTTTTCTTCACCAGCCCGCCAAGCTTCGTACCGGCATCACCAGCAAATATTATTTTTCTCACCTGCGCTGCGCAACACGGCGCCGCACATATCCCATGACATAGCTCACACCTGTTTCACAGCAACCACCCAATGGTTGGATATCTACGACACAAACTGCAACGAGCCCACACAATCGCGCGCAGCCTCTTTGGCCTGTCCATCGACGACGACGACAGCAGCGCTGCGAGAATCGACGCCATGGCGGACGAGAACAATGCTGCTAAGGCAGCAGCGGCCAAGCCCGAGGACGGCACCGAGACAGCCGACTCCGCGGCCTCGCAGAGCGAGCGCGGCAGCCTGAAGCGCGCGAGCCCGCACGACAGCGGCAACGAGGTCCCCGCGAACGACGCGAAGAAGCCCAAGACGGACGACAATGGCAACGGCGACGCCGGCGGCGAGTGGCAGACCATCAGCCGCTCGTCCAAGAAGCAGAAGAAGATGCCGCGCCCGGGCAAGAACTACCCCTCCATCACCTTCTCCAACAACGCGCGCCTGCAGTCCAAGATTGGCGTCAGCCACCTCCGCGACCTCGTGACGTACATCTTCGCCGACGGGACCGGCCCGCAGTGGTGCGCCGTCACGCACCGCCCCGCGTTCCGCAAGATTGTCGCGCTCATGGTGCCCGGGCTCGAGGAGGCCATGTTCAAGCCGGGGGTGGACCTCGCAAACTTCAACGCCACGCGCGACGACGACCTGGACAGCCCGCCCACGGAGGGGCAGAGGCAGAGCGCGGCCGGGTCGCCAGACGAGTACTACCCGCGCCCGCTCAAGGCGGAGGACCTGCCCGAGGCGCTGAAGCCGTTCGCCGAGATGTTCCCGCACCTGTGGCCGGTGAAGACGCCCGGCGACGACCGCCACGGCAAGATGCACTCCCCCATGGCGGCGTTCCTGACGGCCCCGGCACCCAAGGACAAGTCGGGCCAAAAGGGCGGCGTGCGGCCGGCGCGCGAGCCGAGCGGGTGGAAGAACGAGCGCACGCGCATCACCGAGTACCTCGCGACCGCAGGCGAGCTCGCGGAGAACGGGTACCTCGTGCACCCGGCGATGCTGCCCGCGGGCGCCGCCGCGCGCGAGTCGTTTGTGCTCCCCGACGGCTGGGCGCAGACAAAGGTGGAGAGCTGGGAGGACGGCGAGGTGGCGGACGAGGAGGTGCAAAAGGGCAGCGTGACGGCGGGCCGCAACGTGCTCGCGCTCGACTGCGAGATGTGCCTGACGGGCGAGAACGAGTTCGCGCTGACGCGCATCAGTATAGTCGACTGGTCCGGCGACGTAGTCCTCGACGAGCTGGTCAAGCCGGAGAAACCCATCACCGACTACCTCACGCGCTTCTCGGGCATCACCGAGGAGATGCTCGCGCCCGTGACCACCACGCTCGCCGACATCCAGGCGCGCCTCGTCGAGCTTCTCACCCCGCACACCATCCTCGTCGGCCACTCGCTCGAGTCCGACACCAAGGCCATGCAAATCACCCACCCGTTCATCGTCGACACGTCGCTCCTCTTCCCGCACCCGCGCGGGCCCCCGCTAAAGTCCTCGCTGAAGTGGCTCGCGGAGAAGTACCTCTCGCGCAGCATCCAAAAGGGCGGCGCATCTGGCCACAACTCCGTCGAGGACGCGCGGACGTGCCTCGACCTCGTCAAGCAAAAGTGCGAAAAGGGCAAGCTGTGGGGCACGTCCGACGCGCAGGGCGAGAACCTCTTCCGGCGCCTCGCGCGCGCGGGCACCGCGTACAAGGCGCAGGGCGGTGACGCGGCGCTCGGCGGGCTGGAGGTCGGCAAGACGAGCGGCGCCGTCGACTGGGGCGACCCGGGCAAGGGCTACGGCGGCGGCGCGACGGTGCGGTTCGGGTGCAGGTCCGACGCCGAGGTGCTGGACGCGGTGCTGCGGTGCGTCCGCGGCGACGAGGACGGGCGCGAGGTCCGCGGCGGCGGCGTGGACTTTACGTGGGCGCGCTTCCGCGAGCTCGAGGCCCTGCAGGGCTGGTGGAACACCAACCGCGGCGGCAAGGCCAACTCGGACGGCGGGCCGCCCGCGGACGGCGACGAGGCCCCGGCCAAGGAGGAAGCCGAGGACGTGGAGGCTTGCGTGCGGCGCCTGACGGGGCGCATCGCGCGCATCCACGCCGCGCTGCCCCCTTGCACGGCGCTCATCCTGTACAGCGGCTCCGGCGACCCGCGGCGCATGGCGAGCCTGCAGGCCGCGCAGGCGCAGTGGCGGAAGGAGTACAACACGCCGGGGCGCAAGTGGGACGAGCTGAGCGTGCAGTGGACGGACGTGGAGGAGCAGGCGCTCAAGAGGGCGGCGGCCAAGGCGAGGTCGGGGATTGGCTTCATCACGGTGAAGTGAGCTTCTCTTGTTTTGTTGCATAGTGCTGAGGAACATTGATTATTGCAAAAGGGGGGAAAGATAAAAAGGGGTTAGATATACAGGATAGATACCACGACGGCTATGAATGTACAACATCTTCCAAGACTACACATACCACTGCCGCTTTTATTATGACATCTTCACGGATAGCAGCGTCTTCCATAGTGCAAGGGCATCACCGCTTACGACGTCTTCACGCATCATAGTCTTAGATTTTACAAGTATTATTTATCATTGTCCATGTCGGTGTTAGGCACACGACCCTACCCAGAGATTATCATTTCCAAAACAGAGTTATATAAAATCCCAATTTTTTCTTTAAAAAAAAAGACGGCAAGGTTCCCGCGAGAGCAGTTATTCAAACAAATGTACATTTTGTGTAAGAAAGAAAAATCAAGTCGCTCAAAATCAAATCTTCTTCATCCTCCTTATTAATTCAACCTCAAAAAAAAAAAAAGAAGGGCCGTATATGCTTTTGATGTGCATTGTGCGTAGTGTGTATATGTAGTAATGTTGTGGTAAAATGTCATGGTAGTTACTGGCGCATCTTCGGGACACCATTCTCGTCGACCAGCTCCGCCGAGCTGCTGTGCAGCGTATTGGCGCGGTGCAGTCCGTCGACTCTGTTAACCGAACCCTGCGACACCATGCCATAGCTCACCGGCCGCTCATTGTTCAGCTCGCTGAGGTCCACCGTGGTGAACTCGTCGCGGAACTCGGCTGACGACATGGATGACAGGCGCTTCTGGGACTTGGTGCGCTCAAAAGGGAGTTTGGGCAGCTGCGGTGGCTCGATGGATAAGTTACTACGGTGCTTCTGGGCACGGATCGATCGGTCGTCCTGGCCGAGATGCGAGGGGCCGGCCTCGGTAGAGCCCGGGTTGGACTCGACAGTATTGAGAGATGGCATGCGGCGGTGGGAAAGAATGGCCGAAGTCGCAGAGTCTCGCTTAGAGCTCTTGCGGGGGATGTCCGGCGCATCGTAGTAGTTGGAACTTTGCACATCCGTCTCATCTTCGTCGTCGCTCGTCATGGGGCTGACAGGCCTCGGCTCGCCGGGCTCATGGAGCGACTCTGCTTCGTGATCAGCGTCGCGGGGTTCGCCGTCCAGATCAAGCAGAGCATCCGAAGTCTTGGGTGCACGGTTCGGCTGCAGCTTGTCGTCCTCGTCCTCGGAATCAATGGGGCCGTTTCTCAAGACGCCCAGGGCAACGGGGATGCCCTCGGGCGGTGTCTCGTCGCCAAAGCCTGCATTGCGAGCCATGGCGGGAGGCATTCTTGAGCTACGGACGACTTCGAATCCCTTGCTCTTGTCCTTGCCCTTACCGCCCATAATGTTGCGAAACCAGCTCGTAGCCGTCGCAATGGGTCCGGTTGGGTCGGCAGGACCAGTGCCAAGCTTGCGGCCCAGGCCATCAGAGTTGAGAGCCGGACCACGGACGCCGTAGTAAAAGTCAACCTCACGTGTGGAGTAGTCGGGTCTGTTGGGGACAGCATTCAGCGCCGCAGTAGTCGTTCCTGATGCCGCGGCTCCAGTAGCGGGCACCGCAGGCGTGGCGTTGCGAGTGGTGTCCGCTGCCATATCAGGCTCGCCAGGCTGGCCAACGGGCTGTAACAATCCGCCCTGGTCCATGCCAAATTGTCCTGTGCTCGGTTCTTGGGGAGAGTATTCGTTGGTGCCCCTGCGTCTACGGGGTGGTCGGTAGTACGGGTCAGCAGTCTCGAGAGCGGCCAGGGTGGGAGCGTGTCCCACCGACATGTGGTTCGGCCGGGCAGCGTTGGGGGGTCCGAGGAACGAAAAGGTGCTGGCTTCGCCGGGTGTTCCAGGCATATACGAGGCAGGGCTGTCTCCGGAGCGGTGCGCGTTGGAGTAGACGTCAATGCTGTCGAGGATGGAGCTGCTTCGGTGCTTGTTAGCGGCCATGATGGTGCCCAGACTGCCCCCAGAACTACTGCGGACTCGTCCATTGTTAGCCATCATGTATGCGCCTCTGTTCGCCTTTTCGGCATCAATCATGGCAGCGGTGGAAATCTGGCTCGTTCTCGACGGGATAGGGCGATGAGATTCACGCTTGTTGAGCTGTCTCATGCCGAAGATCTTGGATAGTCCTCCTCTCGTCGAGCCAGAGGTGCTGTCTCTACCGGCGCCCATCATGCGGGCTGCGACTTCGAGAATGGTCTGGAGGGCACTCAGCAGGAAACCAAAAATTAGAACACAGCCATGGACAACCAGGATGGCGTAGCCAATCCAGCCCTTGGATCCTTCGGAGACGCCAATGCCGGGCACAAACGCAACCATGAGCAGAATGGTAACAAGACGCAGTACCGAGAAGACGGTGTGGTAAGCATTCATCGACGTCGGGGACTGGAACGGCTTCACTGCGTTGAGGGTGAAGATGTGAATAACCTCACAGATGGCGAGCACGACAATCTGAGCCAGACCGCTGGGCTGGATGGCGCCAATGGCAAGGCCACGGATGAACTGTAGCAACACTGGAATCAGGGCAAACGTAGCGGCCTCGTCAGAGTATGTGTTGTAAAGAGGCCCGAATCGCAGCACAATAGGCAGATCGTCGAAGAGCACAGATTTTGGTCGCGTGGTAACGATCAGGTATAGCAGGTAAGACGCAAAGGCGATCAAGATGACGAGGGTAACGCATGCGAGGGCGACCGAGTACGCGGGCGCCCTGGGAGCAATGACCAGCTGGAAGGCGGAGAACGCTACAATAGGCACCAGCATGTAGTTGTACAGGATGCGGACAATGTTGCCAATGGAGAAGGGAATGTTCTTGGCGCGCAGGTCCTCTTCGGTCGTCTTTGTCGACCTGCGGTAGATCCACTGGACGAGGAAGCCGACCTGAACGACGAAAAAAGTGGCGGCAATGATGACGCAAAGCCAGACCATCATGCCGGCCCAGATGTCCTGGTCATCGGCCATGCCAATGAGCTGACCCATTTTCGTGAGCCCATACTTGGCATCCCAGTCGGTGACGTAGACACCGTCGACGACATTCTGCCAGCCGGGCTTGTCGGTGACGAAGCTCTCGTTGAACATGATGGTGGACCAACCGGCCTGGCTGACTATGGGCTGGTAGAAGCCGGGGTAGCCAATGCTCAGGGCGCCGGTCAGGACGACAAACTGAATGTATTGCAGGCAATCTCCGAATCCGGGGGTGACGAGTCTCAGCTGGTCGGCATCGCGACCGTAGTTGGAGGACCACTGGAAAATGTCAGTGGAGCCCCAGGGACTAAAGTTGCCGGCGAAGATGACGGCGAAGCCGCAGATGATGAGAATGGCGAGGGGCAGAAACTTGACAATGTTGCGATTGGAGCCAAGATCGGGGGTGATGGTGGAGGATACGCAGCCAATACTAGTGACGGCCTCGTCGCCGTATAGGAGGAGTAACGTCGTGGAGAAGGAGGCAAACGAATAGGAGGCTCCAAAGTCGTGCGACATGTTCATGGAGGGAAAGGGACCAAGCTCCCCCGGAATTGATTGAAGGATATCATGGGGGATACCACTGGCCAAGTCAGTAGGCAGCATGAGCAGAACAGCGGGCGTTGACTTACACTTCTGACTGATTAAAGACGGGGCCTTGCGGACAGTGTCCGTTGGTCAGGCCCTGCGTGCAGAAATTGACACGATCATTTACGGGCTGGTAAGATAGAACGTGTATCCTGCGGTAGAGGGTGGTGGCGACGGGGTTCTGAGAGTCGAGGTTGGCGCTCTGGATAATCTTGCCATTGGTCTTGGCCGAGTCGGACCAGTAGAGAGGGTCCTGTTTGAAGGACGGGAGAGGAACCGACGTATCCTGCTGGCCGGTGACATTGCCCCAGACAATGACCTGGAGGGTATGCCGCGGGGTGCTCGTGTCGAAGCGGGCGTCGGCGTAGAGCGGCACCCACTGGAGCTTCTTGGGATCGCTGGCAATGTACGTGTCTTCGAGGCAGTTTGTGAATGGTACGCGGACGGCGGAGACGGGAAGTGCGGCGAGGAGCAGGACGAGGAGGGTATAGAGAAACAGAGCCGTCGCGCTGGTGGGATTGGTCGGCCACCGCCATCGCGAGCGGGCTGGGCGTGTGGTATGTGAGGCATGCGAGCTCGAGTGCGTGCGCGAGTGCGAGAGTGGGCGAGCCTGGCCGGGGGCCGTGTGTGTCAGAACTGGCGCCATGACGTTGAGGGTGTCGGCGTGGCTGCGTGCGGCGGACAGGACGATGCCGGTGGTCGTGCTGCCTGCGTGATGACCTAGGGGTTCTCGTCGGCGTGAAGCATGTCGGCACTCGGGGTCGATACGGCGTGGTTGGCGTGTGGGTTGCGCAGCTGGGTCGGCACGCCGTCTTTGCATCGTTTGGCCGTGAGAGCGTGGGCTGGGTTCGGGGGCGGGGGCCAAGATGGAGCACGACGCGGGAGGAAGAGAGGAAAGCAATTTGTTTCGGGGTCAGAAGAGGCGCATGATCGCAGCGTCTCGTGTCGAAAGAGCAAACAGGCGACGCTGTGAGAAAAACCGGTAGGGGAGAAAAAGAAAACGGGGTGGCGTCGAACGGCGTGAGGATGTGGTGTGGTACAAGCGATCGGGAGGGTTAAGGTGATTAAAGAGTATTATCGTCAAGAGAGTGTGGTGAATGATATGGCCGGAAATGAGGGCCGTCTGGAGAGAGGGAGAATAAAGCAAGAAGTGAAGGGAAGAAAAAATGGTACGGGGAGAGGAAGAAGAGAAGAAACGAAATGCAGCCTCACGGAGAAGAGAAGTGTGGTGGCTGCGGGTGGTGGTGGGCTGTACAGAAAGTAGGCTGGCAGGCTGGCAGACTGGCAGGCAGGCTGGCGGGCTGATTAGTGTAGGCCTTGCTGGCAGTGGGTTGGTGGTTTTTCTAGTGGTGTGAGGAATCAAGGTCGACGGGGCGGTGGTTCAGGCTAGCCGCTAAGCTGGAAAGGAGCAAGTCCCGCTGGAGAGACAGGCTTCCTTCCTTCAGTTGTCTTGCAGTGGCCTAGCAGAGAGGGGGGAGAAGAAAAAAAAAATAATAAAAAGAAAAAGTTGGCAGCTTGGTGGGGAGCTTGCAGAAGCTAACAAAGGCCCGCTGTACAGATTTACCAAGTCGGTCCTACGCCAGCACGGCTGGCTGGGTGCGCTAAGCATCTGCTGGGAATAGGCTGGGAAGCTGTGGGCGGAGCATGTTGCGTCAGAGGGGGGAATTTGAACCAAGAGAACGGGAGTAGATGGAAATTTTTATCGAAATTGTTTTAGTTATTTTTCAAGTTGCTTTATTTACGGAGTAATCTCGTGCAAATCGTTGTGCGTTTACCATCCCGCGATGCCTTGCCTTGTGCCCCTCCTACCGTGCTGGCAGAGGTGTGTATGCACCGCAAGGCGAAGCGAAGCAAAAGGGTACGTAACTACCGTTTCTCTCTGATGGGGGAACGGGGATAGAATAAGCTCTCACGGGTCTCGGCTGCTTGACATAGTTGTACGGAGTAAGCACAGTGTACCTACTGGCGCCAGTAAGCAAGTGCTTGGTGCCCGTCACGACACAGCATCGTGCCTGTTCCTGTCGCCGACGCGGGCTGGTCAAAACTTTATTTCACATTTTCCCCCCACGGATCATGATTCTCCTTCCCATTGTACGGGAGGAGAGCAGAGTCCTGTCGCATCTCTTTAACAGTAGATTTACGCGCAACGCAAACATTCCCCCTGTCGTGTTTCCCATGCGGCGACCCGTGTTTCGTGTTTCTCCAGACTGAATACATGGCCACGTGCGAGCCGGGGTACGTAACAAAGATGTTCAGTATGGATGTATGTCACTGTACTCTACGGGGTAGATACAGATACTCTGTGCTCCGTACTCCGTACTCTCATCATGTATAGGGGAGCCAGCACTACCTAGAGGACCCTGATGCATCTGCATCATCTCTACCAATGCAGACCGACACCTCATTCCAATTCTCACCAGTTCATCGCCGAGACTTTCAAACTGGTCAGACCTTTCCACCCACTAAAATTCCAAATTGGACTTGCCTAGTTACCCGTACAGACGGACTGCCCCTACGGCCCGCACTGTACCGGATTCTCTGTCTGGCGGGACTGCCTTGCCTTGTCTGTCTTGTTTGTCTGTTATGCTCTCACTGCTGCGCCGCGTCCACGCCCTGCGCCGCACCACCAAAAATGAGGCTGTGCAGCTCCTCTCACCCTCGCTCGCTCACTTTCCCAACTCACTCACTCACTCTATCTTTCTCACTCATCATCACCAATAATCTCTCTTCGTTTTTAAACTTTTCTTCCTGGCCCCGTCTCCATTTTCCTGTTTATTCCTGACTTCTCATTCAGCTGCCCCCATAACCATCATCGACGCATCCAAAGCCCACTTTTGCCAACACCTGGTTTTTTTTTTTCAATTCTCTCCTCAACTTCCTGCCAGGTCTTTCTCGTACTCTTGTTGTTTTTTTATTTTAATTTTTTCATGTTAGCGTCCCGTTCCGCCCTGAAACGCCGACCGGCCGCTGCGGCCGCCGCACTCATGAGATCGATGACTTTTATCATCATTCTTATTTACTATTCTTACTGTTAATTCTTTTACTCTCTGACCTGAGCCGCGTCTCCTCTCACCCCCATTGGACATTGCTCCTCGTCCAAACCAAGAGATTAACCTCGTCTCGACAGCTCTTGGCCCCCTCGCTCATCGCCGACCAGCACCAAAAAGCCAGCTCACTCACTCACACTCGCCCAACCTACTCACCCAGCTGACAGTACTTCTCAGGCTCATACACTCATCACTCATCACTCATCACAAAAAGCCAGTGACGCACGACATGACGCTGTACCTCTCTTCTCCAACCGTAACATCATTCCCATCCTCCTCTCTCTCTCTCTGTACATACCTTGTAACATACTTCCCCTTCTGGCTTTTACCCGGCACATTCATCCAAAATACGCCTGTTTCGCCTCGTTGCCTTGTATCATTTCCGTCTACGGATGTACCCGCGCACATCACTGTCCCCCATTCCCCGAATTCGCTCTCCCATTCGCTGTCTCCCCCCAAATTCACACCCCCCGGCTAATAAATGCCGTCTTATATTACACAAAATCTCGGCTTTTCTTTTCTTTTCTTTTCTTTATTTTTTTTTTTTGGCCCTTCTGTCTTGCTTTTCAAAGTCATTTACTCTTCTCTCCTCGGTGATATTATTAACAATATTCCTGCCTCTTATCATGCCAGCGTATCCCTACATACACTCATCTCTCAATACAATCAGCTTCATCATCCATCATCACCACCATACACGATATCCGACGCCCACCTCGCAAGGTAAACAACAACACGACGTAAATAACGCCTACCCCTAAAATATAAAACATCATCGCGTCTATAAATATCATCAAGTCCTGACGCCACACGCTCCACTGACCAACTCACTCTGCGCCTGATTTTCCCCCAAGCCTCCCAGCGAGAACCCCGGCGGGACCCAAGCTAAAAACGCCGCCCTCCAGCGGGATACGAGAGGGCGGGCCACCGCTAATGCACGCCATCGCCGCTACCCAACTACAGGCTGCATCCTGCCTGCGTCCTCGCCCGCCTCCCCTTCTGCTTTGTCGGGCTCGTTTCTTGCTGCTCAGCTCAACGCTCTCAAAATTATACACTTTTTTATTTTTTTTTTCTGCTTTTTCATTCAAAGGCACAGCTTTATTTTCCCGGCCTGTCATCTGACCAATTTCCATCTGCATTGCATCTCATTACATTACATCACTTCACATCTTGCCCCTTACTATACGTATCTTTCCCACTCTCCAGTACCCACCCACCCCCAACCAGCATTTCCCGGTACATACAGTACCACACCTATACAGCATATACAGCACACATACACACAGCAAATCATCCCACCCCTTCACATATTCCCATCAAATCCTCATATACCCAGGGATAGCCGAGTGGCAGCCAGATCCACATAGATATGCCACAGGCCAGTCGCCAGCTCTCGGCTACACTGTCCCTTCTAGCGTCCTGCGCTGTAAGCCACCGCCATTGTCAAAGCCAGCCCCGACCGCACCCTTTGCGCCGTATTCCGGAGCGGTATCTACTCGCCCAGCCACTGTATTGCCGATCCCGGCACTTTCGCTGTCACTGAAGCAAAGCAGAGAGCTATCAAAACTGCGGTGCCGTAACGACGTCTCGTCTTTCCCAGATAAGCTCGATGCGAGCCTCTATTTCATCAGCTGTTCTTTTGTCAATAGTTCTCAGCCCAAATCCAAGTTTTCCGCTCTGTATATACAAGTCTAGATCCTTGTATAAATCCATCGCTATCCGTATATCGGAAAAGCCGACATCCGTAGTCACGATGCTGTGCCGGTTAACCATGTCAGTAGGTGTGCTCTCCAATGGGGTCTGCGCCGCGTTGTCTCCATCATAAGGCTGGGCTGGCGTTTCTGTCCTCATTCCTTGCCTGATTGCGTAATTTTCAATACAGCGTCTCTTTGGTGCTGACAGCTTACCTGCTGTCCTTACGTTACCGACAGCCTCCTCACAGACCGATTCGTCGACAGATTCTGCTGCTGGTGACTGGTGTCGTCGTTGTCCTCCAGAGCGCGCAAACTGAATAGGGCTCATTAATCCTGCTCCTGGACTATTAACTTCCCCATAACCCTCGTGTTCAACCTGGTGGCGCGCCAGGGGCCGCTCCAATGCGCCCGGCTGCCTCGCCGGTGCGCTCGTCGAGTCAGATCCCGGCCTCGATGGCCTCCTACCCGTTTCGCGCGGTCCTCTTCGGGTACGAGGCAGCCCTGTACTCGGCAAATTCACTGTTTCATGTGTATTTGGCTGGCGCCGACCTGTCTGCGGAAGCGCCGGGCGATCATCGCTCGAGTCGCTGGAGCTGGAGAAGGCGGGAGAAGGCTGCCTTGCCACGTCTGCCCTGAGAATGTGCGAAGCTGGCAGGAAACTGTGCTCAACTTGCATTGGATCAGACGGCGGTGGAGTGCTAATCATCGGCGACTGGGGAATGTTCACATATTGTTGCCGTTCTGGACGCTGGTCTCGTATTAGTGGACTCGCCCTCGCCGGCGGACTCATTCGCGTGATGGGCGCGCCCCTGAACAGAGTATCTTGATTTCGCTGGCTCAGAATATTCTGGATACTCCATCTCGTACTGTTGAGGTCACTGAGGCGCGGTGCTTCTCCTTGGCTTGAGATGTCTGAGCTGGAATCTGGCATGCCGGTGAGGACGTTGAGAGCCGAGTCGGAGACGACGTTCAGGGGAGTTCTACGGGCGAATGCGTTAGGCAGTCCATAGCGCTCTTCAACTGACGAAATTGGCTTCTCAGGCGTTGCGGTGTAGTCCGTCGCAATTTCAAAGTCAGCCCCGACGGGCTGGAAGTATTGCTGAATGCCACTGAGCGGCTTGGGGAGCCCGTCTGCGGGTTTCGAGGTATTGTCTTGCGCAAATGCCTTTTCTGGTACCAGCACGTCGATACACCGGTAATCAGTATTTTCGTCGGTTGTATTGCTGTTTGTTCGTAGCATATTGACTTTCGACACAGTCCTCATCTGCGCCGAGACCAAGTTCTCCGGCACTGCGACGTCGCCGGGCTCGGCTTCTACCATTTGTCGTATGTTTCCTGCCATTGTACGCTCGAGAGGTTTTTGGCTCTTGCTGTAAACACTCTGGCAGAGGTTTTCAAACGCCCCAATCAGAACCTGCGCATCGGCAAACAAGACGTCGTCCTTCATCGTAGCCACATTGACATCATAACTCGAAAATGGGCACGAAATGCTGAGCACCAGCAGCGGCTGCTGCACATTAGCCAGTCCACGAGGCTGCCACAGCTTCTGCATCTCCTTCTTAAACACCTTTGTGATCTCCTTGCCGATTCCAAGAGCAGCGCTCATCGGTCGTCCATTCACAGAAATGTACGAGCCCTTCCCTTTGATGGCCTTTTGGTCGCAGTCCGCACTCGGCAGAAACGCAAGCAGCGTAAACGTATTAGTCGCTGTCTCTGCGAAACGGTGAGTCTCCCCAATTGCAGCGGTTGTAGCCCCAAATATCTCCAGGATAGCCTGCTTCATATCCCTCCCTCGCGTCTGCCCGAGCTTACACGACTGCGTCTCATCCCCGGCAACCTTGAACACGATACGCAGATCCGCATTGGCGAGCACATACGCCATCAGCAGCTCCCTGATCCTCCCTAGCGTCTTCTTGCGCTCCTTCAGCAGCATCTGCCTCCGTGGCGGCATATTCCCAAACAACCCCGTTACATGCACCGTCGTCCCCGTCGGCGCAGAGGCGGGCGCAGCCGCCCTGTCCATACCACCACATCTTGCCACGAGCTGTACTTTACTCGCCACTGGTGCCTCCGCAGTCTTCGTCACCATATGCACCGTAGAGACTGTATTGATACTGGCGAGTGCCTGGCCGCGGAAGCCCAGCGTTTGCACGCGTCCGGCGCAGAGGTCGTCAAACGCGGTCAGCTTGCTCGTGTGCGCGGGCCGTCCGATGCCGTCCAAGTCGTCGATGCTGATGCCGTGTCCGTTGTCTCGTACTCTGATCGAATCTACGGTGTTGGGGGATATGAATACCTCGACCGAGTCGGCGCCCGCGTCGATGGCATTGTCGAGGAGCTCTTTTACAACGGCGCAGGGCGAGGTGATGCTGACCGAGGAGCCGATGAGTCGAGTCGTCGAGACGTCCAATTTTGCAATAGGCATATTCGATACCATAAATAGAATATCAATGGCAATGCTCAATTGTAGAGCTTACAATGGTCAGAGTCAAGCCTGGGAGCCATGTCAAACGGGAGCATCTTCGAGAACGAAACGCTTCCTTCCTCTTTGGGCGTCCGCCAGCTGGCAGCCTCATCCTGCCAGCCGGCAATGCCGTCATCGTAACAATTCCAGAAACTCTGCAAGTCGCTTCATCATCATAGCACTTTTTGAAAAAAAAAATTAAGTTAGCAAAAATGAAAGCTATACTTGGTAAATTCAACGTCGACAACGATTTGCAGCAGCTTACACAGCTGTCCCCGCGTTGCCCCGCTAGGCCATTCTACTCCGTACAGCGCTCCAAATGCAGCTTGTAACTAGCTGTGTCTCGCCCAGCCCTGCCCCGCGCAGCGCAGCGCGCAGAACCGACCCCTCCATATCACGAGCCACTTCAGCGCAGTCCCTCGTCCCGCAACCGGAAACCCGAGGACGCGCGCGCAATTACCCCAACCTTTCACGCAAACTCCCGAACGCCAGCCTCTTCCCAACCAACCAACCA
Source organism: Lecanicillium sp. G3 (assembly GCA_037575805.1). NCBI lineage: Eukaryota > Fungi > Ascomycota > Sordariomycetes > Hypocreales > Cordycipitaceae > Lecanicillium > Lecanicillium sp. G3. Next base: position 754,044 of record JAZHPD010000005.1, on the reverse strand, counting down.
ACTTCCTCGCCCACAAACTACACACCCGCTCCCGACGACAACTCGCGCATTCGCTCACCCACACCGCTCGAATCCGGATAAGATAACCACCCGCAATGGCTCCCGCTTCCTCCCTCAAGGGCCCGACCACCGAGCAGCACGACGGCTCCGCGCTGCGCATCGGCATCGTCCACGCCCGCTGGAACGCCACCGTCATCGAGCCCCTCGTCGCCGGCTGCAAGGCCAAGCTCCTCGAGTGCGGCGTCAAGGAGTCCAACATTGTCGTGCAGTCCTGCCCCGGTTCCTGGGAGCTCCCCATCGCCACGCAGCGGTACGTTTCTTCCTTCATCCCCCTCAATTCCCCCTTCCCCGCAATCCGCTCCTCTCCCCCAACCGTCACGCGACACAACAAATCTAACAGCATCAACGCAGACTCTACGCCGCCTCCCAGGTGCAGGCCACCTCCGCCGGCGGCTCCTCCGCCGGCGACCTCCTCGCCTCCTCGTCCGCCGACCTCTCCGCCGCGTCCGCCTCGCAGACCTTTGACGCCATCATCTCGATCGGCGTCCTTATCAAGGGCGAGACCATGCACTTCGAGTACATCGCCGACGCCGTCTCCCACGGCCTCATGCGCGTGCAGCTCGACACGGGCGTCCCCGTCATCTTCGGCGTCCTGACCGTGCTCAACGACGCCCAGGCCCTCGCCCGCGCGGGCGTTGACGGCAAGGGCCACAACCACGGCGAGGACTGGGGGCTCGCGGCCGTCGAGATGGGTGTCAAGCGCAGCGAGTGGTCCAGCGGCAAGATTCAGGGTTAAGAGAAGCATATATTGGTAGTAGAAAAAAAAATACACATATTACGACTGGTCTTTGCGGCTTGAAATACGTAGGCATAGTCAAGATGAACAAGCCATTATCTCACATTCACGTACATATACGGCAATCGCTGATGAACAAATACTGGTCCACGTAACAGTGAAGTTGTTATTTAGAATTATCCGTAATTACCACCTAGAAATCTTGCCAGTCTATCATGCAACATGAGGAATGACCGCACATGAGCGGCTGCCGCTCAAGGGGAGGGGGGAACGTAATATCAGAAATGTTTAAAAAAAAATGAATCGCTTCCCAAAATCAAAAATTAAGTCCAAAAAAAGGTTTTTCCCGAGTCCGGTATATGGCTGGAAAGCGAATCATAAACCAGAACTTTATAGTAGCAAAAGCAGTTGACAAGGAAAAAAAAGGTATCCCAAAAAGAAAATAGAGGAAACGCGCGTAAAAATGACAAAAAGACTTTGATCAACTCCCGATTCTGTAACTTTCCAAGGGCGCGCACAATATGTATTCTTTTCGTGATTCGACATGCAAATGAAACAACCCTTTCTGGTGACCAGGTGTATCTGTCTTCGACTGATGCTTGAATGAAATGCGGGTAAAAGAGAAGATGTGTGTGTGTGTATGAAAGGGGTTGCCTGTGTCTCTGAAGCATAGCATTAAATATGCGCCGCTTAAATGGCAGCCAACTGCTCGCCGCTCAGCTCGCTTCCCAGGGGCTTCTTCTTGCGCCAGAGAGAGCGCTTATTGTCGCGCTTGGCCTTCATGGCCGCCCAGCCAGACTCGTCGTCGTCGTCAGAGTTCTCGGATGCCTTGCGGGAGACGTTGAGAGATGACCTGCTCTTGTGGCCGTCAGAGTTGGTCAGGCCACCGGACATGGTCGTCGAGGGGTCGCTGTGCTGGCTGAGCTTTGGTGAGGGCATGACAACGTGGGAGACGGGTCTATAGCGGCCAGGCAGGCCGACGTTGCTACGCTCCGAGGGAGCAATAGACGGGGTGTATCCCATGCCGCCGCCCATGCCTCCGATTGAGCCATGCACCGAGCCAGCGTAGCCGGGGTGGAGTGAGGGGGGCTGAGTCATGCTCATGGTTCGGGGGTTAGGCTCATAGCTGTTCATCATGGGCTCCATGCCCATGACGGACTGCCTTGAGGACAGGTTGCCCATGGACTGCGTAGCGGGGATACCGCCTTGCTGCTGCATGGGATAGGGGTTGTTGGGCATATTGTGCATGTTGGGCATGCTGGGCATGCTGGGCATGTTGGGCATACCGTGGGGGTTCTGCTGGTTCTGGTTCATGGCCATGATCTGCATGAACTGCATCTGCATCTGCATAAACTGTTGCATCTGCTGTGTCATCTGCTGCTGGGCCTGTTCTCCAGAATTCATGCTGGGAGGCTGCATGCCGTTCATGCCGTTCATACCGTTTTGACCGTACATCATATGCTGAGGGATGCCAGTGACGGGATCATAGCCGCCAGGTCCAGTCTGGTTGTACATGTTGGGAGGCAGTGGCCGGCCGGCATCGATGTTGGGGCTACCACGTCGCATAGCCTTTGATCGCTCCTCATTGGCAATGACGCCAACCAGGCCGCCAGGAGGCAGCGGGCCGTTGCGGGTGCCCTCGTGGAAGGAAAGCGATTCTCGGACGGCCGGCTTGTGGATGGAGGCGCCAACAAACGGATCTTGCGGGAGGTTGCGGGCAAAGGCGGGCAGGGTCGAAGACGGGCGGCGGTTGCCGCTCGGGGCAGGGTCGCCAGCAACAGACTGTGGACGGGGGGCGGAAGGGTGGTAGGAGTGACGGAGGTTGGAGTTCGAGCCCGACATGCTCAGGCGTGTCGGGGGCCTGTTCTTGGTGGGGAAACCGTGTGCCTGAAGAATGGCCAGAGGAACCTCGTCATCCTCATCTTCGTCGGAGCCGCCGGAGGGCTGGTTGGGAGTGATGTTCCTGACGGTCGACAGCTGAGGGGCACTCATTGTCGCGGGCAGGTTCGGGCGGGACGGGGCAACGGGAGGCGCAGCGTGCTCGCCGGTAACCTTCATCATCTGCTGGCGGTAGACAGCCATATGGGCCTCCTGCTTACGGCGCTGCTTGACCTGCTGTCTCGACTTCTCGGCCTCATCCTCATCGTCATCGTAGTTGATGTCGTCTTCCTCGTCCTCTTCCGGCTTCGGCACGGCCGGCAACGAGCGACCGGCGGTGGGCAGAGGCCCAGTTGTCTTTTCAGTGCCCTGACGCTCCTTGTCCTGCTTGTACTTTTCAAACTGGGCCGGCGTCATGACCTTGTTCCGGGGCGGATGGGCGGTACGCTGACTTATATATCTGTGGCTGCTCCTGGTGAAGTGCGAGGTGCGGCCCTCAAACATGTTATCTTCGTCGTCCTTCCTGGCAAAGCTAGAAGCAATTGTGGTGGTGGGTTTGCGGGCATATGAGGGCTCCTGTCGTCGAAGGCTTCCACCGCTGTAGAAGGCCTCGGTGGCAGAGACGGGGTTGCCGCTGCCGCTGTCCTCGCCGGGGTTGTTGAGGAACTTCATGGCGGCAAACGAATCGCGGAGGAGTCGGGCATCTTCGTCTTCGACGGGAGACGGCGTCGATTTCTTGTACTCGGAGGGCATACGAGAAATATCAGTGAGCGTTCGTCCCTCTCCCGAGTCGGATCGAAACAGGGGCTCCGAGTGAGAAGGAGTGATGCCTGTTCGGGCCCCGGTGAGGGAACGAGGGTTGGAGGCACTTTCGTTGACAGTCTCGAGGCCTCGGCTGCCAAACATGGCACCAAAATCACCACCGAGGTCGAGGGCCTTTTTCTCCTCGGGGGAGGCAGGACTGGCGGGCGACATGACGGGTGCGGTTGATACGCTGGCGGAACCGGTCTGTATCGTCAGGACGGGCGGCAGATCAGGGACAGCTGGTTCTTCTCGGGGAGGCGGAATGGAGTGCTTTTTCTGTCCGCCAAATGACCAGGTGCGGGGACCCTTAAATAGGGACGCACTAATAGACTTGGTGGAGGGTCCGCGACCAGGGCCCTCAGCTTCGGGAGCCTGGGGGGTAGCCTTGTTCGTTTGGCGAGGTTCAATGGGGGACGAGTTGGCATGCATGTCGGCGGAGGAGGGGGCCGTCGAGGCATTGCTGTGACGTGAAGAATTATCGGTCGATGTCGCTTGCGTGGTGTTTGAAAGGCCACTGCTCCTAAGGAGGTGCGGTTAACATCAGGGAAATGGAGGGTGAAGAAATGCTGCGGAGTTGCCGAAGAGGCAAGACTGCGTCAGAATTTGTCGGGAGGGACACTTACCGGCTGTTTTTGAAGTCTGAAAACATGTTGTCGTCGCCATTTTCCTGGGCAGTCGGCTTCAGGAAAGCACTGTTGGGAGGCTTGGACATGGTCATCTTGGCGCCGCCGTCGAAAGAGCGGTTGTTTGAGGGCGGGTTGCGCTCCAAAACCCTAAATGAAGGCTGCGCAGGGGCGTTGAGGTCGACATTTTCGAGGCCGTCGGCGACAGATTTGCGCCGGCCAAAGGCGCCGGAGAATCTAGGCATGGGAGCTTGGGCTTGGGCTCGTGCTCGTGAGCGGACAAGGGTGGTCGGTCGAGTCTAATTGCCCATAAAATGAGGAAGCAAGAAGCAAGAAATGAACAGAGTCGAAATGGTCAAATCTTTGGCGAGGGCGTGTGTATGTTTTTTTTTTTTTTTGTTCTTTTTGTGTTTTCTTGCAGCGATTCAAAGGCAGGCTTGTCACGTCGTCGTCAGGGGACGGGGCGATACGAGGTCCCACAGGCGCAGCGTGAAAGGCGATGGCGCAGCCAACGTCGAGCGAGCGTTGTAGCCGTTTGGAGGGAGGCTTGCAGGAAGGAGCGAAAAAAAGCCGGCGTCGCTCGCAAACGGGTGGGAAGAGAGAGGGGGGGTAAGAGAAGCAATTCTGGAGGAGAGAAAGATGGTTAGCCAAGTTATTGGTGTTGTTTGGTTTTATTTCTTTGGTCTCTGTGTCCGGCCTCGAGCGTCTCGGGTCGGGCAAAGATTGCTGGCTGGCTGGCTGGCGGGCGGGCGGGCTGGCTGGCGGGCTGGAAGTGGTAGTGAGTGGTGGGTGGTGGGTGGTAACTAGGTGGTAGGTGGTAGGTGGACGGATTTGGTGTGGCTGTAGGGAAAATCGCCAGCCACGTTGACGGAAGGGCTCTGCAAAATTGCCCGAAGAGCGCGAAGAGCAGCGCAGACTGAGACAGCGGCATAGGTGGCTTTGCCGACGTGGCATTGGTATGCTGGTGGGGGAAGCAAGTGAAACTCACATCTACTGGCAAAAGAAATCCGAGACTTGGATATAGCAATGCCCGGGTCGACGTATTTTATGCAGCAGAAGCCCAAACGTTGATGTAGAAGCGCGGGAGCGTGGATGCGTGGTGTGTGCGGGTGGTGCGAGGTGGTGCGGCGCGTGATGGGCAGTGCTGGCGCCGAAAAGAAAGAGGTTGAACGTGTAGAGGTCTTGGTTCAGTAAAGAAATTCGACCAATATTCTGTTCTGTATTCTTGTTTTGTACTCGTGTTTGCGACTCGTGTGGCGGTTCCGGCGAAACGGTTGTGACAGATGTCGAAAAACCAAACAGGCAGAAAACGGCGCAGATCGGAAGAGCGCAGCAGGCAAGGCCGGGACGGATTGAGTCGTGAAGACGAGGAGAAATAAATAGAGAGAAAGAAATAATATAATAATAAAATAATAATAATAAAAAAACGAAGACGGTTCGACGAGAGGGAACAGGGACCGGGGATGCGAGGTGGAAGCGGAGATATTAGCGGAGTTGGTCGAGCAAAAGTACAGTACAGTACAGTACAGCAGCCTCCCCGGGTATACTGGAGGCCAAGAGGGCGAATATGGCAGACGACCAAGGAAACGGAAAAGGTGAAGGCGTCGTGAAGAGCCGTTTTGGGGGAAAGCGAGAGTGAAGGTGGGAAGAGAAAGAGGAGGGGAAGGGGAGGGAAGAAGAAAAAAGGACGAGAGCGAGTGTTGCAGAAAGAAGATGAGGAGGCGGTTTAGCGGAGGAAGCAAGACAGCAAGGCGAGTACAAGTTAGAGGTAGCGGTAGCAGAGGCGTGCGCTGTGGAAGGAGTAGAAGAGGCGTTGGTGGCTGTCGCAGTCGGTCCTCTCAGTCCTCTCAGTTCCTCTCAGTCCTCACTCAAGCGAGAGAGAGCATTGGAAGGGCCGTGTAGCTAAACGTTTAGGCAGGTAACTACTAACAGACAGCGATGGGGCTACTGGGGCAGGAGTACTGGGGCAGGAGCACTAAAGCAACTGGGGGGAGCACAGGCAAAGGCCAAAAAATAAAATAAAATAAAAATAAAATAAAATAAAAATTCCACCTACAGCGACTAGCCAACTTAGCCAGCCAGCCTCAGGGCAGGGGTTTGAGCTGTGGCAGTGGATGAGATGGCCTGAGTGGCCTCGCCGTGGCAGTGGGTTTAAAGGGGGGGAGCTCTGGCTCAGGCTCAGGCTCAGGCTCAGGCTCAGGCTCAGGCACAGACACAGGCACAGGGCAGTTGCATGCATGTATCTTTTGTAAGAGATTTGGTTCAGATGGGACATGCAGCCGCTACTCGACAGAGTCATCAATCAGTCGCCTTGCTGGGGGGGTGCGTGCAAAAGCCAAGACGGTACTCCGTACTCCGTACTCTGTATACATAGGTCTTCTCTACGGAGTACGTACTCCGTAGACGATGCTCTGTACGGATCAGTAAACAGGTACCTGTAGTCAAATCACCTGGTGGTATATGTTACCGAGCCGCCAGACAGCCTGATCAAGGGGCCTGCCTGGTCCAGGGGCAAGGACAAGGAACAACTCTGGAATCATCCAAGCCCTCTCGGATGCTCTGATACCTGAGCTAGGCAAGGCATCCACTGTCCACTGTCCACTGCATCCCACGCCTCGCAAAATTGGGTAAAACCTCCAGATTAGTGGCTGCTGGAAGTGCTCGCCGTAACTAGCGCTTGTGGCCACTGGCGCGTTGGCCAAGGCCGCCTGGGAGTTTACAGGGGGCGGGGGGGAGGGGGAGGCTCTTGGTCAAGTGTGTACCAGTACGGCGTGCAGGCGGAGGAGGGGCGGGTTCAGCAGAAAGTTTACATACTGCGCAAACAGGCAGGGGGGGTGTCCGGCCCGGGCGGAAGGGCGTGCGCAAGCTGGAGGTTCTCATTGTGTGGGAGCAAAAGAGGGAGACGTTGTAGACTGCAAATTAAAACAAAAGGGCTACCGAGAAAAAAATAGTTACAGTAGCGTACAGACATCTCGGCCGCAGGTAGCAGAAGCAGATGCCTTCACGGCGAATCCTTTTTACAGGCTACCGTGCACTCTGTCGCAGTGAGGGTTGGGAGGGGGGAAAAGAGACCTGAACAAGCAGGGGGGCGGGAGAAGAGGGACGAGGAGCAAGCGAAAGACTGCAAGACTGCAAGAGAAAGGCTGCTATAAAAAGACAACGACTAACAAAGAATTTCAAAATACAATGCTAAATACTCCGTAGTTGCAAAGGAATTACCCATCAAAGGAACTACCCAGCAAAGGGACTCTTCGGTCACTGCGGGTAGTGGACTGAACTAAACTAAAGCTATCAGTACAGCTACAAGAGCTACCTGTAAATGTACTAGTTACAAGTACAAGTACACAGGTACTGCGCTGAGCCAAGCTAACCGCCGGTCGGACAGCAAAAGATGCCCCGTGGCGGTCGGCCGTGGCCGAGTGTATAGTGCGGGAACCCCGAGAATTAAAAGAAATAATAAAGAAATAATAATAATAACAAGGCTGGGAAAGAATGCTATTGGCAATGCACAAGAAAAAAAAATTGCATATCGCATGTGCATATATGCCTAATTTTAGGGGTCCCCCGAAGAGGATACTTACTAATGCAGTGCGGCAGGCTTGTGTGTGGCAGTGACAGTGGCAGTGGCAGTGGCAGTGGCAGCACAGACAGCACTGCAGCAGGACCCAGCCGTGACACGAAAGCCCGTGATGTCATGCCCGTATAGTTGGGAGACAATCACAGCCAAATTAATGCCACAAGTATATTTGTAGCGTACAGATCAGACGGGGGCTTTTTTAACACAAAACTCACGCTGTGCTCCCAGCGATCCCGTTCTTTTTGCCTAGAGATGCGATGCCCCTGACTCGCCGTGTCTATACGGAGTACCCAGCACACAATCCCATCTTACATATCCGTACTCCCTATCCGTACACACACGCTCGACAATGATACCAATACTCCGCTACCATAATAAACCAGCTGCAGCTGCATGCCATTTACAACCCCCAACGTCCATCCATTCTCTCATCTAAACCCACCCATGAGCCCTGCAACCGTCGCTGTCTGCGTTCCGTTCACCTTAATTTACGAAGCAGCAGTTAGCTCAGGCACACCGACCTGACCAACCAACTAGTCAACTAGTTAACTAACAAGGGAAGCTAACTATAGACTAGGACTCGCCAACAAAACCTCAATCCCGCGCCGTCTTCTTCGCTCCATTCAGGGCCCGCCATTAATAGCGGGCACGTTCAGCTCCGAGAGAAAAAAGGAAAAAAAAAAAAAAAAAAAAAAAAAAAAAAAAAGAACTAAAAGAAAGCGTATCCATCGTGCTGGGGCGGGCCATGAATAGACAAAAGGTACGGGGTCCAGCCAGCAGCTAACTAGCCAGCTTCGCTCGATTGACATGCCCATCAAAAAGCTTCTGAGCAGCAAGTTAATCAGGTAACTAGACATGTACCTGTCTTGTACGTTACATACCTTCTTTGCTCTCTCTCTCTCTCGTCGTCTTCTTCGGCTGCGCCAGGCCAAGAGTCTAATGCCCGACTGAGCGCGCAATGCCACTGAGCCCGCACACTCCTCTACATTCGGCTCTGTCCACAAAGCGGCCTAATTTGGAAGCCCCAACGCCGCAACAATGTGGCTTCGATGTCGCATCAGAGCAGGCAGAGCAGAGAGGTTCAATGTCAGCAGAGTGGCAATTCCCCTGTCGCAGGGCCAGACGGGCCACTTTCTCTAGTTACGCTCCCGCACACGCACACGCACACACACACACCCACAAATACACACACCACCACCCATACCTCCCCAGATCGGCTACCCAAGTTTCCAGTTTTATTTGCTGTCAGCGGACGGATGATTTCCAGGGACCTGTCTGCTCTAACCGATTGGATCGTCGGCTACTTTTTTTTTTTTCTGCTGTTCCTGCTGTTTCCGGCTGACCAATTCGGAGCTGAACGCCCAACATACAGAGATACAGACAGCCGTCAGCTTCTCTTCAAAGGGGTGGACTGACCAAAAAAAAAAAAAAAAAAAAAAAAAAAAAACACTAATCTCGGGTTGTCCAGCAAAATTGTCCGTCCAAACGACCGGTTGGTCTTTTTTGGGTCCTTTGTCTAATTCCGTTAAACTTTGAACACAAATCAAATATCAAGCAGCGCCACGCGCTACACAAATACACACAAGTACGGAGTACACCGCACTGCACTGCACCCTTGTCCGCTCCGAGGTCCGTCCTCACTTGCACGGTCGGCCAGCCTGCCACTTTCGTTTTCTTTTCTTTTCTTTTTTTTTTTTGGCTTTTTTTGAATTATAGTTCTTGTTTATTTTTTCTTTTTTTCCTTTCTCTTCTCCTTGTACCTGCTTCTCTGCCCACACGCACACCCGCCCCTCCCAGACCAAAACCCTCCAATGGATGCCCGGTGTAGGGGGCCGTGGTCTGCCAGTGGTCCCAGAGAAGTCAACTCCCACACAACTCACAGGCACGCAAGACTGCGCGAAAAGACCAAAAAAGAGACACCATCGTAAAAAGAAAGAAAGAGAGGGAAAAAAAAAAAAGACCTCTGGACTTTAATCTGCCTGTGGAGCATCGCCGAAATTGGCCTGCCCACCGACGCGAAAGAACGAGGCTCGCTATTCTTCCCTTGTTTCTTCACACTAGCTCACGAGGAAGGCTGAAGCGCGGCCCCCCCCCCCCCTTCCGTGAAAGCGACGCCTTTTCGTCAACTTGATGAGATCACTCTCGCATCTCGAAATGAACATGTTTCAGAGTTTCAAAACAAAAAAAACCAAGTTTAGAAGGAAAGTCGTAAAAAAAGGTTTCAACAGAGCTCGCAACAAGGGGGCTGTCCTCTCTTGCGGAAAAAAAGGCCTATCCGTTTATGGTTGTACAAGCAGCCCTGCTGCCATAAACTGCCTCTTCTCCCTGCGCCAGCCACTCCGGATGATCGGACTATTGATTGCCTGCGGCGATCAATGGTCGGTCGAGAAGGGTTATGTACGGTCTTTCTAGCCAAAATAGTGAATTAATAATTAAAATAGAAATAAAACAAAATGCCCAGGCTAGCTGAACCTGTGGTTCCATCATCAACAGACGTGTGTTGAGAAAATCAGTTCCTTTCTATTCTCGCATTCTAGCAAGTCTTCTATCCTTCATCTGCCCCGTCTTCTTGTTCGTTTCGTCCTCTTCCCCCTTGGAAAGGAACAGGCCACAGACACGGGATTGTTTTATCCTGTTCCAATTTCTCTCTCTCTCTCTTTCCGTCGTTGCGCGCGTTGGTCGCAAAAATCCAAGAGATTATTGTAAAATGGCAATGCATAAAATGTAAGCATTGAAATTGTCTACTTTCTTCTTGTTGTATCAGGAACCCCGCTGCAACCCACTCATTGTATTCTTTTCCACCCACCATCAGTGCTTTTTATTCTATGTCGCTCTCTGTTGTGCATGTTGCTGCGCGGGGGACAATGAACAAAACAGCCGCAAGGTTCCGCGGCGCATTGTTTCTGTTTTTTCTTTTTTTCTTTTCCCCTCACTCTCTCTCTTTTCTCTTCTATTTTTGTGAAATAATCGCATGCATGTACATACTGTACAGCCAACCTACGCGCCCGCCGCCCTCCCCTTTCCTCACCCACGTCCCCGAGGCTCTGGGTCGATGGCGTTGGAATAAAGGAGACAGGGGTAATAGGAGGCTGAAATGCGATGGCCTGATGGGCGGGCTGGCTTGCAGCAGAGCTAAGCTACATGAGCTGAAAAGAACGACGATTGCACAGCAGGGTCCTGCATCTGCATAGCCTGGGCTTTCTCTGCCCATTGGCTCTCCATGTGCATGCATGCATGTGTGGTGTGCTGCTGCGCGCGAGCATGTGTGTGTGTGTGTGTGTGTGTGTGTGTGTGTGCGTGTGTGTGTGCGTACATTGCCTCTTGATTGCAAATCGTCGGAAGGGGGCTGGGCCCGATTCTTCGATATAGGACGAGGCGTTTTTTGTCAACCAATTTACCCCGATCGAGCTGGTCAAGGTGTGGTTGAAAGCCACACACTGACAAGTACACCCGCAAGCGTCTAAATGTCGTCTACACACACTTTTTCAAAGTATACAGCCACAGGGTCTGGTCCTGCAGCAACTATCCCGGCCGGCTGATGATGAATTGTGTCTGGTCTTTTTGCCAGCATGCATGTCTCATGGCTGGCCAGCTGCTCTCCAACGCCAATCTCGCATAACAAGCCACACTTGCATGCAAATGTGCAGGCATGTACGAGATGTGAGGCTGGGTAGCTATACCTTTTTCTTTTTTTTTCTCTCTCTCTTTCATTTTCCTCTTTTTCGAAACAATACAGACAAAGAAAAACTGAAAGAAAGACGTGTACAGCACGTCGCCGATTGAGGCGTGCTATTTAACGTTGCCAGTCAACACAAACCCTGCCTGTACACCACCACCTTGCCTACACAATCGCAAGTACTCACACAGTCGAAATGACGTTTTTCCTTCGCTCTGGCACAGCCAACCAGACAAACCACTCGCCGTGCAACCCCCCAACCTTTGGCCGCACCCTCCATCAAAACAGAAAGTAGGAAGAAAAGCTTAAACTCCTCTCGAAACACAAACTAGTCTACCCCAGAGCAGGGAAAACAAAAAGGAATAGAAACACACGTGAACCCAGGTCGGATGTCCCGGGTAAACGCGCTTTTCTTGTCTTTGTCTTTTTTTTTGGATTTGCCAGATAAACAGGGAAGCTTGACGGACAGCAACTCTCTAGCTATCCTGGTTAGCTTGAGCATGTAAATTCACGGCTGGCCCAACGCCATGACGGACTGGTGACTGGCCTGGCAACTGCAACTCGGAATTCCTATCATCCAGAGGTGCTTTGCGAGGCAAGGTACAGAATACGTAGAAGGCGGCGCCCAGCTCTAAAACAGTTTACGCCGAGGGCGCCCATGTGCAGCGCTCCGGAATGCCAGGTACAGAGTCCTGTACTGTGCCAATTGTGTGGGCAGTTCGTCGCCGCATTGAGACAAGACAGGCATCCCGCAACAGCGGAATGCAACGGCCGCCGCAAAATGCTTTTGCGTCGGGCACTTCCGTTTTCTCTCCTATCGCAGATGTCTTTCAATTTCATTAAATCCAATTGAACGGACTGTGAAACAAATTGCCGCAATTGGACGCTTAAATCTACGCGCCCGTGTGCAGCACCTTGCCCACATTCCAGCCGTCCCAAGCCACGGAAGAAGACGTTCTATTTCATTCTTCCGCCCTGTCTCGCTCTTCGGCTCGGATAACAAGCCTCCCAGCCATGTCGTCGTATCGAAAATGGGAATATAGACATGTAATTGCAGAGCATTTTACATTTTAGCTCGCTCAGCAGATACATTGTACTTGCAGCGAGCCAGAGGCCAAGGAACAAACAAGCTTTCCCCGGAGCTGCTTCTTTTTTGGTGGCCCTCTCACGCACTCCTGCTCCACCATCTACGGCTCTGAGCGTCACAGCTGGGTGCCAAATTCGAGTCTCTGTCTCTGTTGCTTTTCTCGCTGCGACGGAGGCTAGCTAGCTCCAGTCGCGGAGCCCTCTTCTCTCTTCTTGACCAGCGCCGAGTCGCATTGCTTTTGTTTCGTCTCTTCGTGCCGGCCCAGTCCTTGTCCTGGTCCCAGTTACAATCAAGCTGTTCGGCGTCCAGCACCGTCGTACTGCGCACTCGGGCGGGAATAATCCCAGACATGCATGGCGGGGACCGGAGACAGAGGCAAGGGTATGGTCATCGCTGGCAGGCCAAAACATGCATGCCGCAAGTCTCTATCTTGAATCAATAAAATCGGATTGGGGCCACGGTGCCTGGGCAGCGGTGCAAGACACATTGGCACACAATAAAGGTCGCGGGCATGGCATGCACGACGGGCGGTCAGAATCCGCTCGTTTGTTGCGGATGCCATTGTTGTACATTATTATTCAGTCGTAGACGCATTGCTGGCCGGCTCGGCGGGCAGGATGGACATCTCGGCAGCCGTCCGTCAATTTTTCGCCGATCGATTTGAAGCCGGGATGCCGCCGGTTTATGTGGCATCATAAGGGCGGGATTTCTTCGTATGCGTGCGTGTGTGTGTGCGTGTGTGCGCGCGTCTGTGTCTCTGTCTGTATGCGTGTGGTTGCGCATTCCCAGGCCGCGAATCACTATTCTGCGACAAACCATTTATTGTCATTGTTATCCCGGCAAGGATGACCTCTGCACATCACATCTCTGTCGATTGGCGGTCTGGGGTGGGGCGTCTCTTTAATACATTTTTATCTTCAGCGACCGCGGATCGAAACTGGCCGCTCCCAAGAGCGCGACGCATGAAACAGCTGGTGTCACGGCTTTGGGCGGAGTCTTGCCATGGGGCGGCTCTCGTACACGCAACGAATGAAAAGAAGCGTCGACCAGAGCGCAAATCCATGGCGTGGTATAAACAGAGTCGAAAATACTCCGTATTTCCGACGGCAAAGGCTGACACGACGCGCCAGGTCGGAACCACGCTCGGGCGGGAGGCTACGGGCGAGATGTGCGTCAACGAAGCGAATTGCTTGGTTGGACGTCGATTCTAGACATTGATAATGGCTTTGCTACGCATGCATGCATGCAGTGTCGTGTGGTGTGGCAGTTAATATATGGCGAGTCAATTTGACATTTTCTTGGCTTTCCCCATACGGCATCTCTGTCATTCTGGAGACATGATGACTGGTTGGCACGAGGTACGGCGATTGGTGGCGAGAGACCGGGGAGAGCTTCGCTTCGTCAAGCTAGCTGCAGCTTGCCGCATTCCTCCCCCTTGCGTTGCTTCGCCTTGCCGCAACAATGGCTAGAGGTCGTCGAGGCACTGTCAGCTACCAGTAGGCCAGAAGCGGCATCGCTACGGAGTACGAGGTTCTTGATTCTCGAGCGAGGAACGAGGCTTGTTAACTAGCGTGGACTGGCGGTGGGCTGGTGCCATGGTGGTGGGTTGAAAACTTGAGCCCTGCAGTGTTAGCTGGTGCAAAAAATGCAGGCTCTCTGCATGCAAGCCAACGCCAACGGCGGCGCCGCCATCAAGGTCGCAGCAAGAATACCAGTAGCGCCGGCCGATCCTTGTGGGGAGGTTGCAGCGGTATTAGTCGTGCGACGGTTTTGCGTAAAGCGGCTTACCCACGATGCGGGCACTGGTGCGTCGAGTAGAGCGAGATGGACGGAAGAATGCTGAGCTCGGACAGGTTGAAGGAGGGGGAAGAGGAGAAGCTGGTGGTCAGGTGGGGGTGAGCGGTGTTGTGTGTATATGGCTGCATCTGCACAAGACATGGATAAAGCTTGCATAAAGCTGGACAAGCTGGCACGAGCTGGATAAAAATCTGGCAATAAAACCTGGCACAAGCCGAGGACACTCAGGCAGGAACTGAGGAACTCTGCCGGCACTGGGACCGAGCAGGTACATGCGGATTAGCGGTATGCCAGGGCCAAATCGGATGTACCTATGACCTCGAGTCCCTGATAGCGTCCAAGCACCACAGCCAAGACCTCCGTAGCGGGGGCGAGGGAGCCCAGGGAGCCGGGCACAAGGAAAGGCCGGCGGAACGCAGCGGGCGTCCATTCAGGCAAGATCCAATGCCGACCAAGCCCAAGCTGAGAAGGAAGTAGCATCGCTCTCAATTACTCGCTCGCTGATTGCTCGCTGCTCGGCTCGGCCTTGGTCCATCCATTCATTGTCAATTCGACAGTCCCCCCAGCCAAACACAGCCTGCCCAATTTTATCTTCCATCAACACACTCAATCGAGCAGAAAGCTTCTCTCGAGACACGGTGTTGCAGGGACGCCCGGTTGTCTTGCCTTGGCTGCTGCTCGCTGTTCGCTGTTCACTGCTTGCTGCTTGCTGCTCTCTATCAGTACCTTCGCGCCTGCGCCCGCGCCCGCCCTCGCCCTCGCGTTCGCGTCTGCGTCTGTGCTCGTCCTTGGGGCCCGTCGGCTGCATCGAATTCGAATTGCCGCTTTCCCCGGCATCTTTCTTGTTGTCGTCAGGTCATCCATCTCCTGCCTGCCTACCATCCATCAGCCATCGCCCCAACAAGCTCCAGCCAGTCTCGGACCATCTCCAACTCCAGCTCTAGCTCCAGCTCTAGATCTGCCCGGCCACACACACTTTTGCACCTTCGTTCCTGCTTCTGGATTAACGCCATCGCGCTTTGCACGGCTCATCTTCCCGCCATGAGCTCCCCCAGCCCTCGACCGCCAACTCATGGCCGCCGCCGCTCGCTCGTCCCCCAAGATGATGGCGAGTATCACTCGGCCCTTCACACCCGAACCGGCATGTTGACGTCAATGATGCGCACCCGCTCCCAGCAGAGCCTCTCGTCTGCATGGCCATCGGCCGCCCTTCGGAATGCCTACTCCTCCGACGATGATGAGCCCGTCAGAGGACGCGCCCGAGCTCATCCGCCCGACGATGACGAGCTCGAACGTCTGCTTCACGACGAGACCCGTCTCAGTCAGATTCTCCACGGGCCCCAAAACCGTAGCATGAACCTCATTGGCAAAAGTAACCCCAGATATCGATGGGATTCTTACTGGAAATCGGAGGAAGAGCTGCAGGGGATGACAAAGAAGCTGTGAGTTCCGAGACATGCAGCTGCCTGTTCTGGAGTGTGATGCGCGCACACCGCATCTGTCCCATGCCGTGCTGCCAGCTACCAGATTTGTATTCCGTTCGTTCGGCCTCGTCTAACCAATTCGTCGTCTAGTCGCGAGTACTATGAGCGTACAAACGATCTCATCCAGCAGTACATGTACATTGATTGTCTGCTCGACTCCACAATCCCTCACGAGCTCCTCAACGAGTACTCTGCCGAGCTCGAGGCTTCGGCCTTCCGCGGTGTCGACATTCCCAACACCATCTCCGAAGAGCCTGATTCGTCCTCTCTCTCCGGTTCCGCCGCCGACCGCTTCAATGGCCCTGCCTCCTACGGCTCGACAAACACGCTGCCACCGGCGCCTCCTCCCCAGGTCGAAAATGCCAACAGGACTCCTCCCCTGCCGGCCAAGCGCACGCCCAAGGACATCTTCCGTTCTTCCGAGAACCTGACCATGCTGCAGCAGGATGATGAGCACGCAGCAGAAAATGACCAGCAGCCATGGGCCGATGAGACAAGGCCTCTCCTGTTGCCCAACACCAAGGATTTGGAAAATGGTCCTCGGCCGCTGCTTCCCTGGCTCGAGGATGCCGAGATTGGCAGCGATGATCCCGTTGTCACGCTCGCCATATACGTCAATCTCGTCGCCAACGTTGTCCTCCTGGTCGGTAAAATCATTGTCATCATTTCCGTCCCTTCCATGTCCGTCCTTGCATCCTTGGTCGATGCCGTCCTCGACTTTCTCAGTACTGCCATTGTCTGGACCACGACCCGCCTCATTGCCTCTAGCGCCAGTGACCATCACCGATACCCAGTCGGCCGCACCCGGTATGTTTCTCTCACTCTTGTCACCGCCTCTCTTTGCTTCTTTTCATAGACAGGGGATCGTAATGTCAGGTCTCTATCTTGATATCTGCACCCATCGCTCGGCGCCAACCCCCACCAGCTAGTGTCACACGCTGTTAGACAGCACAATTAGCACCGCTAGAATCCAAGCTAACGCCTGCCTGCCCCCTTGCTCTCACAGCCTGGAGCCTCTAGGAGTACTCGTCTTTTCCGTCATCATGGTCACTTCCTTCTGCCAGGTCGCCCTCCAGTGCATCCAGCGCCTTGTCAGCCCCGAGCATGAGCTGATTCAGCTCGGTGTACCTGCCATTTCCATCATGGCCGGCACCGTCATTATTAAAGGCGCCTGCTGGGTCTGGTGTCGTCTGGTCAAGAATTCTAGCGTCAGAGCCCTGTAAGTGCCTCACTGATCCCTGTCCACACGCCCAGCATAGTTTAATTGAAGGCCACCCTGACACTCTCCACAGCGCCGAAGACGCCAAGACCGATGTAATTTTCAACGTGGGATCTATATTATTTCCCATTGGTGAGTCATCAGACTGTGGAGGAGGCAAATCTCTCGCAGCCTTGCCTGCAGAATCGAAATTGCATCTGGCTAACGTAACTTCACCAGTGGGCTACTATGGCAAGGTCTGGTGGCTCGACGCCACCGGCGGTCTCCTGCTCTCTCTTGTCGTCGTCTTCACCTGGAGCCAAACCTCGGCCCACCACGTCCGTAACCTGACGGGTTTCGGCGCCGAGCCCGACGAGCGGAACCTGCTGCTGTACCTCACCATGCGCTTCGCCACGGCCATCCGCAAGATTCAGAACTTGCGTGCCTACCACGCCGGCGACAAGCTGTTTGTTGAGGTCGACATTGTGCTGTCTGCCATCACGCCTCTCAAGGACTCTCACGACCTGAGTGAAGTCCTTACGTACTTCCTTGAATCCGTCCCCATTGTCGACCGCGCCTTTGTGCACGTCGATTACACGAGCTATAATGCCCCCACGCATATGCTTAAATCTTCTTCCACCTAAGTCTACAACAGAAGATGGTTTCTTATGTCTGTTGAATAGAACAAAAGCACGCATTGATTTTTTGAGTTACATAAAAGCGAGGAGTTTCAAATATACAAAAAGAATAGGGGTTGTAGAATACTGGCTTTTTTTTATTTCTTAGGATTCTTCCTTGCACTCTTTTGGATAGCATTTAAATCGGTTTCATTTTGGTACGCATAAAAGAAAAACATGGAGCGCATAGTCCAATTTGAATGCTTTGCACAGGAATCAAGTAAACAAATTGATGTTGATTATGGATGTAGTCATGATGCTGATAAACTATACATCACTTTACAGATACTAGACTAACTATACGAAACGGCATTCAAAAAAAGAATAAAAAGAATGGCAATGCCTGTTTCGGTCGAAACAGAACCAAAGACAGAGAATTCAGATATTTAACTGTGGAAAGGCAATGAACGTAGAGGGACAATGTTCCGTTGCGGCAGCGACTAGTACGGGATGCCGTTGGTGAGCAGCTGGAACTGGTCGTAGATGCCCGTGCTGGTGCTCGCGAGCGACTTCTTGACGAGGTCGCGCATAAAGTCGGCGGCCTCGCGCTCGCCCTTTTCCAGAACGAAGCGGTCGCGGAAGTGCTTTACGCTCTCGGGCTTGAAGCAGGGCAGGCCGCTGTCCATCATGAGCTGGACGATCTGGGCGAGCTTCTCGCAGTACTGGCGGGAGGCGAGGAAGGCCTTGACGCAGAGCTCCTCGAACTGCTTGAAGCTCTGGTGGTCGGTGGAGCCGCCCATGACGGCGAGCATCTCGTTGGTGAGCTTGAAGGGGGCGCGCTCGAACTTGATGCCGCCGGGGGCGATGTCGAAGCAGAAGCCAAAGTCGATGTGCAGGATGTGGCCCGCGTCGTCGATCATGATGTTGCCGTTGTGGCGGTCCTTGAACTGCAGCAGGAAGGAGATGACGGAGTAGGCGGCCATGGACTTGACAAAGTTGGCGCGCGCGGCCTGGAAGCGCAGCGAGTCCTCGTTGCCGTACTTGGACACGAAGTAGTCGTAGAGGCCGTTGACGGCTTCACGGCCTACCATGTCGCGAGAGATGGAGTTCGGCAGTACGTCGATCACACCGCAGCCGGGACCGGTGGCCGTGACACGGTTGGGGAAGACGTACACGTCGAGACCAACGTTGTGGAAGATGCTGCGGAACGCGGAAATCATCTGCAGCGCGAGTACGTCCTGGCGCACGTCGTCGCCCACTTTGAAAATGGCCGACTGCCACACTTCGATCGTGTTCTCGAGCTCATCGGCGGCCTGCTGCTGCGTGGGCACAGCCTGCTGCTGCTGCTTGACAATTTGCTTCTCCTCGTCGTCGGCGTCGGCGGCCTTGTCGCCAGCGTGCTTGGTCTTGCGGACGCGGAAGGTGGCCATGTACGGGGCCTTGGCGTGACTCTGCAGCGGCTTGCCCGACTTACGATCAATGCCAATTACGACACCCTCGGGGTTACTGGGAAGGTAGACGCCGACCTCAACCTTGATCTTGCGCAGCTCTTCTTCAATCTTCTGCTTCTTCTCGGGCTTGGGACGTTTGATGTACGGCTTGAGCTTGCCCGAGATGCCGGTGACTTCGTCGAAAAAGGTGAATTCACGCTCGTAGAAGTCGCGGTCTTCGGGCATGAAGCTGTCAACCATCTTTGCCATGACGTTGTCGAGCGTGGGTTTGATTTCGTCCTCCACCTCGGCGTCGTCACCCTTGTAAGAGTTGGCCTTCATGTTCCAGATGATCTGATGAGCAAAGAGCTGGGAGAACTGCGCCGTCTCCAGGATGTAACGCTCAACATATCCGAGGTTGTCATGGCGGAGGGACTGCACAATCTGGGGGACGTAGAAGAAGGTAACGTCCGCGGAGTGACTCTCCAGGGAGCGCATGGCGTACTGGATTACAAAAGGGTGGTCCTTGAATGCGGGTGAGAGCAGAGTAACAGATGTGATGGGGTTGACGGGCTCCCAGAACAGAAGGTATTTGAGCTGGGCACCGACATCGTCAGGCAGCTGGCTACCAAGCATGAGTGGGATGGCCTCGCGGTCATTGATGACCTTCTCGGGCGAGGCCAGAATCAGACGGCGGACATCGTTGTGAAGACGCGGGTAGTGGAACCGCGTAGCCAGCTCAACCGCAATGGCAGGGTCCTGGTACCAAGCAGTTCGCACCAGCGGAAGCAGCGCAGCTTCGTTGGCGTTCTTGGATACATGGTGGGATGGGAATTGCGAGCCCGAGACATTGCGAGGGTTGGCCCAGACAGCGAGCCGTGATTGTTCGTTCTCAAGAAGAAGCTTGAGCAAGTTCTCTTTATTCTGCAGAGAGGGCACATTGCCGACAGTGTGGGCGCCAATGAACGACACAATGTTGAGAGCGGCGATGATATCCGAGATGAGGCGAATCTCCGTCTTGAGCGAGAGCATGTTGCTGCCAAACGACCAGCGTGGCGAGTGGCGGAACCAGCTGAGCCCGGCAGAGAGAAGTCTCTCCTTGAGCCTCCACTCCGCAGTCGGTCCAACGGCGGTGCTGTGTCGCAAGACCTTGAGGCCAAACAGAATGATTTGGAAGCGAATCTCACGCGCCATTGGGTGCGGGCTGCTGTCCTTGAGGGCATCAAGGGTGAGGTCCAGGAGACGCATAAATACCCGCTGAACATCTGGGCTGCCGAGGCGAGTGGCGTTGAAGTGACTGGCAAAGAATTGCAGGAGGCGAGTGTGAGGAGACAGGAGATCGTGAACACCTTGCTTCTGTTTGTTGATCATGTCCCAATCACTCGGGGCAAACTCTTGCTTGAGCAGGAAAGGGTCAGTGTGAGCCAGAACAGGGTCAAATAGACCAACGCGGCGCGAGATGGTGAATTCCCACTGCTGAGCAATGGCATTGAGAAGCTTGGACTCAAGACGAGGATTCTCGTTCATCACACCAAGCCAAAGAGAGGTACCGAGCTTGATGGACTGCTTTGTAAAGAGCGAGAAAGGGATGCTCACGAGGTAGCGAGCGACAGCAGACTCATCGTGTTTGCTACGGCAGAGCAAGGCTGCAGCACGTCGCATGATGTCGCGAACTTCTTCAACAGGCGTCGCCTTCTTGCTAAGAATACGGGCTTCGACGTGAGCAAGGGCTGTGGCAGCATTCGCACTCTCGACAACGGAGGACTGTGAGAACGATGGCCTGCGGTTGCTCTGCATGAAGCTCATGAGCTCCGTGCCACGGTCGGGCAGCGTCTCACCATAGCGATATTCTTGGCGAGTAGTGTATTGGGCAATAAGGTCCGATGCCGAGTTGATGCTGCAGTCTCCGACCTTTTCGAGTGACTGCAAGCGGTTGTCGGTAATCGGAAGAGTTGAGCCAAGCTCCAGAGCAAAGGAGCGACCGAGTGAGATGTGACCGTAGGTGCCTTCATCATCAAACTCGGACAGATAGGTCTGAAGCAAGCCCTTGACGTCAAGAGGAGCGAGGTTGATGGCAGCGCTCACCCAACCCTTGGCCTTGCGATGCAGAATGTCCAGAGTCCACTTGCGGAAGTCGTAGTCATCCGAGAGCCTAACAGTAACATGGCCGCGCTCAGAGGTAAACGTAGATCTGCGACCGTACATGTCCGTCTCAGCCTCGAGGCAGCTAGACCACATCAATGAGAGCAGCTCCAGAAGGGCAAAGAGCGAGGTCTTGTAGCAGAGTGCAGAAGGGACCTGCTGGACAATCTTATCCGCGCAAGCAAATGCAGCTTGCTGAACACGCTCGATGCGGTGGCAGCAAAGAGAAAAGACAATAGCCAGCTGCTTGGCGGCGTACTGGGCAGAGAAAGCGGGCTCCATGCCGTTCTGTGTCTTGCGGATGTACTTGTCAACAACGGCAGCTGAAATGCCCTCCATAACACTCTTGACCTCTCCACGCCGCATGCTAGGCTCGACAAAATAGGACAAGACTTTGGTGCAGTCTCCAGACTCGGCACGCAGACTCTCCACCAAGTAGGCAGAGTGCAGGAAGATGACCTTGCGGTAGCTGAGGCTCTTGATATCAGATGCCTTGGAGGGAATGAGCTCGCTCAGTTGCTTCTTTTGGAACGATTCTCTTTCGCTGCTGTTGCCACGTCGCAGCACAGTGTTCAGTTCAATATCACTCTCAACTTGCTCACCGCGCTGTTCGGCGACGAGCGGCGGCGAGTGAATGGCAATCATGCGCAGCTCGTTGAGGTACTTCTTGCCACGCTCGGTCGAGGTGGAGAAGCCATGGACAACAATGTTGAACCAAGCGTCGCGGAGGAGAGAGTATCGTTCATCATCGGCCAATGGTCTGGCGGCCAGGTCGTTGCTGGACATCAACACGGCGAGAGGGTGAAGAAGCTCTCCAATCTCTTGAGCAGCCAGTTCGACATCCGCTTCTTTGGTCTGGCCCTGGGAGTAGGCATCACCGAGAGCGATAATGCTGTCGAGCAGGTGCTCCCAGTAGATGTTGAAGAGCGGCGAGTCGCGGTGCATGTTGGCAGAGATGTGGGTTCGGCCTTTGAGGACAGCTTGCGAAAGGAACTCCTTCTTGTCAATGACGCCGATGTGGCCGATTCTGTTGTACATTTTCAAGAGCGATCGGAACTCCAGCTGACCGCCGCTGAGGGCCAAGTCTGCGGCTCCAGAGATGACCTGAGCATCAACAGTGGCGTTAACTTTGTCTAGCTTCTGGAGAAGAATAGACTGGGCCAGCGCCGTGATCTTTTCATCTTCACAGGCCATGGCGATGCCACAGATAGCCTGAACAACGTTGCCGTACACAATAGCGGCTTCCTCTTCGCCGTTCACGTCAACTGAGATGGAGCTGGCATTAGAGTGGCGGCGCTGGTATACGGGGTTCATTCCATTTTCACCAACAGAGCCATTGGAGTGGCCATTTGTGAATCTTTCCTCCACTTCGGGGCTCAGAACATTGCCGAGAGAATAGAGAGTGCTAATAACGGCATCCTTGGACAGCTTCTTGAGCACAAAAGCAAGGCTCTTGGACGCAACGTCACCGGTGCTACCATGGGGCACATCCTGGACGAGGAATCGCGGCAGCGATCGGATAACAGCGGGCGAGAATGACGGCGAAATATGGCAAAGGAGGGCCATGCAGCGGAGAGTGGTGGAAGCGAGCGTCTCGTCGCTCATCTGCTGGGGGTCCTCTAGAGTCTGCTGCAGCCAGTTTATCAGAACCTCGGGCTCGGCCGCGTCTTCGTTGAGCATAGCACAGTTCAGGAAAGAAATCATGGCGGCAGACTTGACACCGTACGCAAGCTTCTGCTGGCACGGGGATCCAAGGCGCGCAAAGTCTGCACCAGCTTCGATGTAGTTCATCTGGTCAATGGCAAAGGTTGCGTGAAGATCAATGGATCGCAGATCAACATCAGCAGCATAGCCATTAGCGCGGGGCAGAGCGCCGCCGTTGTCAATGAGCACGTCGAGGATGTGCTTCTTGCGCAGCTCAGAGCCGTCGGTGATCATGAGGGAGGTGCTAGAAAGAACGAGCCACATGAAGCTTCGCTGCAAGAGCATGGCACCGAGTGGACGTCCAGCAGAGGTGTACTGGCGCAAATGGCGCTTCCATTCGCGCACGTCGCGGTCGTCGCTGTGCGCATTTCGGATAGTCGACAGAGCAGTCTCGACAGCAACCAGGAAGGGCTCGGAGAGGAGCTGCTTCACCTTTTGAATGAGACCCAGGCGACCACCAGCCTTCCAAAAGTCGGCCTGGGCGGCAGCGGCATCGAGGAAGCCGAGGATGGCAACAGCAATGTTGAGAGTACGGATAGCCTCGTCGATGTTGAGGTTCTCTGGGTCGCCAGTTCGGGGAGAAAGCACGCTCTCAGTCGTGCGGCTGCAGGCATTTGTAAAGGCCCAGATACCGTCTGTGATAGTCTCCTTCAGTTCAGTGTAGTTGATTCCGAGCGAGAGAAGAGCGGCCGTGACATGGAAAGCGAGCGACTCGGTCGGACAGGGGTTGATCTTTCGGAAGAATGGCGACGGAACGAAGGTCTGGGAGTGCGCCTCGAGAATATAGGGGATTAGCTGGTAGGAGAGCTTCTGGGCACTCTGTGCGGACAAGATGCTCGGGGCAGTCTTGCAGAGGGCGAGGAGGACTTCGAACTCGCGAATTGACTGCACATGTTAGCCATTGGGTGTTGTGCCGCGGATTGGGGCACCGCGTACCATGGGGATGCGTCCAAGGGAGCCGGCCTGCTTCGAATTGTATGCGCCATGGTTGTATTCGCGGCTGCGGCCGTTGACATTGCAAGCGCGGCACAGCCTGTCGAGGTCAGACTTGTCAAAGGAGGTGCTGGTAGAGGTCGCGGCCAGTGACGCTATCTTGTCAAGCGCTCTCGCGCGAATGTCGCCGGTCATGATGTGTTGTTTGTGCCCGAGCGCGACGAGCAGACAAGGACAGGAAAGCGACTTGGAGACGGAGTAGGGAGTCAAGAAGCCAGAAGAGGCGTCTGCGGAGTCGTTCAGATGAGAGAAATTGTTGCCGAGGTCACGGCTGCCAATATCTACGGCCCAGCAATTCGTGGCGTTCTGCGGGATGCAGCCAGGGGATGCGGGCTGAATGAGCTAGCAGGCCGAGCAAATTAGCGGGCGGCCGTGCTGTAGCCTACTAAGGGCCACTAGCCTGGTTTTTTTTGTGCGCCTGCGGCAGCAATAGGAGCAGGAGCTTTCCCCAGGTCCGACTCCTGCCCAAAGTGCGGGGCTTAGTCATGGTGTGGCTGACGACGCTGGTTGGCTGGCTGGACTGCGCTGGTTGACGGGCAACTGTGGCTTGTCCTGTGGCGCCAGCACCACCTGTGGCACCTGTGGCAAGGCTCCAGCTTGTACGCGTGCACTGGTCTGAGCAACCTCAGAGGGTGAGCAAGCTCCTTCCTGCCTGCGCATCCGCATAACCAGCATCGAAAGTCATCAATACCACCCGCGCAGCACCTCGACGACGACCATCCGGTGTTCTACTTGGCCAATTTGATCTACGGCATACACATACACAGTCACAATGGCCATGTTTAGCCAAAACCCGGTCCTAAACGGGCCAAACTACTCGTTCTCCGACGTCCCCAAGCAAGCTGGCGAGCCGCGCGAGCATCGCTTCAACCCGTACGCTGCATCTCGACGACCTCTCCCGCCTGGATATTTACTGACTGGACAATCTGCAGATACACCGATAACGGCGGCTCAACCCTCGGCATCGCCGGCGCTGACTTCACCGTGATGGCAGGCGACACCCGACACACGAGCGGCTACAGTATCAACTCGCGCATGTCGCCCAAGGTCTTCAAGATTGGCGGCACCAACTCCTCGCAAGACGACGCCACCATAGTCCTGTCCGTCTGCGGCTTCGCCGCCGACGGCGAGGCCCTCCGCGACCGCCTCGACACCATCTGCAAAATCTACCGCTACCGCCAGGGCAAGCCCATGTCGCTCAACGCCTGCGCCAAGCGCCTGTCGACGATCCTCTACCAGAAGCGCTTCTTCCCCTACTATACCCACGCGCTGCTCGGCGGCCTCGACGAGGAGGGCAAGGGCGCCGTCTACTCGTACGACCCCGTCGGCAGCTACGAGCGCGAGCAGTGCCGCGCCGGCGGTGCCGCGGCCAGCCTGATCATGCCCTTCCTCGACAACCAGGTCAACTTCCACAACCAGTACGTTCCCGAGAGCGGCACCGGCCATGACCTCAGGGAGCGTCCGCGCCAGCCCCTCTCCCGGCCGCAGGTCGAGACGATTATCAAGGACGCCTTTGACGGAGCGGCGGAGCGCCATATCGAGGTCGGTGACGCTCTGCAGATGTTGATCGTCACCAAGCAGGGTATTGAGGAGGTGTTTGTGCCGCTGAAGAAGGACTAGAGCAGAGGGATGCATATGTACAACAGCTGTGCTCGTTAGATAGGATGTCTAATAACGATTTGATACTATACTGGCGGTGTCTGCCGATGGCATATTGTGAATTGTGGTTTCCCGTTGATGTGTTCCAGTTTTGCATTGTAGGATGTTCGGCGACATGTTGCTGCTCGGTTCGCCTGGAGATGATGCTATTGGTCGCAACCGCAACGTGTTTGACGGTAAAATACAAGGCTGTGGAAGCTAGTGTTTCTACTTCGATAGCAATCCATCATCTGCGGGATCCGACCGTCATGCCTAGAAAGCCTTCAGCATCCGCCCGCCGCCGCCCGCATATCGTCGGAGCCGGAAGCATCGGGCTCGGCGTGCATGACGCCAAGAAAGCTATTGGACTTGCACAATGTCGGCGATGTGTTGTCCCGCCGGGGGAGGCACCGAGAGGGTCAGAGGATCGGGGCACTGCATAAGGCGCGATGGCAAAAGAGCGTCGGAGATGTCTGGAACCGGATCATTCGGCCACTCACAGAGGCAAAAAAATGTTGAGGAGCGGTTTAGGTGGCAGTGAGTCTGCGTGTGTATTGATGCTTGTGTGTGGACGCAGGGTCAGTTGTGCATATCTCAACCTACCCTAGAGCGGGATAGGCGAGATTTGTTGGGAACTCCACGGAGATGCAAGAACGCGAAGAACGGCAGCTAAAAGTAAAAGACCGAATTCCGGGGAGGCATGGCATTGGTTTGCCATGGTTTATGGGGTTGAAACAAAAAGGCGCAGCTGGTGTAAATGTAGTATTTCTAATCAGTAGGGTAACATTTGTCAGTGTCAGAGCGAGAAGCCAAATTCGGGACGAAGAAAGAAGGCAACGTTTACGCGTCAAGAGTTGGAAGTCTGCCAAGTTAAACAGCTGTGGCATTTCTAAGCATTTCTTACTGATTTTTTATCCTTGCTTCCCATGCCAACGCCGGAGAGCGAAGCCGACATTGAGTGTTCGAAAGGGCGGTTGAACCAAACTAAACTTGTGCTTGACATCAAGTAGCAGAAACACGCCCGTATCGATAGAGAGCGCGCAGCTAGGCCAGGCAGGAACAGAGCGAGAGGTCAAGAAGTTGAAGTTTTGCACCGGCAGTATTTCCAAATGGCAGGTGACGCGCAATTTTTCGGAGGGCGTGTGAATTGGAAAACGGCAAGACGCCGCAGTGGCCTGTTAGCTGCGCTGCGGCGCGGCATAGGGGGGGAGGCCACCTGCCGGCGATGGCGCTACAGGGCTGGTTGAAGACCTGTGGGCGTGGTGTCGATGACTGGCACAGTTAAGCCTGTCTGTACGGACAATAAGGGAAGTGAAGGGGAGAGAAGAAGAGAGTATCCACGAGAGGCCCAGTTTAAAGAAAAGTCGCCACCCAAACGGCGCGACAAACTCTCAAAGTCAAAGTTCTTCTTGTAATACTTGCACTGGCAAAGGCCGTACCGCCCGGCCTAAGAACTACTGCGTCGCGCTGGCTGGACGGACCTCGGCGGGCAAGAGTGGGGCCGGAGGCAGACCCTTCCGTGCCGAATGGGGAATCATGCCATCCACCTGTTCTACCCTGAATTTTCTGTTTCTTTTCTTTTCGGCATTAGCAGTGGCGTTTGTGTTTGTACTAGTGCAGTGAAGTTCGTAGCGGTACATGCGTGTGGCTGGTGCGAGTTTCGTCATTCTGGCTCTTTGTTCTGGGGCCCCGAAGCCGGCTTGTCGAGACCGAGACGGGACAAGTAGGCGACGGATTGGAGGGCTTGTAATATGGAGTGGCCGAGGTAGCGCCCTGTGTCTGGCCACATGGGCAATGACAATTAATTCAATAGATGAGTCAAAAGAAACGTGGACAGGCACGTAGGCAAGTGTGTATGTTCGGAGTACGGAGTACAAGAACAGCCATCACATCACATCCCCACTCATTGTGGCGCTCATTTCCTTGCTGTGGCTGGTGCTGCGGCTGGTGTTGTGGCTCAAGCAGGGTTCTCGCAGCGGGTGCGACCCTCATTGCGTAATGGTGACACTTATTTTTCAGCCACACAAAATTCCATGTGTGGCTGTGCTCTAGCCCACCGGGAATCTGATCGAAATCTTGGAATCAATAAGTGAAAATCCCAAATCAAAAATACCTACTAAAAAAAAAAAAAAGAAAAAAGACAAGTCGAAACAGACGCACACCGCACCCACATCCTTTCTACAGACTAGCAATACAGATACACGCACGGAAAAAAGTACGTTCTGGGACAATGTAAGGGGGACGTGCGGCCGCTGCAATCTATGTCGTCATGACTATCAGTTTGGGTGTGGGCGGAGGCGTCTTTGTAGTAACGGACGAACACTTGGTAGGTTGACTTGTAGTTTGTACCGAAGAGACACCGTTTTTGGCCCCGGGATGGACCATTTGAGATTGATCTGGCCATACAACACGAACGGCGCGTTTTGCTTGTACCTCTTCTTCTTCTTCTTCTTCTTCTTCTTCTTTGCTTCTGGGGCTGCCAAGGGGGCCGATGGAGAATGCAGCGCGGTTTTGGCTCCATCAGTACACAGAAGCTACCAACCAACTATTAGTTACTCGTTTTGCCGTTCAGCTACACGCAAACAACTAGCCATGCTCAGAGCACGATGATCAGAAATTAGGTCCAGACCGGCGTTACAGTTGGCAGTCGTCCAAACCAAGGCACTGCCCGACCGTTAACAGAAACCCTCGGTCTGCATTCTCAGCTACCAGTCGCGCAGTCTCTTTACTTCGTCGTCATACACCTGCAATCCTGCTTCCCCTTTGAGGTTCAAGGCAAATAGATCCTCCTTGAACCTCAAACACTCTACAAGACACGAACCGGAGCTTTTGATCCGGGACAAAGCCACATCCACCGAGTAGAATAGTCTTGCACCAGACCAAAAAAAAAAAAAAGAAAAAGAAAAGAAAAGTACCTTGAAATTCGTCGTCTACGCCAGACTTGGCGAAGTCAACACTCACAAAGGCTTTTTCCCCACCCGCTGCAGCCAGGCAAAGCAAGCAGAAAGACGAAATCCAAGGGTCCTCTTGGAGGGGGCGTGTGTGCGTGAACAGAGGGTCTCGGAGGGTCCCTACGCCGCTGTACTGAATTCGGCAGCTTGCTAGCATGTGCCAAGGTTGGGCTCGCTGCTTGTCAACCAGAGAAAAAGTTGACACTGCTGCCAGCTACGTCGTACCTGTACTCAAAGCCCTTGGCTGGTGTGAGTTGTAGGAGGAGGGGTGTTGTGGTCGCCCGTTGGAGAGACACATGGTCAGGCAGCGGTGCCGAGACGGAGGGGGAGACCGGTAAAGGTGTGGTGTCTATATTGACATGATATCATGATGACCTCCGTCATTTCTGTCATCTTCAACCCCCAAAGACAATTAATTAGAATAGAAATGGAATTTACCAAAATTTCCACAAAGGAATCATGGGAAAACCACATGTCCGTCAGTTTCCCACCATTTCGTCACACAGACGAACCAGGTGGCAAATCTCTGAGCCATTCACTGTAAAAGAATCGGAGCAAATCTGCCATCTAAACCGGAGCCTCTGAGCAGTGTAGGGCATTTCATTTACTCAATTGGCTCCTGTCACACCAAGAATTGATTGTCTGGATATCCAGCAGCGGAGATGGCATGATACCCAGTGCCTCTCCCCATGGACAAGCCCTCGACGAGGGCACGAGACGTGCTGCAGTTCGACAAGGACACGGGCGCGCCCAGCAGCGAGGACCCAGGCGACATGATGCAATCTTGGGCTGATCTTTAAGGGTCCGCTGCCACATCTGACCTAGTACGGTAAGGCACGACGTCAGTCGTAGGGCAAAGCCTCCCAAAGGGAGGGGGGGGCCCAATGTCGCCGGCGCGGCTGGCGACTTGCAGCGTAGCTTGGGCGAGCTCCCCAGGGAGCACAGGGAGCACATGGCACCTTGTCATTGTCGCACTACGCCCCCACCCCGAGGTTGCAGGTCTCTGCACACAGACAAGTTGACAAGACAAGCCCACGGCTGCTGTGTCTGGGCGCCGCCCTGCAGTTACATGTAGTTTGGTGCTTGACAAGCAGCCAAGCAAAGCAGGCTTGGTCGGACCTGCGCCGTCAACGTCTATAGATTCCGGCCCACAGCCCACGGCAGAGCGCATCGGAAAATGATGTTCCTAGCTGTCTGTCGATGTAGCAAAACGCCGTGGCTGCCAATGATCGTGGCATAATCGCGCCCTTCGCCATTACTACGTTTGCCACCCAACTGGTAAACGCCCCAGCGCTCGAAACATCATGCTCCCATGCCGGTGTTCGAGTGTGTTTGTTATTTTGGCACATGCCAGGGTTTCTGCAGCTCCTTTGTCCACCATATGTCGACCAGATACTGGCACAACGTCCCAACTTGCGCTCGCTAGGCCTCCGCATAGAATTTAGCAGGTTTTGCCATGCACTTTTAGAGACGCCCGGTAATGCCGGTTTGGAGCCAAATCAAACTCGGCCCTTCTCAATCTGGGTGAGATGTGCACTGTTCGTTCCATTGCTCCCGTACGTGTACGCGTGCTTGCTCTCCAGCCCCAACAACCATCGGAGCCGGAGGGGGAGGAGAGAGGCTGCGTCAGCCACAGGGTGTGTGTCTACAAAAGTGGCGCATTAACCACTGGGGAACCCTTGCTGGAGCCCTGTGGAAAACCCTTTATCCAAGGTTCCTCTGGCGGCGACACGCGTTGGGACATGTATTCGTACGGGTAACTAGTTACTGTAACTACCTGTAATCCGTACAAGAGTTGCAACCAAGGCTCAAGAACCGGTTTTGCTGTGGCTTGTGCTTGTGGGACTCCGCCCCCCCGGGGGGGGGGGCATCCAGGTTTTCCAGCCCAGAGACGTGCCTGGATGGGCATTGAGTGGCAAAAAAAAAAAAAAAAAAGTAAAAGTAAAAGAAAAAAAAGAAAAAGAAAAAGAAAGTCAAAGTGTAGCTGAATTGGTCTGAATGAATGGTTGTTCTGCTGATTTTCGGCCGTCTTCTATTTCTCTCCGTTGCGAGGCTGTACCTGCAAGGGCATGCGGGCGAGCCAGCCGCGTACCGGTACCTACAAACCCGCTTATACGTGCCCTGGCTACTACACCGACTGGGTAGCCGGTACCTGTATCTATTAATTGTTTTTACTAGTTACGCATCTCATCTGACTGCAGGGTGCATGTCGATTTATGCTCTTTTTGGACCGTTTTTATAGTGTCGCTCCTGGCACTTGCGAGCCGCCGAGGCCCTTGCCTGATCCCGCACTCGACATCTTCACCTCTTGCCCGGGAACCCTCAATTGAGTCAGCACTTTTCTCTCGTATCCAGGGTTTTGTTCAATCTAGACTTTTTTTTTTTTTTTTCAACGAATACTCTTTCTACGGCGTCATTGTTATTCATTGCGGTCTCGACCTCGTGCCAGCATCCGCCTACACCCACTGCATCGTATCCCACCCGCACCTCCCAGGCAAGCTATCCCCATCTCTGCAATTGAGTTTCTGCTACCCCGAGCCTTTGCCAAAATTTCGGAGCCCTAAATCTGGGTACGTCAGAGAACCCTGGCAGTTGTGGCAAGGTCGTCGTGGCGCGTCTCGTTTCCCGTTCCCTGTTCCTGGGAGGCGTACGACGAGCTGACCCAAAAAGCCCCAAAGAGGCATACCGCCTGGGACCAAACTCCATCTCTTCGGCAGGCTTCTTGGCATTGAGCTGGGAAACTTCCTGTATGGGGATTCTTTTGTTATCAGCACACCACTGGGTCTCAACGGCCCTACAAAGTACACCCCTCGCCGTTGTGCTGGTTTCTGCTACCAGGGCTGGAACCGGGCCCGGGACCATCTCCAATTTGGCAGATCCCACACACTGCTAGGCGTTTAACCCATGCTCTTGCCGTACTTCCGGCGTTTCCTGTTCCTTGGACCCTCACAAGGAAGAGCTGATCATCTTCTTGTTCTACCTTACACACAGCCATTGTCTTCATACACACACACCCTCGCCACCGTAATACATTCATTCTTATCCTGGCTTTCCTCTACTCTTCCTCTTCTCTTACACTACCCTTCCATCCATCAACCCTGCAAACTCGCTGCTTCAGTTACTCGCAGCGACTAATCAGGCACAGCACCGCTTCGCAGCGCCAGCTACAGTCAGTGGCTTGATATAGGCAAAGCAGCCCTGGCATTTACGTGCCAGCCGACACAATCCACGCCCACACGTCGCCATTTACGTTGCGGCAAGAAAGAAGAACGAGCCCAGAACCCTAGAATCACACGGCCATTGGGCTGCTGGGTCTCGTTAGCCTTACCCTCCCGTAACGTCGTGTGGCTGTGGGGTCTTATTGGACAGAGTGCCAGGCTTGTGGCCGAAAGGCTTCTATTTTCTCGATCAAGCCCCAATACCGCCTTGCCACGCCTCCTGATCCATCTAAAACCATTCCGCTGCTTTACTTGCTGCCAAGAAGTGGCAAATTTAGCACCTGCTACATCGCTTCACTACCGAGTATAACTCTACCGGCAGCACCCTCCTCTCACCATACCCATCACTTCTTTTCACCAAGGCCGAACCAGCTTTGAGTCGGACTACGACAGTCTAGGTGGTCCTCCAGTTTTTCGCGCAGACTAGAATCAAAACGCCTTGGAAGCTGACGCCAACTTGCCCGTTACCACACTACCAGCGAACCCAATTGGAACCTCGAATCTAGCCTGCCAATTGTCAACTTGGATACTAGAATACGAGACACCATTATGGGCGATATTTCTTCACCTGGTCTACCGCCCTCGAAAACAGGTCACCAGACAGATGATACCACGCATCCCGGACAACCTCCATCGGCTGAGAAACCCCTATCCGCAGCTGGCCCAACGCGACGCCGACAAAACCCCAACCGACAGCCTTCAGCTGACACTCTGGACAATGCCTTTGGTTCCCAATTTTCCGCGGCTCATCCATCTTCGCCGACAGCAGAGGCAGGGCCCTTCAACATGACACCAATGGCCAACGTCTTGCCTCCTGGCGGCTTTCAACATGTCCCTACTCCTGGAAACCACCGACAGTACCACCACCAGTCATCGCTGGCAGCAGCACAGCACATGGCACACAATCCCTACGTTGGACCGCACCCTGGGCCAATGATGATGCCAGGCTACTACATGCAGCAGCCGCAAATGCCCCAATACTATGGTGCAAATGCAATGGCAAACAATGCTGGACAACACCCTATGCAAAGCAGAGGCTATTACCAGCTTCAATTCGTCATGGAACAACCTCCGGCACCGGGTTACTACCAGCCGCCTCCCTTCCACGAAGCCAACCGTCAGATGCCAGAACCTCGAATGCATCGACACCATAGCTATGGGCATTCTCAGAGTCAAGGGCGACAGGCTCGACGACCCCCGATGAGGACTAGTCAATCATTCGGTGGCATGCCATCTCCAGCAGGTAGGACAACTCTCTCCCGCACTAACAACGAAGCTAAGGAACCAGCTAACGCGTTCAACGCAGATGCCCACCGACAGCAAAACATTGTACGAGGACCACCACGCAAGCATCAGCAAAGTGGTAAGATACATTGTCATTGAATCCCCCTATTCGAAATTCTAACCCAGTCCTTTAGGATATGCCGTATGGATCGGTAATCTCCCTCCACAGACAGATTTGATGACTCTTGTGCGGCATGTGTGCGAGCTAGCCCCTGGGCTTCAGTCCGTATTCCTGATTTCAAAGAGCAATTGCGCCTTTGCCAATTTCAAGGAAGAGGAATTGTCTATTAACGCGCAAAAGGCACTTCACGAGTCAAAGTTTCAATCTGTACGACTAGTATGCCGACTACGGAAGAACACCACGGAAGCAACCGCAGAAAGCCAGATTGTTATCGCCGCTGGTACGAGCAACCCTAGCTCACCTACAATAGGAGAGAACCTGGGAGAAGCTATTACAACACATTTGGAGAAGCTTGCTGTGGACGCAGCCGATCAGTCGACCGAACGAAGGGGCAACAGTGCCAATGCCCACCAGGACAGATTTTTCGTTTTAAAGAGTCTAACACGCGAAGACCTGGAAGACAGCGTCAAAAACGGAGTTTGGGCTACTCAGTCTCATAATGAAGAGTTACTGAACAATGCTTTCAAGGTAAGACCAATAATCGTCGTTCAGAGGCAGGCATTAACGAAGAGTGCAGACCTCAGAGAATGTTTACTTGATCTTCTCCGCCAACAAATCTGGCGAGTATTTTGGATTTGCTCGCATGAAATCCGAAATAAACCAAGACCCGGAGGCTGCTATTCAGTTTGCGCCACAAACGCAAACGGTGGACGAGAGCGAACTGCCACAGGCCGTGCCGATCGAAGCGAAAGAAAACATACCCAAAGGGCGAATCATCGACGACGCAGCGAGGGGGACTATGTTATGGGAAATCGACGGAAATGAAAATGAGGGCGAAGCTGATGACGAAAATGACGCGATGAGCAGCAAGGAATTGGATGAGGCAGACGAAGAAATGCAGACGCGCGGCAAGCCTTTTAGCCTTGAATGGCTCTCCACTGCTCGTCTTCCATTCTATCGTACACGAGGCCTACGAAATCCATGGAACTCGAACCGCGAAGTCAAAATCGCCCGCGATGGCACGGAGCTGGAGCCCTCTGTTGGCCGTCGGTTGATTGGTTTAATGAACCACAACCTTAGCGTGGGAGCGGCAGCGCGTCCTATTAATGAGAATCGGGGCATGCCAAATGCCTTCAACCCCAGTGGGCGCCACGGACCCTGAAATAGGCAAGTATAATACGAAAACGGCAACAGGACTTGCGAAAAGATTATGTAGACATTCGGATTGAATTTGGCGCGACAAGCATAGCACGGACGGATCGAAGGGCGCGACATAGGAAATTAGTTCGCTGGACGCTACTACGGGGGTGATGCATTGGATATTTTCGAGTTGTTTGAACCCGTATCTGGCACTGTGTTTGGGCATGGCAGTGACGCTGATTATACGTGCAGGCTGCCACTCGCCGTTGCTCGCTGACCGTGACGCCGCGGCGGCTAAAAGTCGTACTCTCTGCCTGAAGAGCCAAGCCCGTATCGAGCCGATTATTTTTTCACGAGAGCAAGTCTAGAGTCGATTCGCGACGACCGAATACGGCCGACTACAATATACTCTAATTACGCGCCAGCGACGAGACGACGTTGACACAAGTGTGGCTTGACCGTGTGGAGGGAAAAGGCTAAGCAACGGCCTGGCCGTGCAAGCAACGGTGCCAACTTTTACGCCTACTTACAAACTGTCAACTGTGGCGGTGCAGCTTGTGGCTCTATACATCGGTGGCAAGAAGTCAATTGATGTGCACCAAAAAAAGGGCCCAGCAGCGACGTCGACGGCGGACCGCTCTGCTTATCCCAGGCTCCTATTCCATTTCCACGAGAAGGGAGATTCGTAGACTGACCGACAATCGAAGAGGACGAGGTGGGAAAAGCAATATTCACACCCCCCAGTCTCCATCCCGCGCTCCAGGCTGAGGTCATTTTGGACCGCAGAGAGAATCAAGGTTTCCACTGTTACTATTACTGGAGCGGGAGAGTGACGTCACTGGCACGCCAGAGCAGAAATTTCCCTTTTGGGGAAGACCCAATGTTTCTAGGCGTGCTATTGGCTGACATCTCCCGTCGATCTTTCGGTGCGTTTGGAGCTTCAGCCAGGCCAGACAAAAAGAAAGGAAAAGAAAGAAGAAAACTCGAAAGAATTATAGAAAGAAATGAATAAGGAAAAAAAAAGTGAATTGGCATATTTCATATTCGTTTTGACCGGGATGTGCATCCGTTGTTGGCTTCAAAGCGTCAGAAACTAGCGATGGCTGAGAGATCTCCGCGGAACCTTCTAGCAGATTCTAGCGCCTTCAGGCGGCTACTGGCTTCCGCTGGCGGCCCTGTAGATGCTTCGAAATACAGCGGCTTTGTAAGTCGCTAGCACCTTCAGCGCGCTTCTAGAAACCAACAACATGACGAATATCGTCTTCAGCCTGGAGGTTGCCAACCTCTCCTCCGGGTATAAGAAAGAGAGATTCTTCCCTTGAAATCCAAAATCTTTTTTTTTCCTCATCACACTCACACCTCTCACACTCACAACAACAACAAGTTCTCAAACAAACTTCTTTACTCTCTTCACTCTTGTATGCCCAGCTTCAAAGTCTCTCGCAGAGTCCCAAGAAACGACAACAACACCAACAACATCAAAATGGCCGCCTTCTTCCCCCGCACCGTCTACAACACCGAGGCTTCCTTTACGCCTCTCTTCCGTCTCCTCGACGACTTTGACGCGTACTCTCGCCAGTGCAGCCCCCAGCAGCAGCTGCAGCCCAAGAAGCAGCAGCCGCAGCAGCGCAAGTACTTCCGCAAGTCGGTCGTCCCCAGCTGGCAGCCCCGTTTCGACGTCCGCGAGACCTCTGACGCCTACGAGCTCCACGGCGAGCTCCCCGGCCTCAGCAAGGAGAACGTGAGCATCGAGTTCACCGAGCCCCAGACCCTCGTCGTCCGCGGCAAGGTCGAGCGGACTTACACCGCCGGCACCTCGCCCAACACGGCGCCGCCCGCCGTCGAGACTGCCCCCCAGCAGGAACAGCAGCAGCAGCAGCAGCAGCAGCAGGCCGCTGAGGAGCCCGCTGCCGCCGCCAACACCCACCAGGCTACCGTCGCCGACGAGGACGACGCCAGCATCCAGGAGGAGAACGGCTTCGAGGTTGTGAGCGAGGCGTCCAACACCGCGCCCGCCACCCCCGAGACGCAGGCCGCCGAGCCCGTCGCCGCCGCGCCCGCCGCGCCCGTCGACAGCGCCAAGTACTGGCTCAGCGAGCGCAGCATCGGCGAGTTTGCCCGCTCTTTCAGCTTCCCCTCGCGCGTCGACCAGGACGCCGTCACCGCCGGCTTCCAGGACGGCATCCTCAGCATCTCGGTCCCCAAGGCCAAGAAGCACGAGACCATCCGCATCTCCATCAACTAAGTTTCGCCTGACTCTCGGTTGATTAGGATCCGGGATGATATTTCATACTTGCAATCATGCATTTCCTTGGCGTTGGGATAATGAGATTACTGTACTACTTGACACTCCTTTAATAATTTTGCTTGTATACTAGCTATAGAAACAATACAACAAGTCTATCAAAATACTTGCCACTTGAATATGTGAATATACGCTACAATTGGGATAACTGTCTTTCTAATTGTATTGAATATACTACTTCACCTCATTATAGTGTTGATTTCTTTCTGTCTCTGCCCTCTGTTTTCCTTTGTTTTCCTCTGTTCTTCTGTGTTTTCCTCGTTTCCTCTCGTTTCGCGATTTGCTTCTTTCTTTTAACTCTATTCCTTGCTTTCTCATATCTTGCGTTTGTTCCTCTCTTTTAGCTCTTTCAGCTCTTTCCCGCTTATGTGCCATTCTCTTGCTCTGTCTTTCACAATCTATGCTTCTCATCCATCTTAAAATACTTCTAATTTTCATCTGTCCCGTTGCCGTTGTCTGTAATTACTCAGTTCAGTTGGTACGTTGGTGGAGAGCTCTGGCCCCATAAACGCGTGTGAATGTCAATGTAGTAAAAGGGAGCCCATTGACTTCAGTTCTGGCAAGATTCATCTTTAACCGGACATTGGCAATGTAATCTATTTTCTTCATCCTTCATCTTTGATTTTTCTGTGCAATTCGATATCCTCAG
Source organism: Lecanicillium sp. G3 (assembly GCA_037575805.1). Lineage (NCBI taxonomy): Eukaryota > Fungi > Ascomycota > Sordariomycetes > Hypocreales > Cordycipitaceae > Lecanicillium > Lecanicillium sp. G3. The sequence continues at coordinate 716,932 of JAZHPD010000005.1, read as the reverse complement.
TAGAGGAGGGGTTGCACGCATTTCAGCATGCCTGTCTCCCTCCTAAACCCCTTCCCCCCCTTTCACCGGCGATGGTCCCCAGGTTATGGCTAAAGAAATGGCACTATTGGACACCGTCTCCGATAGTCTTCGAAACTTCCGCCGACATGTCAAGCCGAATGCCGCTTCTATCATCGACTTGGCCATCCGCGCCGTCCGCGGGCTTACCGATCTTCGTGATGCTTTTCATGATCTCGACTCCCAGTGGCTTTGCGTCGCAATCAATACTCTGGAAAAGACTGGTATGTATCCGTAGAGCCAATCATCGATAGGCGGCGTTCTCGCGATACACGCCGAGGCGCAAAATGCTGCCATTTTTGTCAGCCGCGACGACAAGTTGGTCCTTTTCGAATTCTCGTAGATTATCCCCTACCAACGAAATTACCATGAGCACGACTGGTAGTCTCCCGCTCAGTCACGCTGTGGCGTTGTAGAGCTAGTTTGAAGCTCAGCCATTGACCGCTTACACCCCAGAAATCCTTGAGAGAGGAACGAGGTACATGAACGTATCTGGGGTCAATGCTCTTGTGTAGCGCATAGTTAACGAAAGCGCATAGACGGGTAGAAGCCCTGAGCCTGACGTGTTGGTGCTCGCTGGCATCGTTCTCAAGGCGCCGTTACAAATTGTCTAACTTCCGCTTTGTGGAAACTCTGGAAAGCTCCAGGTGATCGTCCGTACGCGCGCCTATTACCAGTCTGGACCCTTCCTTCCACCATGGAAGACAGCAGTACTCTGCTCGGCATAGCGTGGACGGCGGAACACCGAGCATAGTGCACAGTGTACTTGCAGTCATCGGATGGCTGCTCGTCAATGGCAGGCTCGCTTTGTAAATTTCACCATCGTGAGAGCCAACAGACCGAATAGTTTCCTTGTTTGCCTGGGCTGACGGACTTGCTCTAGCTGTACCAGGCGTCTATGTGACAAGATGGACTCGTTCTTGGCATTTGTATAGATGCTATCTTTAACATTTGACGTAGTTTAATGGTAAAAGTTTATATATTTCGCGTCTTCTTCTGAATCATGAGGAACTTGGTCACTGCCAAAAATGTGCTGTACGAATTGTTCAAAATCATTCCACACGGCGCCCTCCAGCGCCTTCTCTGTTTTATAGTCGTCGCCTCTCATTTGGTTCCGGTCGAGCGAATGGGGCTTGCTTGCGTGTTCACGGGTGGCTGTGATTGAGGCTTTGCCTGAGCCAGAGGCAAGCATGGCTGCAGGCATCAAGCCTTCGAGGTACGTGCGCTCCGTGTCAGTCATCCTGATGCTGCCCAAGACGGCCTTCGTCGCGAAAATCTCAAAGTCGCTAAATCCTGGGAGGCCCGGGGCGCAATCAGCTGCGCTCTGCATGTTCAGGGCCGCGCTGCTACTGCCTTTGGCGCTACCTTTCGTGGTGCTCTGCTCTGTATCCTGCTGTTCGATTACAGCCAGCGATACAGTCGCCGCTATCCCGTCAGCGAGTGACATGGAAAAGGAGTGAAAGAAGGCGTCTTAACCAAAATTATTTCTGGCAACGCAACGCTTCTTCCTCTATTGTGTTAGCATCTCACGTTTGCTCTCGCCAGGAAACCTGCTGTCGGAACACATACCGCAATGAATCAAAGCCACCTTGTGTGGATAGCAGCCGATTTTTCAGTGAGCCGCGGTTGCCGTCATCCGTCGGTGCCGAGGCTGAGCGCAGAAATCAGGCGTTTGCAACTGAATATGTTTCAATACTATCTGCTTGCGATATGCAGGCAGCGAAGATTCGGCTGGCCGGGTGATTTGCAAGGCGGATGATATCGGGTCTGGCGGCTCCGCTGGTCCGTGGGGGTGGGACCTCAAGCACTGCCGATCAACGAGCACGGTTGCGAAAACACGACGTGGTTGCGCTTCACAGTAGCAAGGACGAAATTCAAATTACAGATCTTCACGGTAGGTTCTATTATAGAGATCTGGATTTTGAGCATACTGTTGGTGGTGGTATATATACCCTTCTGCTTTTAAAGTTGAAGCTTGAGCACAGAATATTGTTGGATTTCTATAGGTCGGCTTACTTGCAAGGGCGTTTCATGTGAATAAACTTAAAGAGGGAAGATTCTCTCTGATCTACTCAGCAGCCTGGAGGACTCGTCTAAGATACTTGTAGAAGTCGTCGAGGGTAGTCCAGTCCTCGGGACAGTAGACCCCTGGCGACCCCCCCGCGACCGCTTCTAACTCCAGTACCTGAAGAGCAAACGCGGCACAGGACGCGCCAATCACGGTAGCCATGCTTCCATGGTCGGCAGAAGCAGGCAGACCCTCCGACGCGCGCTTGACGACCACGGTAGGCTTTCCGTCCCTTCCGCTACCAACACCACGTACAATCATGCCGGCCTTATGCGGCGCCTTCTTGCCGCGCGCAGCATCGATCAAGAAGTGGACAGAGTCGGTTGTAGTGCACTCACCGTTGCGGATCTGCTCCAGCATACCGCGCAGCGCAAAGCTCCACGGCTTCAGCGAGGCGAGGCCGCGAGATGCCAGCTGGTAGAGATCGTTGAGCGAGGCGCTGCCCAGGGAAGAGAGCTGCCGGCCGGTGGTGTTGACAGTGGCTTTCCAGTCGCCGGTCGCCGTCTTCTGCAGGCTAGTGAGGAAGCCTACGGCCTCGTCCATCGAGAGCCCGCCTGCGTGGACGGCGGCGCCTAGGCCGCGCGCGAAGCCGTTGTAGGGCGCTGGGTTGAGGGCACCCATGACCCGGATGCGCTGGACCTTGGGGAACCGGCGTGGAAGTGTGATGGGCTCTGGGTGGATGCTCTCATGGAATAGCACGTCGGGATCAGCCGGCTCAAAGGGAGCGTGAGCCTTTTCCACCCAGTTCTCGTGCATACCAGCCTTGCCGTCCACCCAGGTCGGGCAGTCTCCCGCTGTAATGTGCATGAGATGCTCCAGGACTTCGCGTCCAAGCTCGCCACCCTCTTCGCTGACGAGCCAGCATATGTCGATGGACTCGACCGTGCTGAGCTCCGCGCATATTTGGGCTGCCATCAGGTTGCTCATGCCGGGCGAGGAGCCGCAGTTGATGTAGCACGGGACACCTTGCTTCTTGGCTCGCTCGTGCAGGGCGAGCGACTCCCTGGTGCTGTTGACGTCGTCCGAGTAGTCTAAATACGGCACCTTGGCGTCGATGCATGCGGATATGACAGGCCCCGAAGCTCGGTGGTACGGCTGCGCGCCTTGGACAATAAGGGCAGCGCCTGTGATGGCGTCTCGAAGCTGCTGAGCGTTGAAAATGTCAACCACTCGCGTAGTCACTCGTTGCGCGGGCAGCTGGCTTGCGACTTGACGCAGGTGGTCCTCATTGCTGCCAAAAAGAATGATGGGCATAGTAGATGCGCTGGCAAACAGACGGACCGCCTCACGGCATATTGCATCCGCTGCGCCGACAAAGATGACGGGTTTTGGCATTGACTTTTCGTGCGTTAACGAGTATGTGTGATGGTCTTATTGGAAGTCTGGTTTTCGTTTTTGCCAGTTGCAAGCATGCTACTATATAACAAGGCCAAGCTTAGTGTAAAAACTTCAGTCAGCTCTGTTTTTACTCGGAGTGACCCGTAATAATGCCTAAAAATGATAGAATTTCTCATCGTGCTTTCTCATCCAGGAAGATGCACAGGCGACGCGGGCGGACCCTTCCGGCTCCCGGAGCCGTAACCGGGTCCGCCGGCTCCGGGATCGACAACGAGGCGTGTTCCCGAGGTCTTAGCAGACGCTGACGAAAGACCGGATTATGTCAGAATCTGAGGAATGAGAGTTAATTTGTGAATAGCTCGCGACATATTTATAGGTAGAAAGGATGCCCGGGGAAACGAGGATCGCACTTGCACTTATCGTCAATATCAAGCCACCCGAGGAAAGCAACACCACTCTCCCCACCCTACATCCCAATTTTGATTATCTTCCTTTCATACCATTTTAAAAAAAAGCACAAACAAGAAAGTGAAAGGCAAATAACAAGAAATAAAATGACCCTTGAACTCCCCGATGCCCTGGTCGCAAAGCTTGCCGGCCAAATCACTCAAGATCCCGGCCTGCCCGTCCCGGGACCAACCGTGTCCGCCTGGCAAGAGCCCTCCCACGCGCTGGCCAGCGTACAGTCCGCAGCGCTGCCGCAGCAAGTACACTACGCCATCATCGGCTCTGGCATTACAGGGTGCAGCGTTGCCAAGACGCTGCTAGAGAGCAGCGCGTCGCATGGAAAGACGGTGGCTGTGTTTGAAGCGCGCTCGCTGACCACGGGCGCGACAAGCCGCAATGGCGGCTTCCTGACGAGCCACATTCCCATCTACTTTGCCAACTTTGCCGCGGCGTTTGGAGACGATGCAGCCAAGCAGATTGCCGAATTTGCAAGCTTGAACCTGCGCCAGGTCTGAGAGACGGCAGAGGCGGAGGGCTTGACCGAGGAGAGCCAGGTGCGAGAGGTGACGGTCGTGTCCATGTTCGAGGACCAGGCCAAGTTTGATCGCGCCGTCCAGTCTATCGGCATGTACGAGGCGGCTGTCCCTGAAGCCAAGGGCCATCACCAGGTCATCGACGGCAAAACGGCGCAAGAGGTGCGCATAACCCGATCCGCTGCTCTACGCAAAGCAATAGTTCCGTTGTGGCGCGGAAAGAAAGGCTAACGGACTCTGCTTCAGATGTACAATTTCAAGAATGCGGTTGGCGCCATCGTCGTCGACTCTCACATCTTCTGGCCTTACAGGCTCATCACGAACCTCTTCCAGCGCCTCATCGAAAGATATGCGTCGTGCTTTTCCATTGAGACCAATACCCCTATCACCGCCATTACCCTCTCCGGTAACCCTCAAGAACCTTACCCGTACACCTTGACTACTCCGCGTGGCACCGTCAAGGCCGCCAAGGTCTTCCACTGCGTGAACGGCTTTACCGGGCATCTGCTCCCCAAGCTCCGCGGCCCAATCTACCCTTGCCGGCTGTCCATGTCGACACAGCAGCCTGGTCCTCAATGGGGGAACAGCCCGTACGCATGGCTGTTCCACGTGGCGCAGACGTACGATTCCAATACCACGCTTGTCGACCAGGGCCTGTACTGGATGCAGCAGAACGCAAAGACGGGCCACTTGTTTGTCGGCGGCGACATCCAGAGACTCGACGACTTTATCTCCTCTGACGACTCCGCCACCAGCGCCGATGCCATCGGAAATCTCACAACGTTGCTGCCCAAGCGGATCTTCTCCAAAGGGTGGGAGAACCCTCTCACCGGGTCCAGCATGTCCTCATCGGCGGCGCTGCACAGGATCTGGTCGGGCATCCTCGGCCTGACGCCAGATCAAGTGCCCATCGTGGGCAGCGTCCCGGCAGCGGTTAGCGGAAGGAGTCTTACGGATGGCGAGTGGGTAGCCGCTGGGTTCAATGGGTTTGGCATGAGCCAGTGCTGGCTGGCCGGGCAGGCAGTGGCGAAGATGGCACTGCGTGAGGGCAAGCCGGACTGGCTCCCAGACGCCTACCTAAGCACCGAGGCGCGACTCACAAGCCAGGAGAGAATGGGCCCGGAGGGTGCACTGCATTCCTTTTTCGAACGCTGAGATACTTTTGTGATAGGCAGTGCTTTTGCCAAGTTCAGAGAAACAGACGCATACTTTACTTGGTTTTATATTCACAAGTCAGCCAATTGCTTACTATGTGATGCCTCTCATTCGTAGGTTATTCCCAGAAGATGGCCTGGCCGTCACCGCCTCTCATAAAAGTGAAATGCAGTTATTTTAGTGTTTCATGTTGCAGCTGATGTTGACTGGAAATTTGTAGCGTTATCCCACCATATCAGGCTAACATGTCCGTAAACTAAAAGTAATAAAATGCAACGACGGCTGAATCAACCGCTCAATTCGTGTCATCCGCATGCTCATACATAATGATATGAAAGTTATGAGGTTTTCACTAAAGGACTACTGTGCAGGCTTTCTTGAAGGGTTCTAAGACCCTGTAAACACGTGGTTAGATCAGCTGTCAATTGGAAACCCTTATCGGAATCAGGGGGGGACATATCCATAGAGTCCTTAATTGCTTCCGAAAACACTTGGGCTGCCATGCTATGTGATTGAACCATCATCCAAGGTGACTAGGGATGGCATTTTGAGGTTAGCGGGCGTACTATTGCATGAATTGGGCTGTTATTTCTTACAGGATGTGCGCACATGTACCATCTGTATGTAGGCTGGTTCCGCGATCGTGCGCTTCCTTCTTCACTTTGGCACGTCGACGAAATGGAAACAATCTGCCTGGCGCTAGCCAGACGTTGAACTGCACGATATGGTTTCGTTGACTGCAGCGTATCGACAAGATCCACTGCAGCCTCTGGCCGCATCTGCTGCAGGCTGTTTTCCAACAGCCTGACGGTGTCGTAGAACAAGAGGATGGACAAGTCCGTATCCATGGCGCAGAACGCAAAGATGCGCCATACATCGCGATGCGAGATTTGCAAGCAGCGCTTCACGCTGCTGTCGATCGTTCCAAACGTCGCCCTCCATTGCGCAATCAGGGCCGTCATTGCCGAGTAGTGGCACCGGACGGCATCATATAAGCGCTTTTGCTGCTGGCGCTTTGCCCTGGCTGCGTCGACGGCTAGGGTGAACCTTGCAAGGAACTTCCACGCGAGGGCAGATATGGCCATAGCTGGCCTTCCGGCCAGGATTAAGGCGTCGACGTCGTTGTATATGTGGCTGCGCCAGAGGTCTGTGAAGGAGAGGCTCCCTTCTCTGGCGTGCTGCAGCAACGGCGCTTCTAGCTCCTGGGGAGACAAGGAGCGTGATAAGGTGACATCCTCGTCTACCTCGAGCGCGCTGTCCGGCTTGCTTGAGCTTAGCAGCGAAATCGCTTGTTGCCCCAAATCATCAGCCTCCGCATCTGGTGTGATGGCACGCACTCTGCCGCGGCTAGTGCCAATTGCCACACTACTGTATATGCCAATCAGCCATTCTAACGCTCCAAGAAGCTCCAGAATGCAGTTGCAAATCTCGTCTGGCATATCTTGCAGGTGGTCTGTGGCCACAAAGGCTGTTCTGCCTTGGGTTGGCGTTGCGTCTTTCCGAGTCAGGATGGCGTCGCGACCGTGCAAGCAGAGCGCCTTGAGACGGCTGATTCCCTCGCAAAAGGCAAACTCTCTATCCTCAGTATCCTCCTGGATATGCTGGCTCACGTCGGATCTGGTTGGAGGGGCTATGTTCCCAAAGAAGGAGAGCGAGAGCGCTAACCGAAACGACTGCCGTGCCGCTATATTCGCAAAGACCGCTTTCTTGGCATTTTGCCAACATGCCAGCGCGACATCGTGCTGGCGAGCTCTCGCCTCATCCGACTTGCTAGGCTGCCCCTCGTAGTCGTTGTCATCGTCATGCATATTTACCTGCGCTGCTATAGCAATCGCTACCCATCTGAACGTTGCCGTGAGCGCTTCATCCCGAGCTGAGCCCGGCGCAGAGGTAATGAAAAAGGCATCCAGAAGGCTGACGACTCGCAGCATATATGGCCCAGGGTTCAGCGGCAGTATCTTTTCCCCAGAAGCAGAGCCCTGCCAACAGCTCGCCACCCACTGCCGCACCCTCTCGAAGTGCGTGGCCAGCAGCGAGTGCCTGCTGAGATTGTCGTACGCCGCGACGCCGAGCTTGTACTGCAGCGGCATGCTGCCGCGGAGAAGGCACTGCGAGAGGAACGTATCCGCAATGTCGATGTAAATGTTAAAGAACTGCGAACATGCGCTCCTGGCCATAATTGCGCGAGACAGGTCTGCCTCCAGCCTAGGAACAGAAGCCAAGCTGCTGTTCATGCTGTTGCTCGTGAGGTTGCTTACGCCGTCCTCGATCCCAGGGCCGATGCTTTTTGGCGTATGCGCAACTGTGCAAGGCGCCTCGGTACCGGTATCTACACGGGCCGTTCGTAGTAGTTGCTGCCTGCTCAAGAGCCACGAAGCGGTGCAGTCTATCTCGCGATCGGCGCACGAGGTGCACCGGGTCGCAGCCCTGCCGTTTCGAATAGGAACGCCAGGGGCCAAGTCACAGGCTTTCTTCGAAGTGCGGCAAGGATCGCAGGCGTGATTCTGCCTGCGCTTGCGCCGTCTCGGTGTAGGGAAACGGTTCGCCGCGGTTGTTGTATTGTCGCTGTGTATGGCATCACCATGTATAGTGTCTGTCAGAGGTGGCAAGAGCGTGTTTTGCCCATTGTCGGTGCCGCAGTTTGCGGAAATGGGGGGCGACAGGTGGGATTGGGACAAGTCCAAGTTATTTGTCGAATACGGTGCTTGCACCTCCAGCGACAGAGACAGCGCAGGTTCCTGCTGATCTGCCAGCCTTAGCCACGAGCACTTGTCAAACACGCTTTCCTCGCTGATGGAGCCGGCGCTAGCTCCAATGAACGATGCAGCACTCCATGGTTCGATTGCGTATGGATCCTGGGATGCGATGTTAATGTTGTCGAGAATGTACGCAGCATCGGCAGAGTCTTGGTCTTCCAGTTGGGTGCTCATCGAGTCGAAACGCAGTGGACAATTTGCTGTTGCTGCTTCTGCAGACCACACTGCATCCGTCGTCAAGATTCGCAGATAGATTGAATGTGAAGAAAGATGTGCAACGATGTGACGGCTCCTGCCCAGTAGCTGGGCGCGTTATGAAGCGAAGCTTATAAACGGAGTTGCCTTTTCTGTGTAGCAGCGCAGACGTATGAAATGTAAGATGAAGTGTTGAAGTTTGTTTGATCTACGATGAAGGCAGATAACCTCAACGAGATTCGCGGGGAAGTAGCCGAAGCCGAGCGACTGGTATTGATGCCCGTTCACCCGATACAGTGTGCGCTTCCCTGCCATGTGGCGAACAGCGCTCTGATGGGTTGGCAGACTGTGGAGAAGACGATGAAAAGCCCGCTTGGATGGGGCTCATGATCTATTGTATTAGTCTACGGTAAAAGGAGAGTGCCTTGCACAGTGCCGACCTGTGCTCGGAAGGATAAATGACACACAGCCTTCTGTTATCGTCCTCACATCTCCTTGTGCATGGCGCTTGCAAAGGAGGAATCCTGTCTTTCTATCCTCTGCATCTCCGCTGCTCAATCCCCTGACTTGGTCCAAACTAGGACCGCGGCGTTGCGGTGTTCTCCAAGTACACCGGGTGGGGCTGATATAGATAGTGAATTTGGGAGCCGCCGGATCCGCGGGATCCGCAGGTTCAATACGGGCCTGTTCGAGTCTGAGGGGCTGCGCGGCTTCGCTTCGGCCAGGGTGGCCGTTTGGGACTCCTTCTGAGTGGTTAGAAGGGTTCCAATAATTACCATCTTCTTTCGTTCGTCGTGGTAGTGACGATGGTGTGATCTTATTGACTATCTTCTTGATTGCGCTTTCGCCCGAAATTTGGCTTTCTCTGTGATCTTTTTCATTCTTTGGGCTTGTTTCTATTTAGATTGTCTTTCTTCCGTAATATTTGTATGTATGTATGTATATTTTTGGCTGCCAATTAACCAGCTTTGGTGGTTATTGATTGGTCTTCCTTACTGCGATTTCTCCAAGTTCTTCGGCCTTCTTTTGCATCTTCTTTTTATTTCTTTCACTTACTTTCGTTTTTTCGCTGGTTTTTACTTGCAGTTCCTAATCTCCTCTGCTTTTTTTTATTATGTATGATTCTTCTTGTAGTCGTTTTACAACATATTCCATCCCATACTGTAGAGTGGCGATGAGTTCCACGTGACCTGGCGTTGGACCGTTACCCGTTGTTGCCTGGCTGGGGCGCGTTCCAACGCGTCCTCCCACAACACAGGTGATTAATTCAAAAGTCGCCTCACCCCGTCGATTCACGCTCAAATTTCCAAATCAGACATTGCATCAGAATTTCTAAATCAGTCAATTGCCATGGCTGAAGAATACGACGAAGCTCAAATGGGCGAAGAGGGCCAAATGGGTGGCCCTGGTGCTCCTACTCCCCTCAGTGCGCTCGAGGTATGACTCTCAGAGCCAGACTTTGGATTTTTGATGGCGTTGGTGCAGCTAACAGCTGGAATCTAATAGGGTATCGCTGGACTGACGAAGCGAGATATTCAACTGGTGGTTGATGGCGGCTTCAACACGGTTGAGGCGGTGGCGTATACCCCGCGTCGCATGCTGGAGCAGATCAAGGGCATTTCCGAACAAAAGGCCACCAAGATTCTTGGTGAAGGTATGTGCTCCCGCTTCTTCTCATTTGTGGTGTGGTCCTGACATTTTACAGCATCGAAGCTTGTTCCTATGGGCTTTACCACGGCGACGGAAATGCACCAGCGACGCAGCGAGCTTATCTCCATCACAACAGGTTCCAAGAACCTCGACACCCTTCTCGCCGGTGGTATCGAGACCGGCTCGGTAACCGAACTGTTTGGAGAATTCCGTACTGGAAAGAGTCAGATCTGCCACACGCTCGCCGTGACCTGCCAGCTACCCTTTGACATGGGCGGCGGCGAGGGCAAATGCCTGTACATTGACACCGAGGGGACGTTCCGCCCCGTCCGTCTGCTCGCCGTGGCGAACCGCTTCGGTCTCTCGGGTGAGGAGGTCCTCGACAACGTCGCCTACGCGCGCGCATACAATTCGGACCACCAGCTGCAGCTGCTCAACCAGGCTGCGGCCATGATGTGCGAGACCAGGTTCTCCCTCCTCATCGTTGATAGTGCAACGGCACTCTACCGAACGGATTTCTGCGGCCGTGGTGAGCTGTCCAACCGCCAGACGCACCTGGCCAAGTTCATGCGCACACTGCAGCGTCTCGCGGACGAGTTTGGCGTGGCCGTTGTCATAACGAACCAGGTCGTCGCACAGGTCGATGGCGGACCCAGCGCCATGTTCAACCCAGACCCGAAGAAGCCCATAGGTGGCAACATCATTGCCCACGCCAGTACGACCAGGATTAGCCTCAAAAAGGGCCGTGGCGAGACACGTATTGCCAAAATTTATGACAGCCCATGCTTGCCAGAGAGTGATACGCTCTTTGCCATTGGCGAGGATGGTATCGGTGACCCGGCTCCCAAGGACATGGAGAAGGATTAAACCTTTCATTCATGATATAATAAGCTACTTCTCTATTGCATAGATGCGGGCGTTGGCAGTTTTAATGCTTGGGTCTTACGATATAACTAGATGACGGTTGGACGACTCACATAAACTTGTATGATTGGCGTATTTGCTGTATATATTGCTGGATTTAATTAATACAAAGCGAGTCATTTATAAAATTTGTGACTTTTTTCTCCTTTCAAAATAAATCTTCTTGGTCCGACTGTTGTGTAGCTTTGGGTACGTAAAAGGTACGTACCTTGGCGCGCCAGCTCAAGCTCCACAAAAACCTGCGCGCGGCGGGTGAAATTCTGCCCAGAGCAACAACTGCAACAAAGCTCCAAAATTACAGCTTTGCGCCGCCGAACACCAATCCGCATCGACAGCACCCACGATCCGCAATCCCGAGCTTCGTCATCCATCACACAGGGTCACATAACGCATGCGCCCCTAGAGCTACAGGAGGCGAGATGGATTCGGGCGACGCGCAGTTCCTCTACAAAGAGACCCGCTTGAACCTCGAGCCTCCCGCCCCGGCGTCGATTGTTACGATCCGCGTGCCGTCGCTGTCCGGTGGCAGCGCGCGCAGCAGCAAGAACGGCGGTGATGGATCGGCCGAGGACGAGACGGCTTTTCGCCGCAAGAACTTAGCGAGCGCGACCTCCATCTACCACCGACAGTGGCACGACACGCCGCGAGGCTTCCTCTGGCGCGTCCTCGAAGACGGCCATCTGCTGAGCGTGCGCGCGGCAGACGTTTGCCGTCACAACAGGGCTGCTGATGCCTCGCTCGTTCTCAACTTTCACTTCGCGGTGCCAATTCAGCCTGGCTGCGTTGCCCTCGCCGACCCGCAGGAGCACGATGCCCTCTGCCTGTTTGTCCTCGACACGTCGTCGCACCTCTACACATTTACGCTGCGGCCAGATCTCTTCAGGAAGCGGACAGCCGTCGATGCAGGGCTTTCGGACCTAGCAAAGGTGCAGGCGCCTGCTGGGCTGGGCTTCAAGTACCCGCACCGCATGGTGGCCGTGTCTGCCAACACGCTGCTTGTGACCGTCAATGACGGCGGCATGATCCGTCTGGATAGAAATCAGTCTGATGACGGTAAGATAGCTTTAAATTTTAGCAACGTTAATAAATAAGATGCTAACATGATACAGGCGGTGTTTGGAAAGAGACATTCTTCAACGTCCAGGGCTGGAAGCAGAACCTCCGAAGCTTGCTTCCATTTCAGGGAAACCACACAATTCGATATGGGCGAACCAATATGGAATATAGTGCTGCTACTGCGGTGGAGGTTACATCACTCGGGTTGGATGGCTGCCTGTTTGCGATTACCGTCTGCCTGGACCATCGCATCCGCGTCTGGAATATCCACGACGGTCAGATCCTTTTCACTGGCGATCTGCTGGGTGCTGACAGGTCACCTCAGGAGATTGGGAAGTGGACGCTTGACCCTTCGCAGGCGAACCTCGTGCAGCTTGTCGGGCGCAGCCCCGGCCAAAGAATATGCGCAACCTATTCGCCGATTGGGCCCGGAGAGTTTAAGTTTTGGAAGGTTGTCACCAAGGGACCGCATACGATTACTTTCGAAGATCTCTTCCCGAAGCTCACTCTCATTCCTGAGACGCCCTCGTCGTCAGACATATGGACACTGGCCGACTTCAAGCTCACATCACCCGAAGATGGCAGCATCAGCCTCTGGACGCTGTGGAAGAATAACATGACGTACCGCGTGCAGCGGCTCGATCTGGATAGAACCAATATGTCGCAGGTTTGGCAACGAGGATGGGAATCAGTTCACTCGGAGACTGGCCTGCTGACGGCAGAGACTTCGGGGCCTTGGGACCCCCAAGACGTTACCGAGAAGTGGTTGCAGCTTATACTCAAGCCCGGAAAGTTCACCAGAGCTACGCTAGATGCTGCCCTATCAATTTATGAGCGTGGCCTTGGGAAGTCAAGAGAAGGTGGCAAGGGACGTGGGCTGGCAGAGTCCATCTGCTCAGTTCTCGGTGCTGCAGCATCCTTGGAGAGAGGCACGTCCGGTGCCATGGATTATGAGCAGTTCAGGTCGTCAAGCGAAAGTCAATGGCGTCGCTTCTACAGACTTCTCATAGAGCTGGACAAACAACGCGGCGAGGCGATCAGCCTGGCGTTCGATCCCGAATCCGAAATGGCTTGGGTTGTCTGCGCCGACCTCGTTTCTGCCATTCGCGAATGCAGCGATCTGGAACGCATCTACCACAACCTACACACACCCGAGCAAGATCGACGACAGGAGACTTCGCTGGTCAGCTCGGCCCTCTCATTTGTCGACGGCTTCTCCGACAGCTACCTGCAGCTTTGCAACGCTGCTCTACGACCCGAGCTGTTTGAGCAGTCCCAAAAAACCGACTTGGAGCGCATTCAATACTTTTCCGACAAGGCTGGCTTCTGGCGTGGCATCACGGACGAAGATTGCAACCAGATTGTCGAAGTTCTTGGTCAGAACTTCAACATTGTGACGGATGATCTATACAGTGATGTTCTGGAGCTATTCACCTCTCCTGTTGGAATGAAGACCCGGAAACTTAACAACCCAGTGACAGAGTTTGGACGAAAGCTCTTGATGGCTGCTACGCAGGATTGCTTGACGATGCAGTGGAACGTTTGCTTCAGCCAACTGATTCTTCTCGTTCATATGGAATTTGAGTTTGATAATGAAGAGGATGCACTCCATAACCGCGTGGATGTTGGGCTGGTCTTCCGCTCCCTGGTTGCTTCACTGCGCCGATTGGAGCTGCTGAGGAATCTCTCACAAACAGAGCTGTCTGTACCGCTATTCAAGCCCGAGAAGGGCATTTCGCCGAAGAGGGGTGTTGACGAGACGCAAGTTGTCACAGCACTGGAGGCCAATGTTGGCCACTTGCTCGGATTCGGTGCCAAGAACGAGATCCTCAGCAAGAGCATCACCGAGATTGTTACTTCCCTGTGTGCTGCTGATAGTGATATTGAGGTGTCACCATCTCTTGTCCAATGTTCTCTTATTAAGCGGGAGCGTGCAGATCTGGCCAGCGGTCTTGCGCCATTCTGCAACGAAGACCCATTTTCAGTATATGTCCAGGGCCGCGTTCACCTGGCGCTGAAGGATTACGGCAATGCTGCCATTGCCTTTAGAAAAGCGGCAGTGGGAATGAGTACCGAGAATGTTGAGCTCGACCGCCACAGCGGCGGCCTGCTGGACGAGACGGAATGGGCGCTACTCAACAGCGGTCTTCCCAAGTACTACTCGCATATCGTCGCTCTCTACGATTCCCAAAAGGCCTACTCATATGTCATCGAGTTTGCTCGCCTCGCAATGCAATTTACCTCGGCGCACCCTGAAAGCGGCCTCGTTAAGGCCGAGATGCTCACACGTCAGTTCAGCGCCGCCCTCGTGACGTGCCAATTCGAGCTCGCGCACACCACGCTCCTGTCCATCAAGGACCAGGCCCTCCGTTCCTCTAGCCTCCGCCACCTCGTCGACAAAATGTGCGAGACGTGCCACAACAGCGAGCTCGTGGGACTGCCCTTCCCCGGCATGCAGCAGGAGGTAGACGACTTCTTGACCAAGCGCTGCCGCGCTGCCGTCGACGTGGTGCACGGCGCTCAGTACCACCAGGTGCTTTACGCATGGCGGGTCAAGCGCCAGAACCTGCGTGGCGCCGCGTGGGTGCTGCTTGATCGCATCCAGAAGCTCAAGATTGCGGGCGAGGGCGACAAGATTACAGGTGGCGACGTGCTCGACACGCCCGTCACGAGACAGTACCTGCTACTTATCAATGCCCTCAGCTGCGTCGACCCCAAGCAGGCCTGGGTCTTTGATGAGGGTGTCGCAGGCGTCAACGACGAGGCCACCGGTCAGCCCCCGCGACGCAGCGTGGTGTCGCTCGCCGACGTGCGAAAACAGTACCAGGACGAGCTTGACCGGATTGCGGCGATTCAGAATAACCAGTTTGGATTTGAAGCGGACGATGTTATGGATCTTGCATGAACGCAACTGGGAGGAAGAGAATTGAGTTGAAGTAGGAAGCCAAAAATAATGGATGTTTTTTGTAATTTTGGGATTTGTAGATTAACCGTCAATTATTTTTCTTTCTCTTTTTCGTTATCGAGTTTGCGTTTTGACGCCGGATAGGTACTTTAGCAACTTGCGCTGCAAACATTAGCCACACTATCGTGCAGCACCCGGTAACGTCTTTGACTCTGTGTGAAATGGTGTTTTTTTTTTTCTTAAATGTCTTTATCTAGGGATATATTAGTCCGAAATGGACTGCTTTTTACTAAGGCTGTCCCTGTCCAGAACCCCGAAAACGCCGGTACGTATGCTAAACAAGCAGAAAAGTTGGAACAGAAACATGGAAAGAAAGACAGAGGCTAGTCGACAGAAGATATAACAGTAGGCCAAGTTCCTGACTTGACTTTTTACGCCTCGGTCGGGGCCACGGCGGCCACGTTCTCCGGCGGCGGTGCAGCGAGAGCGTGGTTATTTTGGCTCTCAACCTGCTGGTCGGGAGCCTGGCGGTAGAGAATAATCTCGGACTGCTTGAAGTACCGGCGAGCATCTACATATACACATTAGCATCGCTGGAACGTGGAAGGCTGCGGCAGCGTGCTCTGCTTACCTTCATCAATGAGGACAAGGCTCAGGTAATATCTCGTGGAAAACTTCTTGTTGACGTCGCGGAACGTGGGCGTCAGGTCGAAGCCACCGAGGAAGAGGCGGATGGGAATGACCTCGCCGCGCGACGGCGACCCGTCCATGATCTCGAAGCGGACGAGCGTCTCGCTCTCGTTGTACTGGTTGGGGGCGGCGCCGGTGGTCTCGCGGCGGATGATGGAGAGCTCCATGTGTTTGATCTTGAGACGGACGAGAAGGAAGTAGATGCGGCCGACGATGACGTCCTTGAGATGGTACTTGCTCTTGCTGTACTCGAACTCGATGTGCAGGCAGTCCTCGATACCGACGTCCATCTTGATGCTGCTGTTGATCTCGGGAGGGATGCGGTAGCTGTAGACCCAGATATCCTTTTCACGGATGACATCGGCCATGCGGCGGGAGACGGTGACGCGAACAAAGTAGCGCAGCTTGACGTTGATGCCGTTGTAGGACTCGTACTGCTTCTCGACGTTCTTGAAGTTGAAGTCGAAAGTCTGCGGGTGCTGCAGCTCGCCGGGGGCGGCGAGCTCCTGGTTGAGGGAGAGAAATTCGTAGTGGTTGCCACGGTCGAAGAACATTTCTATGGAAAGAGAACTGTTAACAAGCCTTGGTCGAGCTGTGGCCGGCGTAGATGTCATCGCGGTCGGAATGGTCTCCAAAGATCCCGCGGCCGTCACGTACCTATCGTGCCAATGAATTGCACCTTGATGCCGGTGTGCTCGAGGCGCTTGCCATCCTTGGGCCGAACCGTCACGGCGCCCTTGACAGACTCGCCATCCATGTACAGCGGCGCCTTTTCGCGACGGTTCTTGTCGAGCTTGACGTCAACCATCGACCGGTCGTCGGCGGCCTCGAGGACGACATCAATGTCGACGGGCGTGGAGAAAAAGTACGACATTTTCGGAGTGGTGTGCTTCGGTCACCGCGCGCGCGCCCGTGGAGAGGATCTGGGGGTATCGGTGTCGAGCTTGCGGGATGCGTCGTGGTGATGGGCGGTCCGTAGGGGAGCTTAGAGGGGCTGGAGCAGAGACGTTGGCGCTCGCTGGAAGCTGCGACTACTGCTGCAGTGGAGCCTCGCGGAGCTGACGTATGGGCCAGGCTAGTGGGAATACATAACATGGTGACGGTGACGGTGCACGAGATGAGTGTGTAGCTTATTTTACGAATCTACTTTGGTTGACGAGTCTCTTTCTCCTTCGTATGTGAGAGATACTGAGTAGTGAATTCCAGATTTATCGGAATGAGTGTCGCTGCAATATGCATGATACTGTAGGCGCAAAATAGCTTATATCGCCCAATCAAATCAACAGGCTCATTGATTATGATTGGCTAAATGAGGCATAACCTTCGAAAATGTCTCTCATTTCCTCAAATACTCACTTAAAACTGAGAATGTTGCTCTATTTGGCTTCCAGACTCACTCACGCTGAAGATCACTTTACTCTATGTTATCACGTGACATGCCACGCCCCGCCGGACGCCCTGCCATCTTTTCTCGTCAAAAACGGTGGGGTCGACGGGCTCGCCCGGTTGAAGCTCGGCTGCCGCAACTTTTTGCCCTCACGTGCACCGAGCCCTAGAACTTTTCTACCCACAACGATTTCGCTAAACATTTCGTTGTGTGTCCCGCCGCCCAGCTCTAGATACCCTCAACCTCACGCCCAATCCCCCCATCAAATACCGGCAGGATGAAGTACATTCATTCCCAGGAGCTTCTGGAGATCCCCCAGGGTGGTACGTGAACGAATTGTCAAATTTATGTCGCTGTTTTCGGAGCGCGGAGGAAGTTGCGAGGGACGAGGACGAAGAGAAAGATTTGAGAACGAAGTATCGAATATATGCGGTCCGCGATCTCGCACGACAACAACGAAAAAGTACAGCCACCTACGGCAATCACGAGGACTATCCGCCGTTCCGCTGCAGCACATTTTCTTCGATTCGAATTGCTTGCGAATTTGCGATTGAAACCGGAACAAATTTCTCGACCAGCGTCTTATCGAATCGACACTTCAAATTTTTCTCCGTCCTCGCTCCTACTGTTCATACCGCCGCGGATAACGAGATATAAACAGGGTATACCGTGAGAAAGTCGCTGACATTTTTTCGCGCTACAGTCAAGGTCGGCATCAAGACCCGCATCGTCACCGTCGAGGGCCCCCGCGGCAAGCTCGTCAAGGACCTCGGTCACCTTGCCGTCAACTTCGGCCACCCCAAGAAGAATGTCATCTCCATCGAGATCCACCATGGCAACCGCAAGGGCGTTGCCGCTCTCCGCACTGTGAAGTCCATCATCAACAACATGGTTATCGGTGTCACCAAGGGCTTCAAGTACAAGATGCGCTACGTCTACGCCCATTTTCCCATCAACGTCAACGTCGACAAGAGCAATGAGACCGGCCTCTGGGAGGTTGAGATCCGCAACTTCATTGGCGAGAAGATTGTCCGCCGCGTAGTCATGGCCGAGGGCGTTGATGTCGCCATCTCGACCTCTCAGAAGGATGAGCTCGTTCTCTCCGGCAACTCGCTCGAGAACGTCTCGCAAAGTGCTGCCGACATTCAGCAGATCTGCAAGGTCCGCAACAAGGATATCCGAAAGGTACGATTCAACGATCCATATACGGACGAGGAGTTGGCTGGTGTGGGGAGTCTCTTCGGAGGACTGCGACTGCGGTCAGGAAGAGAAAACTCCTTCGACGTCGCACCTGTCCAAATTTTCTGCACTCGGAATCTGGCGCTAACTTGGATTTCTAGTTCTTGGACGGTCTGTACGTTTCCGAGAAGGGCAACGTTGTTGAGGAGTAAATTATGGACACGGATTCTTGTTTCTTTTGCGTTTCTGGGTCTAAAGGAGAGGCGAAGGTTTACTTGCATGTCATGTAGCAATTGGGCTACGTACAAAAATAAAAAGCAAAACAAAATAATCTTAACGTCTACCTAACGTCTACATCAAAGTTTACACGCTTACAAAAGTGCATACGTCGGATTGCCACATTGGCCATTGGTCATTGGTTACAGGCGTTGAAAATGATAGAAACTTGGTACTGACCGCTGCAGCAACATCAGCAAGTCAGGGTATGTATATTGAGAAATTTCATTAACTAGGGAACCTCCTGCGGTTAGGCAGAGGCCTCCATCTTCAACCGGCAATTCTTTTCCATCTTCTATATAATCAATCGTTCAGGTCGTATTCGTATCGAAATCAAAAATGCAAAGGTATGTGCAGCAAGAAAATAGCCGATAACAAGAACCAAAACAAGCAAAAACCAAACAGCTCAACAGCTCGTACTGTCTTTCAACGTAATTTGCAGCCCCTTTTCCTCCTCGTCCCTCGTCAAAATCATTCTTCAAATTACAACATGAAATAAGCAAAAATCCAAATCCCAACACCATTGTTCGCTTTTTCAGCGAACCAAACCAAAGCCAAAAATCAAAATCAAGCAACGCATATGCAACTCCACCTAGCCAACTGGCAGAGGTGAGTAATAAACTGAGAATATACAGTCAGGGTATTTTTGCCGCCACGCGCAGGATATATACCGGCAGTCTCCATTCAATCCGCTCTGACGAAGCCGCTTAGTCTCGGCGCGAGGACCTAGAGGTGTAATGAGATCTCGTCATCCGGCTCCGGCTGTCTCTGCTGTCGCGGCTGTCGCGGCTCACTCTGCTATCCCTGGTATCCCTGGTGTCCCTGGTCCGGGCGGTTCGCGCCGTGCGAGCTGTGCGAGCAGTCCGGCCGGTACGAGTCGTCCTGCCAGCGGAACTAGCGCTGCTGGGTGTGGTGCCGGTGTAGTCAGAGTAGCTGTAGTAGGAGTCGGTGTAGCGCGAGGTGCCCTTGCGCGAGGGCTCATTCTTCTTCTTCTTCTTCAAGTTGAGCAGGGCCAGCAAAGTGGCCGCGGCACCGGCGAGACCAAGCCACTTGTTACCGCTGGACGACTTCTCGCGGCGCTCACTGACAGAAGCGGGACGGCCGCCGCCACCAAACCAGCCGGAGTGCCGATCGCGGCGGGAGGAGTTGTAGTAGCCCGATTCGCTGGTGTAGTCGTCGCGGTCGGCCTTTTCGCGCTTCTTGCCGAAGATGGCGTGGAAGATGCCGCGGGCGATGCAGCAGAAGCAGATGAAGATGAGGAGACCGGCGGCGGCGAGGGAACCGATGACAATTCCAGCAATGGCACCGCCGCTCAGCTTGTTGTTGGCCGTGCCAGAGTCGCTACCACCAGCCGTATCGGGATCAGACGTTGCCGTAGCCGCGTCGCCGCTGCTCGTGCTCGAAGTAGCCGTCGCCGCGCTCGAATACGGTGTGGTGATGCCGGCGCCGGCGCCATCGGTCGAGCGCACGCCGGTGGTGACGACGGTCGTGGTGCCGGTAACGCGGTAGGGCGCCGAGTACTGGGTGGTCACGACACCATTGCTGGTGACGACGACGGTCGAGGGCTCGCCGTAGCCAGGCTTGGCCGAGCACTGGCCCTTGTAGGCACAGGTCTGCCAGCCGGCGCAGCAAATCTCACCGCAGGCTTCCCACTCGGGGCGCTGGGGCTTGCAGTCGACGCCGGCGGTCGGGGCGGGCGGCGGCTGGAACCAGGTCAGGATGGTGCTGGTGTAAGTGCGCGTCTCGGTCCAAGTGGTGGTGTAGAGCGGCGTGGCGATGGCGCCGGGGGCGAGGCAGGTCGCGACGTTGCCAGAGAGCGTGGTGCAGCGCTCGTCGGCGCCGCAGCAAAACTGGTTGTCGGCGCCGCAGAGGCTGTCGCAGCGGCGACCCAGGAGGTAGGCGTAGCGGGCGTTGTGGATGAGATCATCGTCCTTGGGGTAGGGCGACGCCGAGACGAGGGTATTGTCGAGGACGGCGGGGAGGAGAAGGAGGAGGCATTGTATTTGCGTCCGCCACGAGGGCTGTGACGAGGTAGTCGGAAACTGAGGAATGAGAACCCCCATTGTTTGTGTGTGGAAGCTGCCCAGTGCCGCCTTGTCTGTGGTTGCGGTGGTGGAGGAGGTTTTGGCACTGGAATGCGGGAAGAGCTGGCGCTGCAACGGCCAACCTGCGTCCTGGGCGGGGGTGCTGCTGTAATTGAAGCTGGTGATGCTGTTGTATCGTTTCCGCCAAGGGAGCACAACAAAAACACAAGCCAAATCGCTAAAAATCGAGTCGCTTTTCATGCACAAAGAACGAAGCCTTACAGAACAGTAGGACGAGATTTTTTTGCAGGAAAAATGTAAAGGAGGGAAAATGCTACGTCCGCCGCGCCGGGCGCATGCAGGATGACTTTTAAGAAGGTTGGTGGTGTGGGTTTTTTGCAGTGACGCCGCTCTCCCAGCCTCCCACTTACAGCGGCCTACCAGCCCCTCCATTTTGGGAGCCGGGCCAGAAACAAGGCCACCAAGGATCTACCAGACTAGGCACATGGTAAAATAAGAGCGAAAATAAGAAAAATGAAACAGAAAAAACTTTTTTTTACACGTTCCTGGATTTTTATGCCGGCGATCCCTGTCTAGCGCTTGATAGAGATCCAGGTACAGGGTCGCGATGACATGAAGGCCTTGTCAATGCTAGCCACCGAATTATAGGCCTGTTATACGGAGTGCTTAATACCCAGTAAACAGTTGTTCGCTATTCCAGGCAAGGCAAGGAAGTCCATCAGCGATGGTGGTTCATAATAACGCGTCGGGGTGTTTCAGTGGTAGTCGCCGCGCACGTACGTGCGCCCTGCACCTCGTATTCTGAGCTTGTCCTGTTACGAGAGCTGCCAGCTCACCGCAGAGAGGCTCCAAATCCCTCATTTCCCTCGTACAGCATCACTGAATCATTCATCGTCCATCGCCTATGTTGTTATCAGGCACCAAATGGCACTTCCCCACCGCTCCAAGCTTGGGCTGGCCGAGCCTGTGCCCAATCGGGCCAAGAGGCGACAACACGAGACATGAGGGGCAGATTGCCTTGTATTCCAAGAGACATGGCGGCTGTTCCTGAGCAGTAGGTTAGCCTGTAGGCAGGGTTATTCGGGTGGCAGATTGCCGTACCCTCGACAGTGAGCCTTGGAGCCGGGGCGCATCTGTTGTGGTCCATCTGTTGATTGGCGCTACCCTACATTGTTGCTACAGAGTACAACGCGGGACAGTTTCGACACGGCAGACCGTTTTTTTTTTTTTTCGGGTCAAAAAGAAGTCAAGGGACTCGGTTTATCGTCCTTATGTGCATCTATTCAGTCTGTCTGCCATTTGTACAGCCAAAAGGTCGGCGTTGACAGGTATATGACTACTGTCTATCGTACCCCCGTGGAGTCGATGCGAGCCTCGACCTTGCAATCAATTATTGTCATTACATTGGCGGGCACCATGCTCTCCAGGCCTTCCAGGGCTTATCGTGCCAGTCACCCGACGGCGAATGGCATTTACCCATAGTGATGGGCTGCTTTATACCAAAGGAGCACTTGGCATCGGTGTACATGTAAACTAACATCCACGTTAGCTGTGCCTCGCTCAACCTATGTGCCGGTTGTACTAACGATTGCAGCCTTCATACTTCGTCCACTCATAAATGGAAAGCACATTATCCTGCTCAAAAGCGTGGCAGCCTTCCGGCTCGCCATAGTTGTGTTCCGCGAGGTCTTCCAGACAGACGCGGATGTTGCCCAACGTCCTCGCAGGCGTACCGGCGGCGCACTCCTCATTATCGTAGAGGTAGAACTCGAGGACGGGAGCGAGGTTGTTTGGGCATGGCTTGTACTGGGCCGCCACGGGGCCAACGAGAGCAGCCGCAACAGAGGCAACAGTAGAGAAACGCATGGCTACAGTTCAACAATGACAGACATGAGCTCGACAGCGGTGTTGCAGTCGGCTTATATTTATATACGGCGAGTTTACTCCGTACCACTTTGGTATTAAGAATGCGCCGGAGCTAGAGGCGGGCATCCCACAATATGGGCAAAATGTCGCCGGTTTGGTGTCCAAGGTAGCACTGTAATCCTGCAGGATCAGATATGCTGTTGGGCAACTCCCTACTGGGAGAGCTCCGATGCGACCGTGTTGCATAGGGCAAATCAGTAATGTCGCTCGGAGAGAAAAATGCAACACGTTTCACGGCTATATATGCATTTATCCAGCTCTATGCAGCCACATTGGCACCAAGGAGACATTCGGTGCAGTGACCATATACGGACTGTCTGCCAGTTTCTTTGGAGGTATTCTGGCGCATCCAAACTTTGCTGGTGGCTGGCAATGGAAAACTCAGCCACAGATGCCGCCGCCACACTCATAGTGGGGTAGCTTTTCAAGTGTGGCTTGACATGACCGCATGCTGCCACTGCTCCAGCGCTACTGGTACCTAGCCAGTGGTGGTGCTGAGCAACTTACCTTGCAGCGGTGCTCCATGCTCCATTCTTGCTACCGTTACCGTTCTGAGCTCCAATGGGCAGGCTGCATCATCACCAGACCCAAACCCTCACCTTCTTCCCTCCGCCTGCGTCCTCTGGCCATCCTCCCCTATCGCGCCAATTCGCCGCACCGAACCGACCGGCCGCTCCGCTCCTCGCACCTGCCTTTAATTTTTGCTAGCCACAGTCTCCTCTAACGACGCGCGAGCCTCGAGTCACCATGTCGCTCGATCCGCCGACGTACCTCGCTTCCCTGCAGAGCAACATCCGCCAGCGGCCCATTCCCTGGGAGGGCGCTGTCCGCGCAGGCACACTCACCGAGGACCAGCACGCCAAGATCCGCGCCGTCGACAAGGCCAGGAAGCCCGAGCAGCGCAGGGAGATTGTCGAGGCCGACCTCGATGGCTACCGCCTGCTCTTTGTCGGCGGCAACGGCAAGCCCAGCGTCCTCGAGACGGCTTCCAAGCAGGCCAACGTCATCCAGTACATTCTTGTCCTGCTTGCCGACGTCCTAGATGGTACGTATCTTTTTGAGCCCGGCTTGGGATGGCATCTGGAGTAAAATGGAAGCTGCGTAGCATGCTGCTGGCCGCCCTAGATCTTGTCCCCGCCCATGCCATCGGTCCGCGAACCTGACATTCTGCATCTGCTAACATCTTCATCTTTTTTTATTTCGCATCTTTAGCTGTACCATCCCTAGCCAAAGCTCTCTTCAAGAACCCCGACCCATACCCGCAGTTCCTACCGCTTCTTCATTCTAATACCACCGAGGACCACATTCCCTTGCTTACCTCGCATGCACTGACGACGCTCATGGTTCTCTCGCGCGACGAGTCCAAGGCGACTCTCCAGGCCCTGCCTGTCCTCTTTACATACATTTCCGGCCTGGCAAAGAGCACCGACGCCGGCCTACAAGATATTGCCGTCCAGGAATACTCGACCCTGCTCCACGGCCACGCCTCGCGCGAGCAGTTCTGGAACCAGCGCAGCGAGACGGTCGCTCCGCTCATAAAGATTCTCCACAGCGCTGCGGGCATCAGCAACTCCGGCAATGCCTCGGCCACCCTCTGGAGCGGCAACACCAATGGCCGTTCGGCGGGTGCTGAAGGCTCCGTCGGCGGCGGCGTTGGGCTCCAGCTGCTCTACCATGTCCTCCTTGTCATGTGGCAGATGAGCTTTGAAGCTGATGAGATTGGCGATGATCTCAACAAGTAAGTTGAGCCGACTACCTGTCAAAGTTGCATTTTTGCTTATCGATTTTAGCGAATACGACATTGTCCTGTTGTATACACACCTGCTGCGACTGTCGCCCAAGGAGAAGACCAGCCGACTTATTCTCTCTACGCTGTACAACCTGCTGGCGAATAACCAAACGTCACTTCTTCCAACGGCCGTTCTTGTGCGCCTACCATCTCTTCTACAAACGCTTGGCAGCCGCCATCTCACCGATACCGATCTCCTTGAGGATCTCGAGAACCTCAAGGAAATGCTCGAAGAGTACACCAAGACCAAGACGACATTTGATGAATACGTGGCCGAGGTGCAGTCTGGACATTTGCGCTGGTCGCCACCTCACAGAAGCCAAGTTTTCTGGGCCGAGAATGCACGCAAGATTCTGGAGCACCAGAACGGCGAGATTCCTCGCCAGCTGGCCGAGATTATGAAGAAGCCATGGGAAAATGACAAGCAGGTGCTGGCTATTGCCTGCAACGATGTCGGCTGCCTGGTCAAGGAGGTGCCGGAGAAGAGATGGCAACTGGAGAAGGCTGGTCTCAAGACGAGAATCATGGAACTTATGCAGTCGGAAGATGAGAATGTACGCTGGGAGAGTCTGCGAGCTCTGGGAGGGTGGCTCAAGTACAGTTTTGAGCAGACGTCCTAGAAGGACGACAACACGGAGCAAGAAGACGAGCACAAGCGCGATCAAGAGCCAGAGCACGATCACGAACAAGGCCTGGATCTGGAGCAGGAGGACGAGTAACCTGGAAGCGGAGGATAGGATGCAGCACAGCGAAGGCACAGTGACAATTCCTTGTACGTGCCGTGTTTGTTTTGGGTTTGTTAATTTGAGCCGTGGATAGTTGCAGCGAGAGTAGACGCATGAGCTCGAATCATTGTACCATGTAGTGAAATTGCAAGATTACTAGAGACAAGTGTGTGGTTTTGTAACTGTGAATGTGTTGATTGAGCGTCGTCAAGTATGATGTATTTTGGTCTGAGAATTGGGTAACGGTTTGGTAATGCAGTTGCGTACATAGATAGGTGGGCGGCTTACATAGTGGGCGATGTCGCTTCAGGCCAGAGACACGACTCTACAACCTCTTTAGCGCTCGAACCACTGAACGTCACCCAGGCCCCGCCTTTGTGTCGCCCGGGTCCGCCGTCTTCGATATCGGAGGCTCTCGAGGTCCCAAACAGGCCCGGCCCCAGCAGCGCTCCCAAGGTACATTCCCTCTCTTTTTACAGCGCGCTCCAGCCTCCAAAAAGTCCGGGGGTACCCGAGCCCCACCACAGCTCTGGGCTGTTACGTACCAACAACTGATAAAGGTTGAATTGAAGGCGAACCGAAAAACTCCAAAATATTTTCTGCCCGTGGAGAAAACTGACACCATCTCTTTCCCTTCATCCATATCTGATTCTCTCATCTACATCTCTCCGCCCGCACCCCTCCCTTCTCTACTCAATTGATACCACAACCCCCCCCTTCCCGCACAATGAAGGGTATCGCCATGGTCGCGCGGGCTCGTCCTGCTCTCGCCGCCCCCCGCCTCACTACCCGCCTCACCACCCGCGCCGCTGGCCTCACCCAGGTCCGTCACGGCTCCGGCGCTGCCACCAGCGACCTCAAGAAGACTCCCCTCTACGACTATCACGTCGCCAACGGCGGCAAGATGGTCCCCTTTGCCGGCTACCACATGCCCGTCCAGTACAGCAACCTGTCCCTCGCCGACTCGCACCACTTCACCCGCAACCACGCCTCCATCTTTGACGTCTCCCACATGGTCCAGCACATCTTCAAGGGCCCCGACGCCGCCGCCTTCCTCGAGCGCGTCACCCCCTCCTCCTGGGCCACCCAGGGCAACATGCAGAGCAAGCTGACGACCTTCCTCTGGCCCGGTACCGGAGGCATTGTCGACGACACGGTCATTACCCGCATTGGCGAAGACGAGTACTACGTCGTTACCAACGGGGCCTGCCTCGATAAGGATACCAAGTACATTGACGAGCAGCTCGGCAAATTTGGCGGCCGCGTCGAGTGGACGCGCCTCGACAACTCCGGTCTCTTCGCCCTTCAAGGCCCCCAGGCCGCCGAGATCCTCGCCGAGGTCCTCGACAAGGACAACAGCATCGACCTCAAGAGCCTCTACTTCGGCAACGCCGCCTGGGCCAAGCTCAAGCTTGCCGACGGCTCCATCACCCACCCCGTCCTCATCTCCCGCGGTGGTTACACCGGTGAGGACGGCTTCGAGATCTCCTTCAACGGCAAGCTCTACCCTGCCTTCGAGACCACCACCCCCGCTGTCGAGGCTCTCATCAAGGCTGCCGGTCCCGAGCGTCTGCAGATGTCTGGTCTCGGTGCCCGCGACTCCCTCCGCCTCGAGGCCGGTATGTGCCTTTACGGCCATGACCTGGACGACACCATCACCCCCGTTGAGGCCGGCCTCAGCTGGATTATCCCCAAGGAGCGCCGCGTCGCCGACGCCGGCTTCCACGGCGCCGAGGTCATTGTCCCCCAGATGACTCCCAAGAGCAAGGGTGGCGCTGGTGTTGAGAAGCGCCGCGTCGGCTTCTTCGTCGAGGGTGCCCCCGCCCGTGAGGGCGCTGAGGTCCAGAAGGACGGCAAGACCATTGGTTCCATCACCTCCGGTGTCCCCAGCCCCACGCTCGGCAAGAACATTGCCATGGGCTACGTCAAGGACGGCAGCCACAAGTCTGGCACCGAGGTCGATATTGTCGTCCGTGGCCGCAAGAGGAAGGGTGTCGTTGCCAAGATGCCTTTCATCCAGACCCGCTACTGGAAGGGCGATGCTTAAACAAAACCAAGCACATTAATTGAATTTGCATTGTTCTTAAATTGACGATTTTGGATTGCGTCGGACACTTCTACTACATCATTTTCCCCGTTTTCAACATGAACCGCCAAATGGCCAGAGAATAGGTTATTAGTTTCAACATGTACTTTTTATAGGACCGGCGTTTTGATATGGAACGTGTTCTACTTACGGAACACCCGTTTTCCCTTTGCAAAGGGACGGAAACGATTTTAGATACCAGGATTTAGGCGTTGCAATGCCATTGCGATTGACAGTCGACGGTCGACTGCCACATCACGAAACAATCATCTGACAGTCAAACTGCTGATTGACACCTCGAAACTGCATTCATTCATCGTTAACCATTGTAATTTTTGCCACACATTCTGATTTACACGCAGCGACGCCTGCATCTACACATCGTTATAGCCTGTTGCCCATGTTGATGTGCACAGCCTTGACCTGCGAATACGCCTCCAAGCCTGCCTCGCCCAATTCGCGTCCAATGCCGCTCTGCTTCACGCCGCCAAACGGCACGCGAGGGTCGCAATCCTGGCTACTATTCACCCAGACCATGCCCGCCTCAATCTCCGCCGCCACCCGGTGTGCCCGTTCCAGGTCTCGCGTGAATACGGATGCACCCAGTCCGTATGTCGTGTCGTTCGCAAGGTCAATGGCCTCCTCCTCGGACGAGAAGCGCGCAATGGCGACGACGGGGCCGAAGATCTCCTCGCGGTAGATGCGCATCGTGGGCTTGACGTCGACAAACACCGTCGGCGCGATGAAGAAGCCCTTGCCATCGATGGGTGCGGGCTCGCCGCCTGTAACAACGCGCGCGCCCTCTTGCTTGCCGATCGAGATGTACTCGAGCACGCGGTCGTACTGCACGCGTGAGACCTGCGGGCCCTGGTAAGTGTCTTTGTCCCACTGGCTGCCGACTTTGCTCGTGGCCGTGAGCGTGTCCAGGAAGCCGGCTACAAACTCATCGTACACGGCGTCCTCGACGAGGATGCGCGACGTCGCCGTGCAGATCTGGCCCTGGTTCGACATGATGCCAAGGTGCGACCACTTGACCGCCTGCTCCATGTCGGCGTCGCGGAACACCCGGAGCGGCGACTTGCCGCCCGACTCGAGCGTGATGTTCTTGAGCGTCTTGGCCGCCATGCCCATGATGCGGCTCGCCGTCGCCGTCGACCCCGTGAACGCGACCTTGTCCACGCCAGGGTGCTGCACCAGCGCGGCGCCGGCCGTCGCGCCCAGCCCGTTGACAAAGTTGACCACGCCCGGCGGGAAGCCCGCCTCGCGCACCGCCTCGCCGAGCACGAGGATGCTCAGCGGCGTCTGCTCCGCGGCCTTGAGCACGACCGTGTTGCCGCACGCCAGCGCGGGCCCGAGCTTCCACGTCGCCATGGAGAGCGGGTAGTTCCAGGGGATGATCTGCGCGACGACGCCGACGGGCTGGCGCAGCGTGTACGCGAACTTCTCGGGCGTGGTGCTGATGGTCTGCCCAAACGTCTTGTCCGCCCAGCCGGCGTAGTAGCGGATCACGCCGACGGCCTCGGCGAGGTCGACGTCGAGCGCCTCGGCGTACGTCTTGCCGTTGTCCCAGGCGTCGATGGTGGCGAAGAGCTCGCGCCTCTGCTGCAGGGCGTCGGCGAGCTTGGACATGAGGATGCCGCGGTCCGTGGCGGAGAGGCGCTTCCACGAGCTGTGCTTGAGGGCGGCGCGCGCGGCGCGCACGGCGGCGTCGATATCGGCTTCGCCGGCGGCATGGACGGTGGCAATGGGCTTCTCGGTGCTGAGGAGGAAGAACTGGTTAGACGGCGTTCACTGGGGAGATGGAGGGGGAAAGCGGCTTACGCGGGGTCAATGGATGTGAGAGTCTCGCCGCTCTGGGCGGGGACGAATTCGTTATTGATGAAGAGTCCAGTTGGCTGCACCCATTTGACGCCATTGGGCGCTTCCAATTGAACAGGATCGGCCATGATGCTGTCTTTTTTTCCAATTGCAATAGCTTACGATGAGAAAGATTCAGATAGTTGAGGACGTTGACTGGATAAAGCTGGTTCAACGGCGGAGCACTATGCGGGGTAATTCTGACGAGCTTGTCTGCAGGCCTAATTCTATCTTCAGTATAAGAGTTGGCTCGTACATAAAGCTACCTGTCCAATTCCGCAATTCAGCGACCGAATATGGTGATATTATCGCAATGCAGGCCTGCCAGCGAGCCCCTCCCCCGCTCTCCGGCGCCGGAGGCTCCCCACCGAGGCGGCATCTGCCGGCCTCCGAGGCGGCCGAGATGCCGGCCAAGACGCTGGCCATATTCGTGAGGCTGAGTGGCTGCAGATAATCAGCATTAGCCTTGGGGAGTTTGTCTCCGCATCTGATTTTAACCTTTGGAATAAGTTCCGGATGACAAGTAGCAGGTGGTATAACACCAACATTGCTACGCGGATAGAAAGCTCGACGCCTATCAGTCAGCCAAACAACAGTTGGCTATTATGCTTCAACGACGCCAATAGAATACCAGCTGAAAACTATACGTAGAAAATTCTGGCAATTATTCACATCATTACACTCACTGCCCACAAAATGTCGAAACGGAACTGAACCTCAAACACCGTCGCCGACCTGTGCCCTCTCCTGACGTACACTGTCTCAAAGAGATCTCCTCCCCAGATGTTCCTCGCAACCCATGGAATCTTGCAATCTTGCCACAGCAAGAGCCACGTCCCAGAGATGCCGCCTTAACCGCGCTTTGCCTTGCATACCAGCTCTCAAACTAGAGCGCTGGAAACGAGCTGTGCGTACGCTCTTTGTTTCCGAAAAAGATGCCAGTTTGATAGCTGGGCGCCTCTGTTGGAAAAGATCGACGTTTGTCGCTTTAGCTCATTGCGAGCTTGGAACCTTGAAATGAATCGCTGTTGAATTGGCTTGTGTAAGTGCCACCGTAACGTGAACTCCACGCTACGTATCACATCTTTTTCTCGGCAAGAGCATCGTTTGCTACAGTATCCCTGATATTAACGTATCGGCATACGAAAACCTACAAGCAGTTTTATATTTCTCTGTGCAAAACAGTACAAGTCTATATTGGCCATTACGTGTCGTCTATGTCTAGCTGCAGTCTCTCCGTCGGCCTATTTCCTCTCAGCTGCCAACGTCAAGCATTCCCGAATAGCCAGCTGAAGCGTCCTTCGCGACATTACCGAAGACAGAAGAGACACACGGAATTTATCCATCCCTAACTTTTCTATACCTTGAAAGCTTGGAATTCGGCTCCTCGCCAAACAACCGGCCGTTCACCTCGAACCTGTCCGGCCGCCTAATTGCCCGTCCTGGAGTCGTCATGTCTCACACCCGAGGAATGTGCACCACTTGTCCGAGGAGCTTCATTTCTGTGGCCCGATACTCTACAATTCAGGTCTCGCTGTGCTACGGATGCGACGTTTTCTGCAGTATTTCTGTCCGAGAGGATGAAGAACTCCCATTGCCGTTGCCAGGCTACGTAGCCTTCACCAACTTTTTCACTACTTTCACCAGCGCGAAGCTTTCTAGTTCGAGTCCCCTCAATCGTCCGTTATTGATTCAGTCTCGTACTAGCGGCCACCGGAGGATCGACAATGACGAAGAGGGATCCATCGACGGAAGAGAGGCCGACCGCCCGAAGAGCCACATCTCAGTAGATGGCCAGCCATCATTCCTGGGGCCTACCAATCCATCTTTTTTTGTCGCAAGTGGCGTCTCCATATCGAGTGGCGTTCCTAGGTGAACAGAATTAGCATACGGATCTGCCATGTCTTGCGAGGATATACCCGTACCCACTGCGAGGAATTGGGGGAGTGAAGGGAACGTCTCCCATTCGTTTACCAGGAACATGCATCGAGTTAGCCTGTTTCCGCAACGCCTCGAGAAGAGACAAACGACCAATACGGCTGTCGACAGCATGCTTTATGAAGAACAAGAGGCAATAATTACACTGTAACGGCCTTGGAAAAATTATCTATAAAGAGCTGGCGAATCTTCCCCGATCTCATGTCAGTTTTACCATCATCATACTCAGATCACAATCACAAAAACTTAAAACCAACAACCAACCAGCAAAAAACACCGCAATCATGCAGTTCGCCGCCGTCATCGCTCTCTTTACCACCACTGCCTTTGCCGCCGCTCCCTTTGCTGCCTCTGGTGCCGCCATGTCTGGCGCTTCGTCCGCCGCTGGCGCCATGCCCTCGGTCGACCCCGCTGCTGTATGTTTCGAACAGTCCTCCGATGCCTAGAAGTTTAACATGCTAACACCATCTACAGCTCAAGAAGTGCGCCAAGTCCTGCGCCGACAAGTCCAACCCTCACGAGGCTGTCCATTGCATCAAGAAAGCCTGCGCCTCTGTCCTCCCCAAGATGGACGACGACGAGATGATGGGCGCCGCCGGTACCGCTTTCGCTGGACCTGCCATGTAAATTTGTCCCAAGAGGGATGAAACGGTCGGGTCCGGGAGTCGAAACTTTTTATCATTATCAGGCCACAAACAGCTCGCATTATGACGGGATGGCAAGCCATCCTTACGGGTTAGCCCGGGCTAGACCAGGCAAGATAGCAGAATAAACATCTGCCAAAACTGTTATGACCGTGGATGCGAATGAACTTGAGTGCGAGCCAATACAGAATGGAAATTCATTATTGCGTGTCGCCCAATTAACCCTTAACCCTGGCACTCCATTATATACAATCCCGCGGAACTCATTGTTTGATCGAGGTCTCCAGGATGTTGATTAAAATATCAGCTACATTGATTAGCAAATACATCGACGAAATAGGCAGATACGTGAACTTACCATGTCCTTCTTCGAATACCAGCATAGGACGCAGGCGAATCGCCCTATCGCCACTCGCGCCGATGTTTAAGCCATTGGCCTTGGCCTTGGCCAGTACCTCCTCTCTGCGTGGGCTATCAAATGCGATAAAAGTACCGCGGTCTTTCCCTCGCAGGTTCTGAATCTCTCCAGGATATTTGGCCGCCAGCGCCTCCAGTTTGCCGTACAGATAGCTTCCCACCGCAGCCGTCCGCTCCACGAGGCCCAGGCGGCTCACCTCCTCGTAGATACCACGGAAGAGCAGTGCGCGTGCCGGATCGCCCATCCAGGTATTGTATTGGCGGTACGGCTTATCAGGCCGCAGGGCGGCGTCGCGGTAGTAGAAGCCCGCGGCCTGCGCCTTCTTCGAAAACGTCACCATGTCCGGCGGCGTCGCGAGGTCCCAGTGCTCGTGCGCCCAGAATCGGCCGGTCGCGCCAACGCCTGTCTGCACCTCGTCAACGATCATTAGCACGTTTTTGGCATTGGTGATGTCGCGCAGGCGGCGGAAGAAAGAAGGCGAGGCGTGGTTATCACCGCCCTCGGACTGGATGGGCTCGACGATGACGGCGGCGACGGGGCTCGGCCACGTGTCGAGCAGCCGCTCTGTCTCGGCGAGGCAACGCTCCTCCTCAGCGGCGTTCTCGGCAGCATGTTCTTCAAGAGGATACTTTAGCTGCGGGAACGGCGCGGCCGGCCAGTCAAAGGCCGGGATGTCGAGCTTGTGGATGGCCTTGCTGCGCGTGGTGCTCAGGCTGCCGAACAGACGGCCGTGAAAGCCACCGGCAAACGACAGAATCGAGTACTTTGGGGCACCGGGTTCCTGGTTCAACATCACGGAAGACAGTTCCTCGGGAGAGAAGTCGGCAGAGCCGCGCTCCTGGGCACGGCGCCAGATAAAGGCCGCCTTGAACGCGAGTTCGTTAGCATCAGAGCCCGTCATGGAAGTGTAGACCTGGTCGAAGCCTGCGGGAGCGGCCTTGAGAAGACCAGTCTCGAGGATATCGGCCCACTCAGCGGAAGGAAAGGCACCGAGGGCAGGACGGTTGACGATGGCGCTCTTCATGGCGCGGGTGTCAGCAACCTCGAGGAGGCGAGGATTGTTGTAGCCGAGGGGAATAGAGGCGATTTGTGCGAATCTGCGTTAATCAGTAACTGGGATACAGAAAGCCAAATGCAGAAAAAAAAATGTTAGAGACAAGACCTTACGCATCTAAAAGAACATTACCATCGCGGTCGACAATGCTGCACTTGTTAGCTGCTGGAGTACGCAGCTCACGACGGGCGCACTCACTAATTTCCATTGCATTTGTCGTAGTCCGCGACAAAGCTTATGCTTCTTGTATCGAACACCTTCTCCAACTTCTGCAGCGCCGCCTTGGATTGCGGCCCAGGAATCGCCGTCTTGACCGCCGGCTTCGGCGGCTCATTCTGGAACACAGACGAGACGGTCGCTATGGGACGGACTGCCCGGAGCCAACCGGCATGTCGAGGGACGCGAACGGCGCCTGCGCGAACCGAGGCCAGCATTTTAAAAGACGCCGATTTTGGGAAATCAAATTAAGATACGGAAGAAGAACAAGAAGCAACGAACAAACAACAAGAGGAACAAATAAGCTGAAAGATGCGGGTGCACAGGCGTAGCGTATTTAGCGTTGGCACTGCACTGTACGCCACATGGATACACGGAATTGAGGGGTTCGGAATCAGATAAATCCTTTCACAGGAAACTGCAGGATCAGCGACTCACTATGAGTCGAGGAGGCTGGTTTTGTTGTGGAGATGGGAATGCCCGGGGTGCACGATATAATTACTACGGGAGCGCGCGCAGGGAGCAACACCAAGACAGAATTGTACAAGTAGGTTCCAAACCACTCTCCGATCTAGGACACCAAATCCCCAGATGCATGGCCGCCGGCGACCGCGGGCTCCAGAGCTGGCCCACGCTAAAGTGTCTAGATGGAGATTGTGACATGTTTTGTGGGAGGCCGAGAGGGCGCGACTGCAGATTCCTTACGCAAAAGGAAGATCTGTTCCTACAATGACAGATTCAAGCAAGAGGGCGCTCTTTTCTGTGGTTCCCGTGGTGGGAAGGCGTATAATATAAAAGCGTTCATGTTGTTTGTGATGCCAGCGGGCGTGGACCATTCAGCGAGGAGCATACATGCCAATATCATTGCAAATTCCGGCAAAGGTCGTTTGCCAACGCTGGAGAAATAGTCACTTTATCCTCTAGCTTGCTCTTGCAAAGACTGTCCTTCTAAGATGTCAGTGTGGTGGTGCTGCCATAAAGAACTTGACAACTTGGAAGTCTTTGCGGGTGACACGCCAGACTGACTTGCGTAAGATCTGTGTTAGGAATTTACCTGTGAAGACACAGTGGACTAGTGTCCATTTTCCAACTTTTCTTCCGCAAACACAGTGGAAGGACGCTGCTGCTTGTAGTCGTCGGCTAAAGAATACTCAAGACGGCGCAATACACAGCTATTGTTCAGTGCTGGAATATCTTGTATTCCAGGTAGCTTGGGATAAAAAAAAAATACTTGCCCATAAAAGTGCCGTCGAACTTAGAAGACAGAGCCGGTTCCCCGGGCTGTGAAAGAGGAAAACAGTCAAAACACACGCCACTACACGAAACATAGATGAACATCATACATGGTAAAGTTTTGTTCTGGATTTCAGTTCCTACTGAAGCATCTGATTTAAATATTAGTCTTTCCCCTGGCTGATCTCCTGATTTTTATCCTTGTGACTTGTTTCGAGCTCAAGTGAGACAAGTCGAGGTGAAACTTCCTTGTCGCTAAATACCAGCTTATTTATTATTATCAAAACATCTCTTGTGTAACGTGGATTGAATAATGTGCCCATTACTATCATGTCACTTCAAGCTCAATATCTCGCCTGTTATTCGCTGCCGCGTCCTGCGGGTGTCCCAATCAGGTAATTCCACACGCTTATAGTATGGAGCCCAAGGTCTGACAGGTTTAACTGGAAGATTTTTTTGACAAGAAAAAAGAAAAGAAAAAAAGATGAATACGGAAGTTCGTAATCTGTATTACGTATAACCTCCTCCTCCTCGTAGATTTTTGTTACAATCTTTATGCGGATTGATCAGTTGACAGATCACCGCCGTCATGGCGTTCTGCACTGCAGAATTTTTAAAGTGTGGCGGCGGGCGTCTCAGGATTCGCCCCCAAACAGCATGAGACAATCTCTCAACACCGACAAATAGTTATAAGAGCAAGAATAGTCAGCGTCCCATCATCTACTGCAACTCAATATAACAACCCTGTATTGCATACGCTTTTGAAAAATGTAACCAATTATTATCCCATCACGTGGGGGTGTCGCATTCATTGCGGGCCTCGGCGGGCCGTATGACTCGATATGGCGGCTCCGGTTCTGCATCTGCATGCAAGAGTTTCACCTCCGCTCCGGGGCGAAACCTATATGTACCTCTACGGATTTTGATCTGGGTACCTAATATCTAACTGACCTCCTCTCGACCCAATTGCCATGCTATCGCCATAGCCGATCCCTCCTCCTCGAACAACCTGTTCGCAACCCTCATCGCTGCTCCTCCTGAGCATTCCGAAACACACAATCACTCGATGAAGCCCTCCTACCAGCAGCCTCCCGTCGAGGAGCTCGCCGTCGACAGCACCCCGCCCGAGTCTGAAAAGAACCATGTACTGGATACCGAGGCCGCCGTCAAGCCGCCCAGCTCCCATGGCCAGGGAGTCAGCGAGTCGACGCAGCGCGGCCTCAAGTCGCGCCATGCGCAGATGATTGCGCTCGGCGGCTCCATCGGTACCGGCCTCTTTGTTGGCTCCGGACAGGGCCTGAAGATGGGCGGACCGGTCTTCCTGCTTGTCTGCTATACAATCATCACGCTGCTGCTCTATGGCGTCGCTACCGGCCTCGGTGAAATCAGCGCCTACCTGCCCGTTCGCGGCTCAGGTGTTGCCTATTACGGTCATCGGTTTGTCTCGCGCAGCATGGGATTCACTCTCGGCTGGCTCTACTGGTACATCTTTTCGCTGGGAATTGCGGGAGAAATCACGATTACCACCATCGTCATCCAGTACTGGGAGTCGCCCGTGCCTACGGCTGCATGGTACACCATCATCGCCGTCGTCATCATCGCCTGCAATTTCTTCCCCGTCTCCGTGTACGGCGAGGCAGAGTTCTGGTTCGCCTCGACAAAGGTGATTGCCATCATTGGCCTGCTTATCCTCTCTGTCGTGCTCTTCTTCGGCGGCGGTCCCTCACATGAACCCCTCTACTTCTACCATTGGTCGAACCCGGGCCCAGTCAATGAGTACCTTCTCACGGGCGGCGTCGGCAAGCTTTGCGCCTTTGTGGGCACTTTGACGTTTTCCGTCTACGCCTTCATCTTCGCGCCGGAGATGCTTGTCGCCACGGCCGGTGAAATGCAGTCGCCGCGCCGCAACATGCCCAAGGCTACCAAGCGCTACTTCTGGCGTCTCGTCGTCTTCTACCTGCTCGGTGTTCTGGCAATCGGCATCATCGTCAGCAGCAGGAACCCAGGCCTGCTATCCCCCGGCAACACCGCCGCCGCATCGCCCTGGGCGCTGGGTATCAAGGCCGCGGGTATCCCCGTCCTCGACTCCATCATCAACGCCGTCATCGTGCTCTCGGCGTGGTCGACCGGCAACTCGTTCCTGTACATTTCCAGCCGCGCGCTTTACTCTCTCGCGCTATCCGGCAACGCGCCTCGCATATTTGCTCGGTGCACCAAGCACGGTATCCCGCACTACGCAACAGCATTGAGTGCATGCTTCGCCGCACTGGCATACATGAACCTCGGCTCTACGGGCTCCGTCGTCTTCAACTGGCTCGTCAACATTGTCAACACGGGCGCTTTCCAGAGCTGGATATGCTGCTGCTTCATCTACGTGCGCTTCCACAAGGCCACGCAGCTGCACGGCGTGTCTGTGGCCAACGGACAGCTGCCGTACCGCTCGCGCTTCCAGCCCTACGCGGCATGGGTCAGCGGCATCGTCTTCTTCATCCTGCTGCTGCTCAACGGCTTCAAGGTCTTTGTCAAGGGCCAGTGGGACACGGCGACGTTCATCACGTCGTACATTGGTATTGTCATTTTTACGATTTTGTACCTAGGTCACAAGTTTACGATTGGGAGAAACGACCCGTGGATGGTGCCACTGGGGGAGATGGACCTGCACTCGGGTCTGGAGGACGTGGTGGCCGCCGAGCTGCCTCCATCGCCGCCCATCAAGTGGTATGAGTTTTGGCGGATCCTGTTTGCTTAGGATGGCACGCGGCATTGTGTATAAGCGCCACCAGAAAAGTTGTCTTCTGAAAATTTTTGTATATACACTCATTAGCGGGCGTTGGTATTCGCATATTTGCATGCTAGAAAAGGTTTTGGCGGTGTCTAGACCCGGCAGAGGAATAAATATAGAGGCGCCATGAAAAAAGTATCACGACGCCACCGACGGTTGGCCCTGGTATAAAAGCCTTCTTCCCGCTGCTGCTTGAAGTGAAGAGTATTTCTCTTCCTTATCTGTGAATCGTTACTGCAGCCCGAAACATTCAGACGATGAAGCACTCTGTTATCCTCTCGGCCATCTCGGCCCTTGCGGCCGCACATGTACTCCCCGCAAAGACACATGAAGTCAAGTTTAACGAGCAGGATTGGATGGCAGAGCAAATTGGCCGCAAAGGTTTGCACTGGCCCCAGCCCACAAGACACATCCGCGCAGTAACCTAACGTTTTCTCAGTCAACTACAGCATCTCCCTCTTCAAGGACCGCCACTGCCAGGGCGAGCCGCAGCAGACATTCACCGACTTCGAGTGCTCGCTCGAGTGCCACGCCACCGCTGGCTCGCGCAGCATCCGCATCTCGACGGACGCCTACAACGAGCTGCCCTGGTGGGACCGCTCCGGCGACGACGCGTCCGAGAGCCCCGACGACGCCGCGTCGGACGCCTACGTCTTCGCGCTCGCCAACCCGGTGCAGCCGTACAACTACATCTCCAACGAGGGGCCCGCGGCCATGGCGTACTCGGACGGGGACTGCACGCGGCGGCGGTTCCAGGGCCGCGCGCACGTGCAGCGCGGCGAATACGAGACGTGCATCACGTTCCCGAACCCGTCGTACGGGTGGCAGACGGTGCTGCTGAAGGAGTGCGGGCACTTTGAGCAGCGGGAGATGATGAAGGCGGCCGCCGTGGCCAAGAAGAAGCTGACAGACGAGGAGTGGTTCTACCCGGAAGGCAGGCAGATGGAGCCGGCGCTGGGATGGATCGGGTACGAGGGCAAGAAGCCGAAGGAGGGGCAGGGGAGCTTTCCCGACAGCCGGCCGCATATCCCGGTCGAGGCCGTGTATCCGGAGCCGCCCGCGTATACCCCGGCGGGGGGTAAGCTTTCCGGAAAACGCGTCTCGGCTCCGGCACACAAAGTCTCTGGTCGTCTTGGGCAGCCGGCCGTCGAGATGCTGCCCGGTAATTCCTCCAGCAACGCCACGCATCCCGAGGTATCTGGTCGGCTTACTATCGAGACACTGCCCAGCAATTCCTCTGGCAATGCCTCGCACCCCGGAGTAGACAAGACCAGGCACGTTGTGCGGGCTCCAGGGCTGAAGTATCCTGGCCGCATCGGTCACCCCCCGTTCGAGCTGTTCCCCGGCAATGCCTCGCATCCGCAGGGAAACAAGACCGAGCACGCTCCGCGGGCTCTAGCACACAAGGTTTCTGGCCGGCCTATCATCGAGACACTGCCCAGCGATTCCTCCAGCAATGCCTCGCATCCCGAAGGAGACAACGCCGGGCACGTTGTGCGAGCTCCAAGGCAGAAGTATCCTGGCCGCATCGGTCACCCCCCGTTCGAGCTGTTCCCCGGCAATGCCTCGCATCCTCAGTGAGTTCACAGCCTCCAGCTCCGGACGAGGCGTGATGTGGAATGTGGTGGGCGATGGAACGAGATAGTTGAATCTGGATCTGCGTGGTTTCGGGTTGCCTTTTTGATTTCATTTCCTTTGTATTACCGCAGATCCTCTAGTAATAATATGTGGATTGTTAGATTGTTACTCGCCGACAACGGCCAGGTGCATGAACCGATGTCGAACGCTGTGCGACCCGACAAGCAGCACCGTGGATCAGGATCACCAGACTACGTAGACGTTTTTACGAATGAGCGACAGAGATCGGCATGCATGCATGAGCAAGACGTCAGGGTAAAAAGAAATGTAGCCACGAAAAAACCATAGGAGACCGCCACACGTAAAACGCAGTACAGCCTCCCTCAAACGAGCGGCAGAGAGTTTCGTCTCGCAACTGGAAAACCTGAAAAATGACGAATTCTATTGGGGCAGTAGAAGGGGTCGGATTCGCTGAGTGGATAACTCGCGAGGTTTTCGTCGTTGCTTGAAGAAAAGAAGAAGAGAAGAAAAAGTCGAGGAGAATTTTGGAGGTTGGAGGAGGGTTTGGAGAGTGGGGCGGAATACGTGACTGTGGTTGGTTGGGGAGAGAGTGCTGTAAGATACCTGGAACCGCAGCTGTAAAGCGCTGTAAAGCGCCATGAGAACAGGTACCCTCTAACAGGTAGGAAGTGGTGAGATGAGATATGAGATGCGATACCCCGATGAAATAGGAAAATGTACGCGTGTCAATGTCAACAGTTCAAGGCAAGCCAACCAAGGCTAACTGACAAGGGCAGCTTGAGCCGTTCGATATCCCGCTGCTAATCCAATCACCCACACATAATGAGTGGCCAATAAACCTACTCCAATAGCACAGAGCACAGAGCACAGAGCACAGCGCCCAGCCCAGCCTGGCCGCATGACACCAGTAAAACCAAGCCATAGCGCCCAAGTTAAATCCCCTTTTCAGCAAGTCGACTTGGCCTGCACCGACACGTGCGGCTGACAGCGGCCCCAGATTGGCTCTGCCGGGAAAAGGGTGGCATCGCATCGTCACCTGGGGGGGGGGAGGGTCACTGGCAGGCTGTACAACGAGACGCGGGGACACGAATGGGTTCCGTTACTGTACCGAACCCTAATTGCAACATCATTGCTTGCTCTTTTACTCCAGCCATAACTTCTTTCTCTTTCTGTACAATCTGTTAAACTTTTCTCAGCTCGCAACTGTGCTTGTATAGTGCCTCACGCCAGGCCTGTACTCTGCCCGTCTGTCCGGAAACGACGTAGCGGCGCCCGGGGTCTGTCGACTACCAGAGATCTACGCGCCACATCTGCACGGGACAACGCCCTTTATCCTGCCGAGTTCACAGAGTCCTTTTAAATTTCACATCTAAACACAGTCCCTGGCCAATTGTCACGGGCTTGTACGCCACAAGCCTACTCGCGCTTCACCACGAGAGTCATCGGGACCTCAAACGCCGTTGCCCCGTCTCGGTCTCGCTCGCCCGACTCTTGACCCACTCGGCAGCTTCATCGTCTGAGCCAGAGAACCCCGACCCTACCGACCAACCCGCTCTCCATTCCACAACTTTCATCTACACCTGTCGGTTGCTTTGCCTTTTGCACGAGCCGCTGCCTACGTATACTGAACCAGCAGAAAAAGGAGGCACGCGCAAAATCCATTGGCCTCTGGCCGTCGCCGTGACATGGGTCGCTGCTAGAGCGAGCTGCTGCACCACATCAAACGGCGCGCCCACCATGCTCTCAGCGACAATGCTGCGGCTTTCGGCGCTGCTTGTCCAGGCCGTATCCGTCCTGGCTGTGTCTTCGTCAGAGTCGCAGAAAGTGCTCGACGTCCATAAAGGCCAATTCGTCGCCGCCGGGTCACGCAAACTGACTGGACGGTTCCTACACATTACAGGTTTGTATACTCTCCTCCGACCACGGACGCGAGCAAAAACAGCTAATCTTTGCAGACTTTCACCCCGATGAATTCTACAAGTTCCACACAGACATCGAGGACAACAGCTGCCACGGCGGCAAAGGCGATGCCGGCAAGTTCGGCAGCGAAGTATCAAGCTGCGATTCGCCCATCGCACTCGTCAATGCCACACTCGACTGGGTCCGCGACAACCTCCGCGACAGCATCGACTTTGTCATTTGGACCGGCGACAACGCAAGACACGACAATGACGAAAACTACCCCCGTAACACGGCCCAGGTCCTCGGCACCAACCGCCTCGTCGCCGACAAGATGTACGAGACCTTTGCCCGCAACGACACCGAGGATCTACCCCCCGGCATCGCCCCGGGCCTCGAGCTCCCCATCGTGCCCACCTTTGGAAACAACGACTTTCTCCCACACAACATCATGGGTCCCGGCCCGAACCGCTGGTTCATCGACTATGCCGACATCTGGGGCGCCTTCATCCCCGAGGAGCAACGCCACCAGTTCGAGTACGGCGGCTGGTTCTACGTAGAGGTGGTGCCCCGCAAGCTCGTCGTCTTCAGCCTCAACACCATGTTCTTCTTTGAACGAAACGCCGCCGTCGACGGGTGTGCGCTGCCGTCCGAGCCGGGCTACAAGCACATGGAGTGGCTGCGCATCCAGCTGCAGCGCCTGCGCGTCAGCGGCATCAAGGCTATCCTCATGGGCCACGTGCCGCCCGCCCGCACTGGCAGCAAGCAAAACTGGGACGAGACGTGCTGGCAGCGGTACACTCTGTGGCTGAAGCAGTACCGCGACGTCGTCATCGGCTCGCTGTATGGGCACATGAACATCGATCACTTTCTCCTGCAGGACACGCACGACATTGACGAGGACGAGCTGATGGACAGAGGAGCAGCTAGTATCCGCGAGAGTATGGATTTTAGCGGCAGTGACGAGGCCGGCATCTACGGAAGGACGGATTATCTGCAGGCTATCCGCGAGCAGTGGTCTAAACTACCTGCAGCAGCAGCGCATGCCGTGGACGACGATGACGTCAGCGCCGTGGACGAGGAAGACGAGCTCGACGAGGATGAAGCGGGCACCTCTGGCAAGGGCAAGAAGGGAAACAAAAAGAAAAGGCGGAGGGATCTCAAGAAGATTGGTGGCAAATATGCCGAACGCTACCACATCTCCGTCATCGGGCCCAGCATCATTCCCAACTACTTTCCCACCATGCGCGTCTACGAGTACAATATTACAGGGATCGAGGACAATCCCGTCTGGAAGGACGTCTTTGGCTCGCCATCTACAATTCACGGCGCCGCGGAGCAGCGTGCCCGCGAATTAGGCTTCTCGCCACAGGAGCTCAAGCGCAGCGTGCCTGAAGACGAGACCAGTCTCTTCACCGAAGCCGACTGGGAGGCGCAATTCCCCGATCTCTTCGAATCCGACGGCGACGTTCACGACGAGGGCAAGGGCAAAAAGAAGAAAAAGAAGAAGAAGAAGAAGAAGAAGAAGGGCAAGGGCCCGCCCTCGCTCGAGACGCCTGAAGGCCCGGGACCACATACGCCGCCGGGCCCTGCGTACATGGCGCAGACGCTCTCGTGGACGGGGTTTACGCAGTACTTTGCGAACCTGACGCGCATCAACAACGAGGCGGAGCACGGCAAGGACCACGAGATCCTGCCGGTGGAGTTTGAGGTCGAGTACGACACGCGCCATGACGACTGGTACCAGCTCAAGGACCTGACTGTGCGGGAGCTGCTGAAGCTGGCGCACAGCATCGGTGTCGATGGGAATTCCATCAATGGCGATGCGGAGGCCGAAGTTGCTACTGAGGATATGGATGTGGATGATAACGAGGAGGAGGGAGAGGGGGAAGTGCTAGGAAAAGGAAAGAAGAAGAAGGGTAAAAAGAAGAAGAAGAAGAAGAAGAAGAAAAAGAAGAAGAACAAGCTGTGGATTGAGTTTTTGCGACGGGCGTTTGTGGGGACCATGGACGACGATGATTTGGAGAAGCTGTAGGAAGCTTTTCTGATTTATTGGAAAGGGTTTTTCTTTTTATTTTTCTTCACTTTGCAGCTGTTGCCATTTCTTCCTTTTTTGCTTCTTCATTTAGTCTATATATTATATTGCATTTAGCATGGGCATTTGGGTGCATATTCACTAGAGTTTGGGTATATATAGTTGGATTTACACGGACAAGACAGACAAACATCTTCTCAAAGATGGCTTTGACCTATACATACTTGAATTTTCATAAAAAGTAACATTCAAATTTGACCAGGAACGAAAAGGAACACTTGACAACGCTTGCGTCAGCGTCAAAACATGGGGATTGGTGAGCCCCCGTTTTGAACGAGATGAATAGTGGGATACAAGAGACGAGAACGTGTGTGCACATTTTGAGGTGCACAGGTACATATAAAAAAATACCGTACAAAAAAGGTACAGACGTACAAAGAGGTTTGAGAGGCACATGCAGGGGAGGACGAAGAGAACAAGGTTTGGTTTTGGTTTCACCCCGTGCAACGTGCAACAGGCTTCCCGCGAGAACCGTGCCACACCACTCAACTCAGCTCAACTCAACTCGCTGTATTAAGACCTTTGACGTCTGTGCTACGCCGGTGCTGCGTTTGTGCCAAGTGCGCGAGTGCCAAGTAATTCGTTATCAAAGCTCTCCAGACACATTGCACGTACAGGATTACAGATTACATGGTCATATCACACGCATACAACCCAGCCACGGAGTATGCGGGCCGCGGATTTATGCAGGGGGAACGTGAAAAGAAGATTAAAGAAAGAAACTTTTCTGGGTATTCTCATGAAATGTATGAAATTGTGAGAGAAACGACAGGCGGTTGGCATCAATCAATTGTCAATTGTCGCTACCAGTAGTACAAAAATGGTCTTTCACTTTTCTCATCCTCATTACCGTGTTCAAGCGACTCTTTTCCCTCACTGTGCCCTGCCAGTATATCGACCCAAACATAACAATAAATAGTAATAAAAAAGGTGGTAAAAACAACATGTAGATTAAAAAAAACAGGTATAAGCGAGTGATGTAAATGAATATTCCGAGCCCATGAATTCCTTAAACGCCAATTGATCCCAATAGGATATGTATGCATCTTATATATATGATAAGACATGTAGAGAGCAAGTGGTGGTGGTGGTGTGGTATAGTGTCGGCAGTTGCTCGTGGTATATGTGAAGGTTGGATTGTGTATATTGGCGTCGCCAGCACCAGGCTGAAAACGTCTAGGTCATGCGACGTCAATTGACAAGATGGGTGTTGTGCTGTGATTGCCGGTTCGTATCTGTAATGGAGAATTTA
Source organism: Lecanicillium sp. G3 (assembly GCA_037575805.1). Classification (NCBI taxonomy): domain Eukaryota; kingdom Fungi; phylum Ascomycota; class Sordariomycetes; order Hypocreales; family Cordycipitaceae; genus Lecanicillium; species Lecanicillium sp. G3. The sequence goes on along the minus strand of JAZHPD010000005.1, from coordinate 672,758 downwards.
TGTTTATTGCGAGTCGGCGCTGACGACGGTGACAGTGGGAATGCTGATGCGTCCCTGGCTGGACTGGCGCTTGGTGAGGGCAGGGCGAGGCGCGAGCTTGGCGTACCAAGGACGGGAGGCCTGCTGAGGGCCACTGACGCTGCGGTTGCCCGTCGTGGTGGAGGTGGCGTCGTCCTCTTCCGTGGACTGCTTCTTGATGGCGTCGTCGGCGACGACGAGGTAGGTGTCGTCGCCAAAGGCCATGTCGTCCTCGAGGCCCATTTCGCGAAAGACGGAGGTGCGACCCTTTTGGATGTTGCTGCTGCGGGCGGCAAAGGGCGGCAGACGGAGGCCAGCGCCCTCGCGGAGGCGGTCCGAGGTGATGTGCGAGTTGAACTTGGGGCGGACGGGAACGGGAAGGTTGTCAGAGGAAGGCGAAGGGCTGGGACCCGAAGGAGGAGGAGGAGCAAGCGTGATGGCGGACATGGTGTATGTTATGATTGCGCGGGTTGACGTACGTATGTATGTATGTATGTGTGTGTGGTAGAAGTTGAGGGGTATCTGGAGAATTGCGATTGTCGATTTGCAAAGTCGATCTGATCCGAGTTGCGCCGGAGCGAGACAGAGACAGCTGGTTTCGTTTGGTATGGGTTGTTTCAAAGTACGGAGTAGAAGAGGGCGAATTAAAAGAGATGTATGGGTTGATTGACTTGTCAGTGTAGTATCCGGCGGGTTGATGATGACGAAAGTCTCTGGCACAAGGAAACAACGCAACGAAAGAAGAATACAAGTAAAAGAAATGAAACCGGTGAGAACGAGTCGTCTGTGTGTGTGTGTCGACGTTAGGTGAGGGCGAGGGTGAGGGTGAGGGTGGACGGGAATAAAAAGAATAAAAGAGCAAGGCAAGGCACAGGCCAGCGGGTTGAGAGTGGATAACCAAGTGAACCAAGTGAACCAAGGGCAGGCAAGAAAGGAAGGAAGGAGCCCGGCTAGTCTCCAGGCTATCAACTAGTTAGTTAGTTAGTTAGTTAGTTAGTTAGCTAACTAAGTACAGGTAGCTCTGGGTGTCTCCTTCCCTGCCAACTCTTGCCCACCACTAGGTAACTACTACGTATTGTAGTGTAGGTAGTTACCAAACTATGCCAGCGCTTTGCCCGTCTCTCTCTTCCTTCTCCTCTTTACTTTCCACCATTACTAACCACGGGAGACTTTTTGGCTTCAATTATGCACCAAGACCGGAGCACCCGCCCTCCTTTTGCCCCTTATTCTTGAGCATTTGACCAACTCCAGAAACGAAGCCCATTCTCCTCCATCTGGGGACGTGAGCAGTGGCGTTGCGGAGCAAGTACCTAACCACTAGGGGGTGGGCCACCATAAAAAAGAGAGTCTTGGCTGGCGTCGCGAATTCACCCATTGTCGCGCTAAAATCTGCTCCAAAACTTGGAAATGCCAACCCCTCGTGCGGGCAGAATTTCCTGTCTGGTCCAGTAAGAAGCCCGCGTCGTATCCGGAATCCAAAAGTCTGTTTCTTCTGCATCTTTTACATGCAACGTGGCCGATGGACTGACAGCTAGACAGATGACCCGAGAAGCCAGACGAGACAGACAGACAGACAAACAGATATAAGGCACGATACTTGTCGACGATCCTCGCAACGCTTCCGTCATTCGTTCGTCGATCTCTTACGGGCTCGTACCAAACTGCTGGGGACGCAATACCTGCCTGTATACCTCATTAAGACATCAAGTTGAACGACTCCGACTACGACTGACGCCTGACTGACGCTCACTCGACCCGGCTGAAATAAAAGGACACCACCGGACACCACACCACACCATCCCATCCATCACGTCCACATCCACCAAACCAAACAGGGGTTTGTGCCGCCGGTGTGGGCTCATCACCCAAATGACCTCACGGCGCTCATTAGCTTCTCGGCATGTTACATGCAAAATCAGAACCCATGCACAAACCTCTCTGGTATACCTGGTTGGCCTCGGGACATGGCTGTCTTTCTCTCTCTCTCTCACTCTCTCTCTGCCTGAAGTATTATCAGTGCCGAACAGGCTCCAACGTGTTAATCCTCCGTAGGACGAATCAGTGCGTCACGCAGACTTTCATCATGCCCTCGGGCCCACGGTTCCGAACAATTCAGACTTTCCGACGTGCGACTTTTAAACGACATGGTATGTGCTATAAGCGACTAGCGAAACTTGTTGGCCCGGCCGAGAAGAAGACCAAGAAGACCAAGAAACAAAAAAGGACTCAGCCTTATCACAAATGGCGCATTCTCCCAACCGAGGTGTCCCATCCACGTGCAGGCAGTCCCGTCCTGATGCTCCCGGCTTCAGCTGTACGCTTCGAAACACCCATCAATGCTTATGTGCCGCTGCACCCGCAAGCCTCTTCTTCTCAACACGGCTGTCAACAGCTTTCTCCAGCCAGGCCTCTCCAATTACAGGTAACATGCTGCAGCCACCCGTACGACATGGTGTGCTCCAGTTGATCTTTTACCAAAAAGGTAAATGAACACAAACTTTGTTGCCGCAAGCACGAAACAGCATAAACTTCGGCGGCATGCATGCAGCTAAACGGGTACCAAAAGGTACAGCAGCGCTGAATACCGCAATCGCAATCGCTGCTGAGGGCTGCGACCCCCCACCCGCCCTCCCGCCGGCGCTGCTGAACCTGTCCACGTCTTCAATTCTGCACTTGGCTGCACACCACCAGCCAGCCACGCCTGCAGTGGAGGATCTGCACCGCTCTGGAGCCGACACACCAAAACAAACTCTACTCCGTACCGGCTGTGCTAACAATGTACTCCCGTTTGTGCTAGCTAGTCAATGGTTGGCCACGCACATTTTTACCATTTCCCATTGCGTGCGGACGGTAAAGTCGGTCCTTTTTGCCCGATGGGCTATATGATGGGCATGTTGGCCTGCCTGTTTTTGTCCCCAATAATACCCAGCTCGATGCCGGGTTGCCTCTTGAAGATTGAGCCCTCATGTACCGAGTACCTTTCGCTTATCCATCACGAAAACGAACTCGTTGTGACGTCACAAAGATTTGTTTTAGTCGCTCCGACCAGACCAACCAACCAACCCGCTTCCCGCGTGGTAACTGACTACTAAACAAACTTGACAAGCCCTATCACCCGCAGTGGCGAAGCACGAAAGGCGGAACAAAAAAAAAAGAGAGTAAAAAACATGGAACAAAGGGTCGCGAGTAAGAGCTTCCACCAGGCCACCCTAGGGCCTGACACACCGACCGGGGCGCGTGCCGAATTTCCAGACCAGATCCCCAACAAGGAGAAAAAATACGAAGGGGTCATCCCCACTGCGCCCGCGATACTTCAAGAAAAGCAGGGAACAGGTACATGTGCCAAGACTCGTTCCGTAGCCTTGCCTCGCTTGGCTCAGCACGCGCCGTCAGCGAAAACGGGAATAACAAGAAATCCAATATTTGTGCGGGTACTGGAGTACACAAGATGTTGTGTGGTAATAATTCTCCAGTAAATATCCATAGTTTTTTTTTTTTTTTCTGGTCCTCTCCGTCTTGAGGAGGCAGAGAAAAATACTGAAATATTGCATGGCACTTTGTAAATTCAGTGAGAAATCCGCATGTGGCAATCGTGGGTCTCTGCCGGTGGGGAAATGGCCGCACTCGGCCGAACACGCGCTCATCAGGGTCCAGGTCCAAACACGGCTGTAAGCTGCGAGTGCCAAGAGGCATGCCGGGCTATTGTACGGAGTATTGATTCAGGGTTGACTGCATCAACAGTAAACAAAAAAGTACGACATTGTGAATGGTTTTTGTTTTCAAGGACAGTTCTTGGTTGGGCAAATGTCGTAAATAAAATAATGATGATATGGTGGTGCAAGTCAACTTGTGAGTACATGTATCCCTATAGATGATATACGGCGGTTGTTGGAACAAGTTTTATTCAAACGAGGCAATAGATAGCATGAATTAGTTTGAATTTTATAGAAGCATTTGGAAATGGAGCTATTTGCAGATCTGCAAGTCTTTTATAGACTCTACATCTATGTTATATGTGAAACTGCAAGTGGCGTATATGCAATCAATGCCACTACATTAATCTATTGTACATGCACAGGATATCACTTTCATTAATACAACCTCCCATCGTCAATATATAGCCGCAACGCCCTCAAAGACGCCGAAACCCCAACACCGTATAATCCCGCTCCGGCGCCTCAACCCACGCCGGATCCCCCAGCAAGTCCTGCACCCGCGGCGCCCTGCACGCAGGCGGCAGCGGCAGCGTCGGCCCGTCCTCGCGCAGCGCCTGGCGTATCCCAAACTCCCGCCCGATGTAGGTCAGGGCCTGCGCCGCCATGCGCTTGTGCTCCGGCAGCGTGGTCGGCACGTGCGCGACCAGGATGAGCGGGAAGACGAGCTTCATCGCGTCGAAGAGCACCTGCGGCGCGCTCGCGGCGCGCGGCGAGGACGCCGACGCCGCGGGCCGGGTCAGCGGCTCCATGGCGAGCGGGAGGCTGTCGAGGATGCCCTGCGACGCGGTGCGGATGCGGTGCAGGCACTGCCGCCGGTGGAGGAGGAGCTGGTCGAGCGGGGTGGCGCAGAGCCGGGCAGGCTGGTGGGTGAGCAGGTTGCAGAGCAGCTGGACGAGGTGGTTGCTCTTGATGACGGCGGCGAGCTGCACGTTTTGCATGTACACATCCATCGACACGTCGTCCCCGCCGCGCGGCAGCGGCGAGCGGTCCCGCAGGTACGCCTCGAACGCGGCCTCGGCGTCGAGCACCGCCTGCCGCTGCACGACGTAACCGCGCTCCGCGCCGGCCAGGTCGCAGCCCACGAGGATGCCAACGATGCCGCACTGCGCCGCGCACACCCGCGCGAGGTACTGCGCGATCCGCAGCGTCAGCTCCTCGCCGGGGAACAGGCTGCCCTCGCACGCGCGCAGCCAGCGCTCCGTCTCGGGCGGGCACGGCTTGTTGAGGACCAGGCAGTGCAGCTGCACGAGGTTGAACGCCGGCCAGAACGCGGCGCGGGCCCGCTCCCCGCGCACCGCGTCCTCGCCGCGCGCGCGCAGGATGCTGTGCAGGCCCTGCGCGTGCAGCTGCCACGCGTACAGCTTGTCCTGCCGGCCCAGCGTGCCCGCCAGCACCTCGTAGTTGGCCAGGATCCACACCGCGGCGAGGATGTCGTCGCGGCGGGCGCCGCCGGGCGCGCCCAGCGCGCGGTTGATGGCGCGCAGCGTCTTGCCCATGAAGACGCCCAGCTCGCGCTGCGTCTCCGCGCGCCGGCCGTCGTCGACCTGCGTCGGGTTCTGCACGTTGGTGACGTAGGTGCGCGCAAAGATGTGCGCGGACCAGAGCAGCGGCCCGCTGCGGCTGTCGGTGCGGTAGACGGCGCGGAGGAAGTCCATGGCCGAGTAGACGTCGAGGAGGAGCGGGACCGACTGCGCCGTCCAGTGCTGCGAGACCTGGCCGCCGCCGACGATCATGCTCCCGATCGAGTCGGCGGCCGTCGGGCGCGCGCGGGTCCTCACGAAGCCCGGGTTGGTGACGACGGCGGCGCCGGCGGCCTCGCCGTCCGGGTCGCCAGAGGAGCGAGGGTCATGCGCGGCCGCGGCTGGGTCGCTGCTGCTGGCCTTGCGCTTGGTGCTTCTGTTGCGCTGCTGCTGGATGGTGGAGGCGCTGGCGTTGCGGAAGACGAGCTCCTGCTGGTCGCGATAGCCCGGACAGGCGACGCCGTACTTGATGCATCGGTGGCAGGATGGGCGGGCGAGGTCGCACTGGGAGAGTTAGCATTCGTGGCTTTGCGAGAGAATGGGTTTTTTTTCTTTTTTGTTTTGGTTTGGGAAAAGCAAAGGGAAAAGCAGAAAAACGAATACAGAAAAGTGTTACATGCCTTGACGCGCCGTTGGCGGCAGAGGTGGCAATCAAGGCTCGGTTTGCCGGTATTCGGCATGGCTCAGCCGCTGTTTATGCGCTCGTGTCCACCGCGGCCTGAATATATCCTGGTCCGGCAAAACGGCAGGTGCGCCATGCGTCAAAAGGAAAAACGAGGCCCAAAAAACGGCGGCGTTGCGTTTGCAGGGTGAGGTTTGAAGATTGGGTTGTCGGCAAGGCGCAGGCCAGCCCACTCAGCTAGTTAGGCCTCAGCGCTGGCTGCGCTGCCTTGTAAACTACGGCGGCGGGCTGGGGCGCTAATAGAGTAAGCCAGGCGAGTGAGGCACCTCCGCCGATGCACCGCCAGCCTCGTTCTCGCCAAAATGACTGATGCGGTGTGAGGTTTTGCTTAGCAACGGTGGCTACTTACCGTTCATCATTCATGCCTTATCTAGTAATCACAAGCTCCTATGCACAGATGGAGCGTAGACGCATGATGCGAGCTGCAATCTTGGAGCATCTGCGGAACAGTGGTTTCCCTCTTCTTGCAAAGAAGTCTAAATATTTAAAGACATTGACCGTCAACTTAACATTCACAGACTTATACAGTATCACGGTAAAAGAAATCATATATAGTCATGATCAACTATGGGGGGTGGGGGTATTATCTTGCTCGCCTAAAAACAGAATGATATAACCTGGCTTGCGTTTTTTTGCCGCATAAAATAGCACATTCAATGTCAACAACAATCCTGCCCATCTTATGCTCACCCATATATGTGAATATACAAAACAACCAAACTCAAATATCCCAAAAGAAAGAACGCCATACATGTCTGAGCGGAATGCAATATCAAGAGCGCATCCCTCCAATGTACGCATCACAGCAATGCCATGACTGAAAGGAAAAAGGGGAAGAAAAGGCAAGGAAATCAAGTCCTGGATTACCCTCCGAGCTTGCGGAACCCTTCCACACTCAGAAGCGGCACCTCCATATCATATAGTCGATCGACGCCCTCGTCGGTGCGTCGGTCCACGAAGCTGTTGCATTCGTTGACGACCTGCGTCCACTCCGCCAGCGCTTGGCCAGAGTAAACTGCATTTCGAACAAATACGCCAGCCGGTTTTGTTGGTCGCGTCTCTTCCACGACCTGATACCCCGTGTTGGGCGTCGCGGTTCTCGTAGCGTCGCTCTCGTCGCTCGGGCTGGACATGCCGGTCCTCAACGGCCGCCCAGTCGCAGTCGGGCTTTCTGCAATATGCAATGGCTCGGCAAGTGAAAGTCGACGCGTAGCATCCTCGAGCGGTGAGCACAGCGGGCTCGCATTCTTGGCGCGGTCAACCAGGCCGGGCTGCGACGAGCTGGAAATCTTGCGCATTTCGTTGAGCGGTGCTGGTCGGCTACCCAAAGACGGGCTGGTCAGGCGGTGCTGTGCCGGTCCGGGCAGCTGAGGCACATTGAGAATGCGCTCTCGACTTGGCCCATTTTGCTGCTGCCAGGCCAGAATGAACTTGAAAATGTATCCTGGCTCGTCCGGCATTGGCGATGGGCAGCGCGATTCGGTGTCTGATGCCGCCAAGCTTCCACCGACCTGGAACATTTTTTGCGAGTGTGTAGATGACTGCGTCGACGGGCGCGATCGGGTCTCGGCCACCTCGCGTCGAGCCATATGCAGGCCCTCGTCGAACGAGTTGTTCTTGGGCAGTCCCGCTGAGTGTGGTTCGGCTGCAGAAGTAACATTCGTAAAAGATAGCACTTTACCCAGCAGTGACCACCGCTTCTTCGAATCGCCGCCTTTGGACTGCTGAGGCGAATCTAGATAGTCGCCCATAGCAGCCAGATCTGTGCCAGACGGTGTTCTAGCAAACGTGTCCAGACCGACGAACATGCCCGGCTGGGGCGCGTGGACTTCCTGGCGGATAATGATGAAGCGTTTGCCGACTGTCGGAGACATGGGTGTTGACGAAGGTCTCGCACGGCCGGTCTCCTCAGCAGTCTCCTTCAGGTAAAGGTAGTGGCCCCAGACAGATTTGAGTCGACGCATAGCAAGGCGAAACACGGCCATGTCGACTTCGTCGAGCGACCCATCAAAACGACAAATTCTCCAGCACAGGAGGCGATGGTAGTATGCTCGCACCATCGGGCACCAGTTGCTGAAGAGGGAATTAAACGTATCTTCCGTGAGCAGCCAGTCGAAGCAAAGCTCAGCCTTGCGTGCCGGCTGCTTGGCGGCAAAGTTCCATATAGTGTATAGAAAAGAGAGAGCGCGCACCTCAGACATTGTATTCATGGAGCTCATAACGCGTTTTAAGACTTCAAACCAGAAGCTCCAGTCGATATATGTCGACGAACGCTTTTCGGTCTCAAACTTGTCGTAGACGCCAAGAATCTCTTCGAGGAAATCACAGAGCGTGAAACAGGCAGAGTTGTTGAACTTGGAGGTTTTCTGCGTCGCCGCCTTGAGCAAAGCAGCAAACGTCTCGGCAAAAGTGTGCTTAGCACCGGCAAACTCGGGGTAGTCGTCAGTCAAGAAGTCCTTGAGGAGAGCAACCAGTCTATTCTCAGCCATGCCCTTCATTAGATTCGACGGGGGCATGGGCATTGCCATGGCAGAGGCATCTGCGCCGTGAAGAGAGTCCACAAGCGGCGGTGGGTTGTAAGTCTGGCCGAGAGCAGCGTGACGATGAATGGTGGAATCGACGACAGACAGAAGCTGGGCCTGGACCAAGACAAATGCAGGTGCGCGGGCCTTGAATGCCAGGGGAAGACCGGGAAGGAGAAATTGATCGGTGAGCACATGGAAGTACTTGCAAAATATGAAGAACAAGTCGGTGTCTCTTCCTTTCCACCTCGATACCCAGGGTCCCGTCCATGGAATTCTCGCCACAAGAACCGACATCCTGGGAATCTGCTTCAAGTTGTTCCAAGCCGCTCGCGGGGATGTCCATCCATACATCCCGAGTTTAGCTGGAAAAAACGCGACAATATCATCGCTGTCGCCATTGTCGGAGCGAGGCAGGCCAAACTCATCAGAGGCCCGACGAATGAGCTCCGGTGTAAGTCCCCACAGACGCAACAGAATATCGGCAACACCAGGGGCGAAGAAGAATGCATAGGCACATGTCTTGCCGGCAAAGTTGACCAGTGTCAGTGGTGCATGACGCAGCGACATCTTTTCTACCACAAGAGACATCTGGCGGACCAGGTTGGTGACAAACATAGTGCGTACACTGTGCTCTGCAGTCTCGGCCAGCATCGCGGAGTGGTTGGAATCGATGGAAGAGGTGGTCCACGAGCGAGAACGGAGCCTTTCATCTGGCGAACGATCTACAAGCGCTTGGAACTGTGGTGTTGCTCGGCGCCATTCCGGACGCATCATGACCATGGTGGCGGCCTCGAGCAGAATGGGCCGATCGACCCCGGGAATGGGCTGGTTGGCTTGAGAGTCCAGCATGTCGAGAATGGCGTTCCACCATTTGCTAAGAATGACGGCTCGGCGATCAATGTCCTCCGGTTGCAGCTGCTTGGTGGAGGGGTGGTGCATCGTTGAGCGGAGAAAGGGAAGGAGAATTGTCTGAATTTGGATGATGCGCTGAGCCATTTGCTTGAGAGTGAAGCTCTTAAATTCAAGCTCAAGCGTCTTGAAAGACGACCACAAGCCGTCGCGGACCTGCGGCGTCATCTCGTTGGAAGAATCATCGGTGATGGGCGTTGCATTGCTCTCTGAACTGGTCGACTGTGAAGTCCGGCTGGCGACGCTGTGAGGTCCAGTCTGGCTCAAGCTGGCAGCTGAGGAGGCGCAGCTGTCGGAATCAGCGCCCCAGTCCTGGACTGCGGTGACAAGGGTCGGTGGCTTGGGTTTGGCCTTTGCGAGGAAGGCGGAAGCCTTGCTGGGACCCGCCGGGGCAGCCTTGGGAGGCTCGGCCTCATTTGGCGGGTGGGCGGACTCAGGACCCTGGTTGTCATTCTGCGGCAGGGGCTTACTCACGACAGACCGGTGAGCAGCTTTGGGCGTCTTGTCTGAAGGGTCTTCGGCAGGAGGGGTCAAAACCTTTGGCGATGGTGTGCGCGAAATCCAGGAACGGCGGGCAAAGCTGGCGAAGCTGTCGGTGGCCGACTGGCTGCGCTCCTTGAGCGATAGCTGGCGTGTCATAACGCCATTATTGGCCGGCACGGGCTCTAGGCGCTGAGGCAGCTTCGCATCGTCGTCCTTGGTGTATTTGAAGCTGGGGAGCCAGGATTTAGGGCGGTCGCCCGTTTTTGATCTGGAGATGCCGAGCTTGAAGCGGGACGACGAATACGGTTGATCCGACTTTGAGTTGGAGTTGGACGCGGGCGTCTTGCCAGTGACGGTCGCAAGCGCGGGGGCAGTAGCAGAGGAGGTTATGACAGGTGAAACGTCGAGCTTGGGCGCGGATTGGTCGGGCAGAGAAAGCCTAGTATCTAAATCGCCATACGTGTCGAAGGAAGGAATCTCGAAAGAGCCAAACGACGGGAGCCTAGGTAAATCCTTTTTGAGAGATGGAGAGTTGGGCGGCAGCGGCGGACGACCGGGAGATGAAGTCGACTGGAGCTCGGGGGACGAGTGTGAGCGGACAAAGTTCGGAGAAGAAGCCGAGACGGCGGCAGAAGCCATGACTGGTTGGTGGAACCTCGTCAGAGCATACAAAGGCCCATGTGTAAAGGATTAAGCTTCGCGCTTGGAGATGTTGGAGCACGACGGGACGCCCACGTTTCGAGAGCTAGCCAGCTAGCTAGAAGAGGTCGGCCAAGACGACGGAAACGAAATCGCTTTTAATCGTGAGAAAACATTGGCGGAGTCCGAGATGGAGAATGGTGCAAGCTGCCGGCGCAGCAAGATGATTCACCGCGGGCGGGAGTTGAAGTTGAGTTGGCGGGTGAAGTGAGGTTCAAACGCGAGTTTGCAAGTAGGTTTCCGAGTAACTGGGTGGATTGGCTATAAGACAGGTAGCGGAAGCGGGATGCAGGCGGGGCGAACGAACGGGTGACGAAGAAAAGGAAATAACGACGAGAAAAAAAAAGATTTAACCGAATAAAAAAGGAGGAATGCGGGAGGCCCTGCTTTCGGTAACGACGGGGATGGTGTGGTGTGGGATTGATGGTTGATGGCGAGAGACAAAAACGGGAGCGACTGAATGAATAGTAGGCGGGCGGCCAAGAAGGAGGGAGGGCGAAGAGAGACTGTGTTGTGCAGAAATGTGGTTTTTTTCTGGAGGAAAGTAAAAAAAGAGAGCGAGAGGAACAAGCAGGTCTGAGATTGAGATTATACACAAGCGCGGGCCTAAAGAGAAACAGGAACCGCAGAGAAATGCAGAGGAAGAGATGGTGAGGAAGAAAAAGGAAGAGGAATATGAGACTCGAGAGAGGCAGTGGTTCTGGAGTTGAGCTATGAGGCAAGTACCGAAGTACCCAAGTACCAAAGTACTAAAGTAGCTATCTGCACAAAATAATGCACAGGAATAATGCAAGCGATGTGCAGGGAACCACAACGTCACAGGTGACCAGGCAGGATTGACAAGAGGGCGGCGTAATGAGGGCAAAGGATTAACAGAGAGGGAAGCAAGAAAAAGAAAAAAGAGAACAGCCTCACGAGCGCTTGAGCCAGAAAACGTCACGGCCAGAACACAAAGGAGGAGAAAGCGGGGATTCATTAGTATGAACGGGGGGTGTATGGTCCATTACACTGAGCAGAGTACGGGATACTGATACGGAGTAGAGTACGGATAGAGCGAGCGCCAGCCTGGCCAGCCTGGTCCAGGTATGCGACCTGTACCTGTATTACACAGATGAATCCCGGCGCAGGAGTGAGGCAGAGAGGCGTTTGGCGGACGGACGATCGGACCCCTTGGCCTGAGGCCTGGGGTCACCGGGGGTGCTTCCCCTCTTGCACAGCACAGCGGCTAGGAGCTGCACGCAGTAATATCAGTGGCAACTGGGCTTGGTGGCAATGGAACCCCGACTAACAACAGTAGATGGCAGCCAGAGTGGTGTGTGGACATGTCTCGAGTCCATACCTCTTGGTTGCCTTGGTCTTCCTATTCCGGCCTGGTGTACCAAGGGCGGCATCAAGGGACGACCTACATACACAAGCACAGTCAGTTGACGTTTGCCTCTGTCTGTACCTCTTGTAAACTACAGTACGTTCACATTCATCAAAAGGGCAACCCACTCGCAAACAAACCCCCAAAAATGTAGATCATGTTAGTCTGCACACACACCATGGCCTTTCTGGCGCTTCCCGCCACCCATGTTTTCGCAACCCATCGCGCCCCATACATGCCTCTATTAGTGCGTACCCCTTTGGGAAAAGCCCTCGAGACGAGATATTAGGGGCGTTTTTTGGCGTCCGGCTAGCAGCTCTCCGTCACCACCGTATACACGGACTAGCATATCAGTTGCGGAACCGAGGGCGGCGCTGGCAGAGAGGAAGACGGCGCAGCCAAACAGCTCACTCGAGAAGATCGCTGACAAGTGCACATCATCGGGAGCCCATCTTTTACTCCATCCAGCTGCGAGCAGCAGAGCCACGATACGTCGATACCTCAGCGGCGGCCGCCAAGGTGGCCGGAGCTGGCCCCCTCTCGTGTCGGGGCCTGCATTCATCAATCACCTCAGCCAGGCGCAGGACCGTGTAACAGCGAATTCAGCCTCCTCAGCTGGGCCTGCGCGCTCTGCAAACAGACTCTAGGGGTGCTTCTGCTGCTAGGGGAACCATGCACAGCTGGACTCTCCGCTTGGCTCCATTGAGAACCGAGATGGGCTCTGTCTCCTCTCACTCTCTCTTCCGTCCCATCCGTACGGGCTCCAAAACTGTTTCGAAAATAAACCCGTCTCTTTTTTTTTTTTTTTTTTTTTTTTTTCATCTCTTCGTTTTTCCTCCCTTTTTCGACATTTTCTTCTTCGAAATGCAAGCCATGTCTCAAACGATCGAATGCAGTAGCTGCCCACCTATATGGGCTCATATAACTAACCCATCGCAACCGCAATAGTGCCCAAATACTCCGTACTCCGTACAGCAATAATAATAAAAACGCCTTAAGACCTTTGGCCCCCGTCTAGTTCGTCTCCATGTCTCTGGTGTTGGCATTCCAAATTAGGCGATGGCTAATAATGTGGTGTCTGTGTGAAGTTCGGCCCCCCCCCCCGTGGCGTCGTCCGCCCAGCGCTATGGGTCAATTCGCTTTTTTTTTTCCCGCCGTGGTGGTTTCGTCTTCTTCTTTTCCAGTTTCTTAGCCGAACTCGCGAAGCTATTTCCCCCTGCCAATCTAAAGCCGTGGTGCCAATACGTCACAGCCAAGACCTCCAAGCTCTCCCGTCATTCCCCATCTCAGGCCACACGGGCAAAAGTACTCCGTTTTGGCGTATCTGCTCTTTAATTTTTTACCTCATCTAGTTACTTCGGGCAAATGCATGCAAGAAAAAAGAAGCCACTGATAAGCTTTTCCTGGCCGTTATGCTCTTATCCTGCAAGGCCTGCCACGCATCAACCTTCTTGCCATCCTGCGGCCCGCGCCCGTCCTGCTGGTAACGTACGTCTAGTGCTCCGTAAAGCTTCGTCTTTTGCCTCACTTTCCCGCATGTACATGCCCGTCTGCTTAACAATTAGCGCCTATTTCTGTTCGTCCGCCAGCAAACTCTGCGTGGACAATGCGCCCCCGGTCCACATCCTCAGTCTCAGCCGCCAGGGCTATTTCTTCTGCTCGCAGCCCGGTCGTACGAGAAAATAATACAAATTGGGACAAGAAAAAAAAGACCGATGTCAAGGAAACCCAACCCCCGGTCACATACAGCTCAGCGGTGTCATGTCATACCAGTAGTGCAGCACCGACCTGCTACAGGACCGGCTCAATGTAACCCTTATGGTATCGCGTGCAGGGACAGTGTCTTTCAAGAGATCCATCTTCAATTCCCGACCAAAGAAACGTGCTCGACATGGCATCAGCCTATCATGGCCGAGGGTAGTAACGGCGACCTGTCCGGCGTCTTCTTCCGTGACCCCTTGTACCTGTAGGACCATGTCATTCTCCTTTTCTTCTGCAATTCCTCTCTCCCTTTTGCATTCTGTGCAGCAACGCAGAAATGTAAAACAAGTCCTCCATTTTTCGGGATCCTGTTTCGTCGTTTTTCACATCAAAGAAACAGGGGTACGCGGCTGCCTTTATTACCGCTCCAGCCAATTCTGCCACGTCTTAACACCCCCTGTTCTCTTATAAACAAAGAGGAAAAAGATAATCGGAAGACGAGTCGAAAATTCTGCCCAAAATAAATTCACTGCCAAAATCGAAAGTAGACTGAACAGGGGGTCCCTTGGATTTGCGTGTTCTGTAATATCCGCTGCGCAGAACCCCATGCTTCTTCGTCCCCTGTCCCTTGGTTTATTATCACGCAAATTTCCGATCTTTAATGAGACTCACAGTGATGCTTGCTGCGCGTCTCTACACGCTTAAAGACGCCATCATCCCGCGCTACGATTGCATTTTTAAAAAAAGTTCAACCAGAGAAAGATATGACAAACTTTTTCGCTGCACGAGCTGCGCGCCCTGGAGACAAAATACGCAAGTGACAGTTGATATCCATGTATCTCAATGACAAGACCTGTTTCTCGCTTTTCTGGTCTTGCCGTCTTCTAAACTGGGTATCATCGTCTCTCTTCCTTGCTTTTGATCCGGCAAGACATGCAGTATTGTTGTACTTTGCTTGCATCCCGCAACAAACATGCAGAATGCATGTCTCTTCTTTCTCATGCAAGTCGACCGACAGTCTTAAAAAGGCGTTTTCTCGCCGGGGCTCCGCGAAAGTGAACAACAATCTCCAAGACAAGTTTTCTGGTTCGACTGCCCAACTGTACATCTTCTACACCGCCTCTCAGTAAAAAGTGAAGATATCCTCGTATATCGTGCGTCAGCGAAAAAACGCCACCATCGAGATCAGATCCTCGACAAATCATCAATCCCACCTAAAACATTTTATATAATATTTTATCGACCGTGCTCCTGGCCGAGTGGCCCCGTAGCACAGAGACAGGGCTGGTTCATTACATGTGATGCCCTTTTGTTAGTAAGCTCCTTTGGTCGGGATGAGACATACGTCTTCATCCCTTTCCACCGCTGCCTGTTCTCTCCGCCAGCTTTTGGACATTGAATCCGGTCCGACAAAACTGCGCGCGCCGTTGCACAACGAACGTGTATAAACCAGCTTTCCGCGGCTGACTGCCCAAAAATAAAGAAGAGGGCAATAACTTGGCTTCGAAAAAGCAGGCTCGGGCAAATTTGGCCGTCATTGGCGCCAATACCTGCATGTATCCCCTCCATCTCATATGTACTTTGCTTTTTCCGCCCTGCGCAATCCCAGAAACCAGGTACCACACACCCTCATCTTACATCAACGGCCCTGCGCAGGAGAAAAAGAAAAAGAGACGAAGGAGTATCCTTGGAACGGAGACGTTTGTCCTTTAAGGGTTCGTCTCCTATACAGAATGATTCCCCATGCCGTCACATTTTAAAGAACCCCATCTTTTCCAGTCTATCTCGTTTGGTAATTGCAGCGAATAGCGTCTTGCATCACAACACGTGCGCTGCATTACTGCGACTGGCTGGCATTCGTCCCATTGCGAGGCTGTAATTTAAATAATAGTTCTTGGTCGCATTTGCCAAACATGTCAGAGGGATGACAGGCGCGGATATAATCTAGAGCCGGATAGCAGCCACTTCATCCCACGCAACGTGCCATTCTACGGCAAGTGACGGCACACGACTACGTCATCTGCATACAGTCGCAATGGCCTCTACTAGTACATGACGGATTGGAGGTAGATTTGTGAACGATCCAGCGTCTCTGCTTAGTGCGTTAATTAATCAATCTGTTAGGTATATACTCATAAACACAGTGTAGTTTGCCCTGGGAAGGGGGAAATCTACAATAACTCTTATCAATGAGTCTGGTGGCTCATTGCCGCCCTGTTACAAGGCGTAAACTGCAACATTTCGTCCTGCGTTACGTCGAAGTAATCGCTGGTTCCGCGCGCAATATACGAGCTGTTTCCTACCGCGGTCGACACGGTGTGAGGGGCAATGGCAGGTTGCACACCCGTGATCACTTGTCCTCCGCCGGGGTTGTAGACCTCGACAACGGCGCGGATGGAGTTGTTGGTCCCGTTCTGTGGGACCGTCACACCACCAAACGCATACATCGAGCCGTCCGCAACCGCGCTGTTGCCACTTTCGCGCGGAATCTGCATGGGCTGTTCGTAAGTCCACTTCGAACTGCTGTTCCAGGAGCGCTCGCCGAGAAGGCCCGCGGCGTCCGCCGAGATGGTGCTGTTCAGGATGCGGTATATGGCCTGGTGCCGCCTGTCCATGATGTACAGCCGTCCGCCGACGACGCCGTAGACGGCGTGGCCACCCTCTTCCGGCAGCGGCTGTAGGTCCATCCGTCACGTCTCTGTCTTGGCGTCAATGGCAACCAACGTCATGGTACCAATGCGCGCGCCGGAGCTCGTCAACTGCACATAGGTCACGCCGCCCGCCAAGACGACCTGTTGCTGTTCGTTATCGACGGCCATCGCAGCGCAGCCGGTCGCGTAACCCTCGGAGACGTCTGGAAGCGCACGCCATTCTCCGTCCTCCACTACCCACGAGTGGCCGGTGGCGACCCATTCCTTCTTGCTCGCGGCCAAGTGAGTGCCGCCGAGGATGTACAACCGGCCACCTATGACAGCGGCGTTGGGGTGATTGATGCATTCCGGTAATTCGGGTCTCTCTTCCCATGTCCTTGTCTCGATGTCGAAGAGTTGCATTCATGGCATAATGGTGTCATTCGGGTGAACCCAAGTTATCGGCACCAATGAAGGCGAGCGTGGTCGGCGATATCTGGGCGAGGGCTCCATTCTGGCGCGAAGTGAGCGCTATGCAGCCATCGTCTTTGTAGATTGGATTAGCGGCTGCAGGACACAGCATTGACGGCCCGACGGTTCTATTGGCATCGCGAGGCAGGACGAAGCCATTGCTGGAGCTTGCCAGCGTGGCGGCTGCGATAAACGGCAGCAGGCGCATATTATCTTCTGTAAAGGAGTCCTTCCCACAGATCAGTCTTCTTGAGGTGTCAGCTGTTGGCTACAAGGCTGAAGTTGGTGAGCCTCGGACTGTCGTGATGCCCAACAGATCCGTTGTGCCCAACAACTACGTTAGAAAGCAAGGTCAACAGAGCTAGAAGTAATCTTGTTTGGGGAAAAAAATGACAGAGAGAAAATCCAGAGCGAATTTCGACTGGTCAATGCATACCCAGCCACCAATGCAGTATGTGTGTGCGTTCGCATTTCTAAGGCGGCCTTGCCTCGCTAAGCGCTCCTCAGAACGACGGTGTCATGGATAGCCGGCTCATTCTATAAAACAGTACAATATTAGTGGGATTTTTGGAGAGGTGGAAATGTACGAGGACGCGTAACCCACACATTCACGGGGAGGCTGTTGATGTGTAGCGATAAGTGTGCTGGTTACGGTCCCTACAGGTCACACGGCAATACAAATGGCGAGATGCAAGTTTTTGTTTAGTGGATTTTATTGAGCTATAAGGTGCATATTTGTAACAATAACCAAACTTATAGTATCGTCAAGACAAAGGAAATGTGTAGTTAAAAGAGTAGGCGCCACCTATCTCATCCGAAAACTTCAAAGCTCCCCCCAGAGCTCCCAAGTTTTAGAAAAGATGAAAGACGGCAGTTCTTTCTTCTTCTTTTTTGATGTTTTTTTTGTGTTTTTTCTGTGTTTTTTTTTTTTTTTGTTTTTCTTTTTTTATGTGTTTTTTTGTACGCTTTTTCTTTCGTTTCTTTTTTTTTTTGGATGATTTTGGTGGTTATGTTGTGATTGCGTGTTGAAGATATCTCCGATTCCCAAAAGCCGCGGGATTGATGACAGTAGCCGGTTTTTATGTGTGTGTGTTTTTTTTTGGTTTTTTTTTTTTTTTTTCAATTTTTTGTGCGTTTTTTTTTGGATTTTTTTTTTTTTGTTTTTTTTTGTATGGTTTTCTGTTTTCGAGTTTTTTTGGTTGATTTTGTTGTGGCTGTCAGTATCCGCGGCCGCCGCATGCTGCGGCTTGTTTGTGAATCGTTAAGCCGGCTGGCATCTAAAACATAGTATACCTATCGCCGCTGTTCCCGAAGCACTCCTTATAGGTTTCTGATTTGAGCTTTCTGCGGGCTTTCCGGCGTGAATAAGGCTCGGCTGCCTCCGACATGGTGCTCAGCTTACCCATGGAGTTGCAGGTCCAGCTGGAGCCCACCGTGGAGGAGTCTCTGGTTCGGCCCAGGTTGTTGTAGTAGCTTGTGCTGCTCGACGTTGCAGTGCTCCTGGCGGGTCGGTAGTTTGGGCTGGATTCACCCCTCTGCTGCTTGGAGGAACAGCAACCCATGTTGACGATTTGTTGTCGGTGGACTGGGTGGTGTTGGTTATGGTTTGTTGGAATACTTGTATATCAAGTACTCTGTCGTCGGTAGTGTAGTAGTGGAGTAGAAGACTCTTGACGTCTCAGACTAGGTCTGTTTTTGATTTAGAAGAAAGTTGTCTTCTAAGAAAGGAAGGTTGGTGTAGGCTAGGAAGAAGATCTTCTTCTAGTAAATGTAGGTAGGTAGGTTGTGTGTGGTAGTTTGCTAAAAGCTTCTGCTCTGGGAAGTAAGGTACTTGCTGTACAACTTATGACTGACACGATGGTTGAGGAGGAAAGAAATCGAAAACCCAAGGGGATGTCGAGAGCTATTTATGCTGTTTCTGAGCGATTCGTCGAAGACAGCTCTCAGCGCATCTAGTTTTAGACTCTGCATTTCTACGCCACGGTTCTCTACAGCTTGTGGTGATAACTGCACCTCACTGTAGGTCATCCTGCCATGGGAAAAGTAAATTGACACGTTTGGACCGAATTCTGCACTGGGTTTACAAGCCGGGAGAGCGGCGTCTGGCATGGTTTGCGGCGGCGCAGTATCATTGCCTGTCCAAACGCCTACGCTGGTACTTTAATACTACGCCCAACCTCCACGTTAGTAAAGTAAATAAACATCGTTCCTGAAAGAGCCGTTATTAAGTTTGCAAGGCTGGCGCCCAAACGCCTGGTGTCGGTCACGCCGGTTCAGTATGCTTTGCCCAGGCCACAGATGGCGGCGCCTTACTAAAACTGCAGTACGGCTTCCTACGACAGAACCAATAAGCTCGACAAAAAAGAAGAAAGACTTTACTTTGAATTATGGTTATCTTGGATGGGCTTAGTGCAAGATACGATGCTGAGGGTGTGGCGTACTGCATCAACGGCGGCCGCATGTGCCTGTGCCTGGATGGCGGCGGGCGGTGGAAACGTCTCTGTACGCAATCGCAAGTTAATCGAATTCTTCGGGTCAAATTTTTCAAAATCTATTTTTACATGGAAGCTTCTGGGCATTTATGGAAGCCTTTTGGTTGTAGCTGGCCATGCGCAAAGTGATTAGTTCGCATGTTTTATAGGACCATGTCATGATGCCAGCATCGCTGTCAAAGTAAAGACACTTGTCTGAATTTTCCAATATTCTTGTAGGTAGTTACTTGAGCCATGTTTCTTGGGAAAGAGAGTAATCGCGTTGGGAAGGGTTATTTTCACTCGACTAGTGTGGCTAGAGGGCAGGTGGCAGGTGAGCGCCACATATAAGATGCTGCGACGATGTGGCTGGTGAGCTGGGCGAGGGAACGAGAGATGTAGATTTGCTCAACATCTGATGAATTAAGCCCTGTGGATAAAATGCGGCAAACAGTCGCAGTAAATGTATACATTACTCCGTAGACACTGCTGTAATAAATTGCTAATGGTGTGCAGAACGAGAGGCAGTGAGATGTTGGCGCTTACTACATAGTGTCGTGCGCCGCGGTATTGCAATTCGGCCGAAATTACGAGATGCATGAGAATCAGCGTGAAGTATCCAATAAATAGAATGGCCCTCCAAGTATTGAAATTGTTGTAAAGTAACGTGACGTCGCTGACGGTGTGTGTGGCTGTTGCGGCAATTTGAAGCTTGAAGGACAAGGATAGTAATTATAAGATGGATATGGATAATCAGTATGCCAAATCACTGACTTGCTTGATTTTATCAGTTGATGTTGTATAATTGCCCTTGGGTGGCAGTCGTGTTACAGATGTTGTGAAACAGGAGCTGTAAATACTTGACACCCATCACTGCTTTTACCTGCGCCTGGCGGACACGGAGGCTGAGAGTGGCAGGTGACGGCGGACACTGCCGGAGTTGCTGGGTTGGGTGTTCCGCTCTCAGGTTCTCAGGCCAGTGGCCGCCGCTGCCGGAGTTAACTAGTGCGGCTCGCTCGCTCGCCGGGGTTCGCTCGGGCGTTTCGTCTGACGACAACATGACGGACATGTGTGACACGGATTTGACGGGGGGGGTTGGGGAAGATGTAAGAAGAATGTATCAAACTCAACTTGGCAAAGAATAGAATATTCCGAGAGATTGGAGATTGGAAAGCAACAGAGGTTTGATGAGAAGCACCGCAGATACTGCTGGGAATAGTGGAGTGAGGCAAATGTTGGGATGGTACTCCGTACTAGGTGCACGGCAGTGAGGCAAATGCCATCATCTTATCGCAAACGACCCAGCAAGGTCCATTGGGCGTTGATATCTCACCATAATTTCCTTTACAGTATTACTAGCACCAGACTAGCATATCCTACTAGGTATCTGTATTATCCCCCCGTGCCCCCCCAAAAAACTCCTGCGGCGATTGCATGACACTCCCACCCAAACTGCCCCGCCAATCCTGTCCCTCCGTCATTGGCTATACCCGCTTTTTCCTCACCCAGCACGGTCATACAAACTTGAAGCTTTCCATCCCATTTTCCTACTCCTTCCTTTCTCTTACTTTTTCATTCTCCTCCATCCATCCATCTTCATCCTACAGCTCGGATCTTGCGTCTCCCTTTGCTCGATCTCTCTTCTTTTGTTTTCCTCCCACAACCACTTCTATACCACAGTCAACATGTCTGGCCCTGTGTAAGTTTTTCCCCTCCAACAGCTGAGCTCTTATCTCGACTACCCCACCACCCCGCCGAGAGCTCTCCGACACACTCAATTTCCCGCACCCAGCAGAACGAGCATTTGGGTGCATCGTCGGTTTTTTCGTGGTGTTTTGGCCAATGGCCCTGATGATGCAGCTTCGCTTCGCCGCGAATCTTGCCTCGGCTGCAGCTACGTTGATGATTTCACTCGCCCATGTCGCTGAATCATCTACTTACTGCTCCCCGGCAGCGCTCGCCTTGCAAGCATCCAGCTCAGCCCGCGCACCGCCGACAGCCCGCCATATTCACGGGACTCCTCGTCCGCTCAAAATTCTTTTCAATATGCTAACATTGTTCCAAGCGCGGATCTCGGCCTCATCGGCCTTGCTGTCATGTAAGCTTTCTCCCGCCTCCCCCGCACCCCGCATTGCCCCCTCCAGTCCGCTGACATCACTCTCCTCAGGGGACAGAACCTGATCCTCAACATGGCCGACCACGGCTTCACCATCTGCGCCTTCAACCGAACCGTCTCCAAGGTCGACCGCTTCTTGGAAAACGAGGCCAAGGGCAAGTCCATTGTCGGTGCCCACAACGTCGAGGAGTTCGTCTCCAAGCTCAAGACCCCCCGCCGTGTCATGCTCCTCGTCCAGGCCGGCCAGGCCGTCGACGACTGGATCGAGAAGCTGCTGCCTCTCCTCGAGAAGGGCGACATCATCATCGATGGTGGCAACTCTCACTTCCCCGACTCCAACCGCCGCACCAAGTACCTCAGCAGCAAGGGCCTCCGCTTCGTCGGCTCCGGTGTCTCCGGTGGTGAAGAGGGTGCCCGCTACGGCCCCTCCATCATGCCCGGTGGTGACGAGGAGGCCTGGCCTCACATCAAGGACATCTTCCAGGGCATCTCCGCCAAGAGCGACGGCGAGGCCTGCTGCGAGTGGGTTGGCGACGAGGGTGCTGGTCACTACGTCAAGATGGTCCACAACGGTATCGAGTACGGTGACATGCAGCTCATCTGCGAGGTATGCTCCAATCTCCCTCCAGAAAGCAAGCAACATCTCTAACACATAGACAGGCTTACGACATCATGAAGCGCGGTCTCGGCCTCTCCAACAAGGAGATTGGTGACGTCTTCGCCAAGTGGAACAAGGGCGTCCTCGACTCTTTCCTCATTGAAATCACCCGCGACATCATGTACTTCAACGACGACGACGGTACCGCCCTCGTCGAGAAGATCCTCGACCAGGCTGGCCAGAAGGGTACCGGCAAGTGGACTGCCGTCAACGCCCTTGACCTCGGCATGCCCGTCACCCTCATCGCCGAGGCCGTCCTTGCCCGCTGCCTGTCCGCCATCAAGGACGAGCGTGGCACCGCCTCCACCAAGCTCCAGTTCGTCTCCCGCGGCAGCGGCAAGTTTGAGGGCAACAAGGAGCAGTTCCTCGACGATCTCGAGCAGGCCCTCTACGCTTCCAAGATTATCTCGTACGCCCAGGGCTTCATGCTGATGCAGGAGGTACGTTTCCCGTCCCGCCAGACACAACTTCCAGACCTCTAACAATATTTTAGGCCGCCAAGGAGTACGGCTGGAAGCTCAACAAGCCCTCCATTGCCCTCATGTGGCGCGGTGGCTGCATCATCCGCTCCGTCTTCCTCAAGGACATCACCGCTGCCTACCGCAAGGACAACGACCTCCCCAACCTCCTCTTCGACGACTTCTTCAACAAGGCCATCCACAAGGCCCAGCCCGGCTGGAGAGACGTCGTCGCCCAGGCTGCCCAGCTTGGTATCCCGACCCCCGCCTTCTCTACCGCCCTGTCGTGGTTCGACGGCTACCGCACCAAGGACCTCCCCGCCAACCTGCTCCAGGCCCAGCGTGACTACTTCGGTGCCCACACCTTCCACATCAAGCCCGAGTTCGCCAACGCCAAGTACGAGGCAGGCAAGGACATCCACGTCAACTGGACTGGCCGTGGTGGCAACGTCTCGGCTTCCACCTACCAGGCTTAAGTGGATGTCATGGTGGTGTGGTGATAAATTAAGATTAATATAGTGAAGAATGAAGAAAGCTGGGTTTTCTGCAAAATGTATTGAATTGATGAATATACAAGAATCGTTTACGTGTTGCGCTCATGACTGATGTGACGTTGTGACGTTCCAAGTACATGCACATGGGACAAAAATCTTGCAGATCAAGTTGCAGAATGTCCCCCTAGCTTCATGCACCAGAGTCTTTAGGATTGAAGATTTCAGGTGTTTGGTAATAGTAGGGGATTTAATCTTGGCACGATGAAAATTTCCTTCAGCAATTGGAGCACCGAATAAGAAGCCCACTGCTGTACACACTAATGCCGTTTTTCCTTTGCAGGAAAAAGAACTCACGTTGCACATTCGCGCATGCAGCGCATCTACGTATACCGTCCAGGCTTCCTCGCTCTCACCAGTCGACAATATCTCGGAGCCAGGCTCGACGATACATATTTATCCTCTGTACGTTAGGTCGTCCGAGCGGAAGGCCTCCCCGGCAGGAGCAGAAAATAAACTCGACTGCGGAGAAGGCGCCGTTGCCATGTACACCGAAACGAAGCTGGCAGTCCGAAAAAAGTCGAAGCAGAGAGCGAATACTGCTAGTTTGGTTTGATATGGTGATGGCAAGAGGGGGGAAGAAAGAAATGGATAGCTTTCTCGCGCGGGAAAGTTTTGAGGGCGCTGGTCCCGCTTTGGTTTTGCGCTTGTCGGCTGAACGTATTTCCGCTGAGGCACTGCTCCAGGGTAGTGAGGCGGCGCGAGGTATATTTGCGAATTTTTGTGTCTGCAGTTCATTTGCGCTCGGGAATATTTTGCGCGTGGAGAATGTGAGGAATGCATGTTTTTTTTTTTATGGTATTCTACAATGAACTGCATTTTTTTTCCGTGCGTTTCGTGGTGCGTTGGTAGGACTTCGCAAAATCATGTGGTCTGAGAGGTTGCGCGTGTAAGTCATTCCAGCTACATAGCTGACATACATGGTCTTGCAGCATAAAAAAGGAAACAGGTTGTAAGATGCTCCGCATTTCGCGCAGAAGCCAAACAAATTAAATTCAAAATATTTTCACTATTTTCCCCCCTTCCGTGCGTAGCTGCAATGGGTGACTTTGTGGTGACACAACGCGCTGCACTGTCGCTCGCCCTAATGACACTGTGCTGGGCAACTACGAATGGCTATAAGGCTCCCTTAGCCATGGGTAACCTTCTGTGCAGCGCGGGCAAAAAAAAAAAGAAGAAGAAACGAAAGAAATTTCCCAGTGCTAACGCCAAAGCCCCGTCCAATTCTTTACTTTTTTCGTTGAAAATCTTAAGCAAGCCTCTTCAATTCCTGGCAGCCCAGCGCTCGGGGCCCGGCACAGTGTTTGACCAGCCGCACGCAGATCCTCCACATTGGCCGCTGACGTCCGCCGGCGCATAACGTCTGCTCCAACTTGGTCCTTTCAACAACCACCGAACCAAAACTACCTTTCCCGAACCGAACCCTCGATATACGCCCGCACAATCCCACACGTTGCCGTTCGAAATACAAGCCTCAAACCATGTCCAGATTGTAGCCGCCTTGGAAACTCGATTTGCGTTTCCGTGGCGTTTCCTGGCGCGCAGAGAGGCTTGGTTTGGACAACTTTAATGGGCACGGCGTGAGGACAGCGAAGACCTCACAGTTCCTCTCACAACCCGAAACAATATTTAAAGAGTCCTCTTTCCGACCTTTCTGGACTTGAAGTTGCCCACAGACTGTCCTCAGCCATATCCAAACTTCTCTTGCCGCCTCGTCTCCCAACGAAACCTCCACCTTTCACACTCTTACACACTGCCTACCAGAGGCCAACTACCACAAGTCTACCTCAAACTGACTGCTGAAAGCAGTGCAATACACCAATTACTATTAGACAGTTTTCCTTGCAAAGGAACTGCTCACATCCATCGAGCCCACGAGACTGACTCGATATATCATACTCTATACGCATCTCGTCCATATTACCCCAACCTACATACACAATGGCTCCCAAGACTCTATTTGAGATGGCCTCTGGCACCGCCATCAGAAACATCAAGTCCATACTAAGCATCGGCTACCTGCCATACAAGACCGTCCGCCACATCCTGCTCAAGGTCGAGAGCGCCCACCAGCTCCGCCAGATCGAGCTCAACTGCCCGCACCTGAAGGGTGAGACGGCCGAGCTCTGGCTCAAACTCATCGAAAAGGATTTCCCCATGGAGTTCAAGGCCAAGGGCTACAAGCCCAAGAGCCCGGACAAGTGGTACAAGGTCTGGGAAAAGTACAAGCGAGCCCACGACCGCGCCCTGCAGGAGTCGGAGGAGCAGCTGCGCAACGCCCTCGTGGGGCTGCGCCAGGAAAAGGACAAGAACACGAGCAAGATCGTCGAGGGCCGCTTCCTGCCCAGCGACGCCGTGCGCCCCAAGAGGCGCGTCCCCAAGGACAACACCTCCAGCGTCCTCTCCTTTGGTGGCGGCAGTCGCACCAAGACCCTCACGGGCGCGGGCGTCCTGCGCAAGGTCCGCCGCGAGGTCAACGAGGTCCGTAGCATCCACGGCTCGCTGTCAAGGCACGTCGCTACCCCCATCCGTGTCCTGGAGAAGAGGCATCTACCCAGCGGCGCCCCCGCTGGCCTGGTCCAGGAGCGGCGCATCGCCGAGCAGCCCGCCTATCGCACTCCCGAGAACGAGCAGCGTGAGAAGCGCGAGGTGCGTGAGCAGCAGAAGCGCGAGGACGCTCTCCGCGAGCATGTCCAGCGCGCCGCCTACATTACAGACTCCGACAATGACGATGATTCGGATGGCGGGCTGCCGACCACTAGCAAGCCACAGAAGCGTGCTGCTCCTGCCCCTCCCACGCCAGGCAAACCCTCATCATCTTCCGCCACGAGTGCTGGCAAGCAGCCCATCCGTTCTGGTGGCAGCATGTTCCAGCGCAAGTTTGGTTCCGGCAAGAGCACTCAGTTATCTGCCAACCCGATCCGCATCGTCAAACCGGCGCAGGCTCGGGAACAGTCTCCTCCCGCAGCCAAGAAGCGCACCAGCAGCCAGGCTAACCTCGGCGAGTCATCATCCTCCGCAAAGCGCAACTACCTCGAGGCACCCCGGGTTTCGCCTACACATAAGGCACTCCCTCGCGAGACCAGTCCCCCACTGCGTGAGGCCAGCCCCCCAGGCACGAGCGCCAGGCTCTTCTCCCGCCAATCGTCTCCCGAGGCGCAGCCCGCCCCTAAGCCGTTGGTCATGCGCAAGAAGAAGCCCGCCAGTGTCTTCATGAAGCGTCCTGGTAACAAGCGTGTCTAAGAGACTCACGCTGCCTACACAAAAACACAACTGGGGCTCATGGTGATGACGTGTTCCCCGTCATACAATCTACAGTTGACATACTGCAGACCTGTACAACACAAAGTCAAAGCATAACATACACATAATTGCATGGCGCAAAACATACACGAAGTGTGGGATACAATGTCTTTTTGGGAGTAGAGGCGCATCGTTTGAATTTTTGTTATTTTACTGTTTGTTATTTTACTCGAAATTGTTTTTAAAAGTCTGGTCATGCTGTTGTCAGGACCTGGAAATGTTCATGGGCGTTACACGGAGGCTTTCCCATCTCGTACAAGATATACCACAGCGATGTTTTTATTTGAAATTGAACAAAATTTCCAAAACTCCTGAACCATATTAAACGTGAATTGCATTTGAATGTTTATGATGATTTGCTTGGCTTTTCTTCTTCTTCTATTCTGCCTTTGTACAGGACTCGGGGCTGTTTGCCGTCGTCCCCTTGGTATCAAGTCTCTCGTCCTTTGCCTGGCTATGAGATGAGGGACCCTTTTGCCGGCGACTTCCCTAAACATGATGCCAAGGACGAAGTAATGTAATCTCTTTTTCTTTCATGTATCGTCATTTTATCGCTCGGTAAAAGGGGCATGGCTTTATTGGCGGCCGCCGCGGAGGGCGAGGACGAGATGCAGCGTGTCGCCGCCCTTGAGGTCGTAGTCGGCGGCGGTCTTGTCGTCGGTCCTGCGCGCGTCGAAGAAAGCTGTGGTTAGCAAAAGAGAGGCATGGGGAGAGCAGAGGAGAGAGAGAGAGCGAGAGCGAGAGAGAGAAGTGTGCTTACATTTGCTTGCCGCCGTAGATCAGGCGCTGCTGCACGGGCGGGATGCCCTCCTTCTCCTCGACCTTTTCCTTGATCTGCGAGACCTGTGTTTCGCACGCACACGAGTTAGCCCTCTATCCCGGCCGTTACAACCGTCACAAAATACAGAGGGAGGGGGTCGGCGTACCCTGTAGGCGGACTCGATATCCAGCTCAATCTCCTTGCCGGTCAGCGTGCGCACCCTGCAAACGGAAAATCATGGTTAGCTCTGGGGCCATTCCTTGCCCCTCCGCGGTCTGCTGGTTGTGGCGACGCCAACGCACTTGATCAACATGATGGGCGAGGTTTTTTTTCTGCGAAAGGCGATGTTATATGCGTTTGCTGAGTGACTGAGTGAGAGAGGCGAGGAAGAAGGTAAAGAGTCGTTGGCGGGCAGAGAGGGATAGCTGGTGATTACAAAGAGAGGTTGCGCAAAGGCGGCGGGCGCGCTGGAAACCGTCATCGCTGCACCGGCCGCCGGCGGGTCGCCTTTTCTTGCGGTCGGGTGGTGGGGTAAATAGTTAGCTCACACCTGGCTGGGCTGCCTGGTGTGCTGTGGGCGCTTAGGCTACAGAGGTGCCGCTGATGGATGGCCGCGCTGTTGCCTGCGTGTGTAACACACCAGACATCCCTTTGTTACAGTTCAGTATATTATAGAATTCAATACCCCAATCATGGAGTAGAGGTTAGCGTTCTCTTGTTATCTTACATCTGTTGCGCAAACATGAGGCGGAATAGGCGGAATATCAGACATCACCACTCGCGCAAAAAACCATGCCAAATCAAGCTTTCATCCGTAAATTTGCTATTATACACTCCATACGTGAGAAATACAGTGGAGATTTCGTAGTAAAAAAAAAGTTGTCTGGAGTCATGAGAATCCCAGCCTCTCCAGGCCGGCTTTACTCCTTATATTTTCATTTCCTTCGGGCTTCTTCCTTCCGCTTATTTCTTCTCCTCCTTCTCAAACACGTTCAGGCCAAGGCCGTCGGCGTCGAGCATCAGGCGGTTCTTGGAGCCCGAGTCGTGCATCTGCTGGGCAATCAGGCGGGCGTTCTCAATCTTCTTGAGCTCGACGTAGGCTTTGCTCTTCTTGATGGCGTCACCGATCAGCTCGGCCGAGCGGGCCTCACCCTGCGCCTTGACGACCATGGCCTGCTTCTCCTGGCGGGCCTTGTCGACGATGAAGGCGGCGCGCTGAGCCTCTTGCTGGGCGACCTGCTTGGCCTCGACGGCGGCGGTGAATTCGGGGGAAAAGGCGAGGTGCTGTGGATAGAGTCAGCATGCTGAACACGAGATATATCAAGGAAAAAGAGAGACGTACAGTCAGGGAAACGTCGTCAAGGAGAATGTTGAAGCGGGCCGCGCGGCGCGACAGGTTCTCGCGGACGAGCTTGGCCACCATCTCACGCTGCGTGATGAGCTGGCTGGCGTTGAACTGGGCCACGACGCT
Organism: Lecanicillium sp. G3; assembly: GCA_037575805.1. Lineage (NCBI taxonomy): Eukaryota > Fungi > Ascomycota > Sordariomycetes > Hypocreales > Cordycipitaceae > Lecanicillium > Lecanicillium sp. G3. The sequence goes on along the minus strand of JAZHPD010000005.1, from coordinate 644,250 downwards.
CTTGAGCACCTCGTTGACAATGGAGGGCAGCACGCGCTCGTCGTAGTCGGTGCCGAGCGTGCGGTAGATTTGCGGGAGGGCCTCGACCTGCGGGCGCGACAGCACACGGCAGGTGATGTTGACCATCTGCAGGTCCTTGGTGCCCGTCAGCGACGAGACGTTGCGCGGCTTCGCGCGGACGTCGTAGACGATCGGTGTCTCGAACCAGGGGAGGTTGATGTGCGTTCCTGTGCCGTATTAGCTTTCCCCGATTCCTCGTCTAACGAAGAGAGGAGCATGCGTCGCCGGCATGGCTCCTCGCCTTCACGTGCTCACCTTCGTTGTAAATCTCCTTGCTCACGCCGCTTAGTCTCTTGTACTTGATAGCCCGGTGACCACCGTCGACGTTGAACAGCGCGTTGGACAGGAACATGGCGCCGCCGATGAGCACCGCGCCTCCCAGGAGGGCCGGCGCACCGCCCTTGGGCATCTGGGGGCCTCGTCCGCCCGCTCCGCCCGACGACTGCTGCATCTGGCGCAGGCGGCGCATGGCCTCTTCCTGCCAGTTGTTCGACATATTGTTCCCTGTGCTGTGTCGCTTCGGGCCGGATCCTCGTACGAAATGTTCAAAGAATGGTTGTCGGAGGCTGCAGCGCGACTGGGAGCCCGGGTACCCCTTGGATTGTCGATGGTTGATGGGGATTGGAGATGGGGTTGAAGGGCTGTCGCGGAGTTTTGGAGGCCAAGCTTGAGCAAGGTAGCGCTGGGGAAGCTTGTACGGCCTGAGGTTTGGGGTGCTCGGTTGGTAAAATGGGGCCGAAATTTTGGCGGCGCTCTGGTTGGCTCGCCACAGGATGGCCAGTCTAACCGCTTTGGGGTCGAGCTCTTCATGGACTCCAAGCTGGAGAACGAGATGTCATGTATTTGATGCTAGTTAAATTAAAAGATAATAACATAATGAAAGATAAACAGAGTTTGAGCGCGGTCATGTTAAATGTAGAGTTTAATTGTCAAGTTTCCTATATACGTGATCAGGTACGAGCCATCAACGATTGCTGCACCTAATAACCATCCTCAGTATGTAGAGCGGAGCTTATATACATTTCAGAGTAACATATCGCTGGAAATATCTAATCTAACTGCAGATGCCAATCGCAATAGAAGTCATGTCGGGCTTGGGCTTCCGCGCATACCCGTTGAGCATCCTGAAGCCAGCGCGGCATTTGCGACCCTCCTCCATCACGCCGTGAACGCCCTCCAGGCATTTGGCTGCCTCTCTCATAGTTTCTCCCGCCGTCACTATATCGACCAGTCTCAGCTCCCCTGCAACCTTTTCCATCTCACAACGCAACAGCCACCGCTCCCAGCTCCACCCACCAACAATGCTGCACACGCCAGCAATATCTTCAGCGCTGCCCATCGTCATGGCCTCCATCTGACGGACGCGAGTAGCCTCGTCCACGGTTCCATTGGTAGACTCCGGGACCGCCATCTTGTAAAAGTTGCGCTTAGCTCCCATGGGAAGACAGACCCAGGCGCGGCGAGTGTCTGTGAACCCAGCGCGCGCAAGTCTTCTAAGCCAAAGCTTCGAAGGGCTTGGGTCGTATCCCAGAGTTTTGAGCGAGAAGCCAAACTCAACACTCTTGGCAAGTCCGAGTGGACCGGCATTCATGATGTCCGAATCCAAAATAGAAAATTCAAGATAACCACCGGGCTTGAGAATGCGCATGCACTCGTGAGTGCACGTCTCCCACTCGTCTTCGCCATTCTCGCCAATGAACTTGAGGATGCTGTGAAGCTCACGGGCAGAGATGAGATCGAAATGGTTATCTGGGAATGGCAGGTGGCTAAATTTTTGAACCGCAACCTGTCGGTGGTTCGGTGGCCCTCGGATGTTGGCATTGGAGATCTGCCGAATAGCTTTGGTGGTGACCGTGTAGATTTTAGCGTTGGGATACTGCAGCGCACAGTGCCATGCCCAGTCGCCGGTGGCTTGTCCGCCCAGATCAAGGATGCGAGCCCGATCGCGGGTGGTTCCATCGTTGCCGAGTGTAGCCATAGAGATTCTTGCCAACCGCTTGGTGACGGGAGCGCGAATCAGACGTCCGCCGTTGAGGAACTTGAGAGCGGCGACGTGCCAAGATGGCATGGAGATTTGGTTCATGGCCTCTAGCTCCTTTTCCCTTCGAATCTTTTCGGGGTCATCGGTCAAGTTGAGATCGCCTCGAACAACGTTGGCACTGAGTCTCTTCTTGGCCGACTGGGGGACAACGCTGAGCTGGTATTTGCCGAGCAGCTGGTTTACATGAGTCTCACGAAGACCGATGCGCTGGCCTTGCAGAGCTTCAAAACGCGGAAGTTGATGCACGAAGACATCCGAGCGCTGAGTTCGCACAATGTAGGCCTGGAAAGCGCGGTAGTAGGCTGACTCTTTGCGCAGAAGTGCTGACGGAAGCCTCTTAGGCTGCACTGTGGTGGGCAAGACATGCGAGAAGCGAACAACTTTCTTCTGTGCATCTGGTGCAGACTCCTGCGTGTCTTTCGGCTCTTCTTCGTCAACATCTTCGGCGATGGTCTGGAGAGCACCAGTTTCTGGCTCGTCTACGCCCTTGAGGTATGATCGCTGAGCGAGGAGCCAGAGCTCGGTGCGGTCCAAGTTGGACAGGGCTGCCTTTTGCTGCTTTCTTGCGTAACTGGGATCGTAATCGACGACAATTTCGGTTGGCACTTCTTCGACTTCGGGGGACGCAGGTGCGACATTGGTCTTGTTGAAGTCTGAAGCTTTTGGCGTAGGAATAACCGGGCGTGCAGTAGGCATGTCATCCTCAACATCATCATCATTGTCATGGATTTCAACAACCTGCTCAACAGGCTCGGAAGAAAACCCAGAAATGCGGTAAAAGCCTTCAGCTGAGTCAGGCCTACTTGGTACTGGCGGGACTTCGGTGTCGATATTCCACGGGCAGCGGTAAAACTGCTCAGCTGTCGTCGATGTTGGAGGTACCATGGCTGCGGGAGATTGACTCGGTGGATGCCATGTGTTTCGGCTTCTTGGAGAGAGACCGGAGAAGAAGCCGCCTGGAGAAGGTATCTCTAGCTTGCTGAGCTCCATCAGTGACTGACGTGTGGCAACGGGTGCCGCAAGAGGCCAGGTTTGCGATGGAACGTCAGTAATCAGACGCAGGGGAAGCTGTTGCATCTGTGTATTGGATTGCATTTCGATCTGGGGCTCCGAAGGTTGCGAAGGACAGCCTGTAGATTCGCCATCTTTGCTAGACAGAGTGTGAAGTGTTGCGAGTGCATCAGGTTGAAGTTGCACTCCTGTCCAAGTCTCCTGTCCGGTGCTTTCGTCGTTCCCTATGACCGGAGTTGGAGGAGAGCTCATTGCCGCCAGCTGCTCAGACGTCAAGCTACCATCCAGTGATGGTGGTGCTGATGGGACATGGAGAGCCTGCTGCTGTCCCATGAAGCTGATTTGAGCTGGCGACATTGGGATCTGAGCCGATGGAGTGAGAGGTACCGGCGATGTAATCTTCTTGAGCTCATCAATGGCGGACCATTCCTCGATATCTTGGCTGGAGGGAATCACTAAACGGTCAGGGAATTTCGACGGCGTTTCCTGGCTTGAATGCTGTCGTTGACCCTTGTTGAAAGACATGCTGCGACGCAAGCCTCGAGGATAATCATCCTCCGCATCGGACACGTCGTAGATGTCCTCGAACTCGGTATTGTCGGTCGCGACACTAACGCGGTTCCAGGGATTTGAAGATGTCAACGGCGAACTGTCGGCCGAAACTGTCGAGGGAGACGATGGTAGGATCGGGGCGGACAGAAAGTTGCCGCCGCGGGGAGTCGGAAAGTGATCGCTGATGGGCGAGAACCAGGCGTTCTTAGCCACTTGAGGACTTTCGCACGGCATCTCGATCGGCATATCGACTTGGCCTTCATCGCTATCCTCCTCTAAAATAGGATTAAGTTGCCTCTTTTGCCTTCGACCCAGCGAAGGCTCAGCGGGCTGGAAGCTGGAGGGAGGTGCACGGAGAGTCTGGGCCATTTTGGTAAGTGTACTGTGCTATACCGGATAGCGGCCACAGATGAACCAGTTCCCGTAACACCGAAACGTCAGAACAAAAATAAAGGGATATCGTGAAAGAGTGATCTGGCGACCGGCGCCAGTACCTGAGACGAATAGAACGACAGGCTGCTTCGGTCAACGAAGCGTCTATTAGACAAAACAACACAAAGGAGAGGTGAAAAAAGAATTAAACAAGAGAGAGAAGAAGCGAATATGCAGAACCAAAAAAGAAGGCCATACTGGCCCGGGGGGTGGCCGGCCGACTTAAGCAACTGGCACAACCCAGTTAGGCGCCTGCAGGACTGTGTCTGGCGAGTGGTCATAACGTGCCGTGACAGCCATCATGGGGAGGGGTTGCATGCGAGATGGGGAACCAGAAGTTCCTAAAAGCCCACCAGCAACGTCAGCGCAGGACTAGCAGCGTGACAGAGCAGAGAAGATGGCGGGATGGACAGTGAAAGATGGGATGGCGTCGCTGGCCGCTGGGGCATCAGGCTGACTAGCCCGCAGTGACAGCCAATCGAGGGCATTTTCGAAGCGCCCTGGCTGTGAAGAGGGTGGGATAGAGTCGAGAGCCACAACTGGGCTCGACGACAGGACGACAGGGTTGTCGACGATGTGGCGTGGGAGTGTCTGGGACTGCGCTGCAGGTGTGTGACCAATGAGTGGTGCCGTGAGGCAGCTCGGCGCTTAATTTTCTCATGGGAGGACGCATCATTGGGCGGAGTAGGTTGGCAGTGAGGCAGGCCCCCTCAGTTGGGCGACGCGGGTTGTCGAATTCGGGATAGAATAGCAAGGCTGGTGATGCATCGAGACTAGGCTTTGCAAAGGATTGTTGATGAACCCGTTGCACAATGCGGTTCATTCAGGCATATCCGAAGCTGTCCTCGACGCCCCCCGCCTTGGGGGCCACGGTATGGTCTATCAGCGGAGGGCACCATCTTGGAGGCAGGAAAATGGTAATCAGTGATGTTTGGATGATCATTCGGGAATAATAGGCGGGTGAGGTGGGAGTTGGTTTCGGTGAAGATGTCTGTGTTGTCCGATGTTTCGTTTGCCGCCGAAGTGGTGTAGTGTAAGTGGTAGGTTGGGCGGAGTACCAGGTGCTTGCAAGGGGGCCAAATAGAGAGCTCTGCGGTGCGTGGTGAGTAGCAGACAGCACAACTCCCAGCCTACAAAGCACACAAATGTAGAAGCAGCACCGAAACAAATCCCATTAACTCAATGTTAAGCTTGACTCTGAATTTCATCGTCATCTTGATTTCCATGCTCGCAGCCGTACCATTCGCCACCACACTTCAGTAGTGGCCATCGACCGGGCCGACATATGCTATATAGTGAAACACCAAACCTTAAAAAATAAATTCAAAATAGAATCAAAACTCTCGAAGGTTCAAATCAAAGTCCAATCATAACTTTGCGCGAGAAACGCCGTTGTCAAACGTGCCTCTGCACTGCTAGCTGTCAATCCCGCCCCACGTCAACTCGGTGCCCCTCCAAAAACTGATTTTACCCCGCGATAGGCGTCGCCGCCGACAGACAGAACCTGCAACCAAAACACAAACCACAACCACAAAGCCACTGTGCCCACAGCGATACAATGGCGGACACAGAGCAAGAAGGTATCCTGGAGCCCCAGGGCCGAATTGTTAAATACTGCGGAGGTACGTCGGGCCCCCGAGTCGAGCTTGAAGGTCGCCCGAGAAGTCACGCGCAAAAATCTAACCCACGCGCTCTACAGTCTGCACTCTGCCCCCCGAGGTTTGCCCTCCCCTGCCGATCGGAAAACGACGAAATAGATACGGGCTGATCGGAATGCTAACCATGCAACAATGCACAGTACTGCGAATATGGCGGCACGGTAAAGAAGTGCCAGGACTGGCTGCAGGTCAATGAGAAGGAAATGTACGATAGAATATGGTCCGCAGGTTCGTCGATGCCCACACAACCCGTCGCGCAGCTTCAAAGAACCCCCCGCTAACCATTTCTGCACTACAGAGGCCCTCGAAGCTGCCACTGCCTCCCTCTCCGTTGAAGCCCAGAAGCGCGCCGCCAAAGACGCCCAGAAGAAGACGGCAAAGGCCGAGGCCGCCGAGGCGAAGCAGGCCGACAAGCTCGCCAAGAGCATGGTCACGATCAAGCGCATCGAGCGCAACAAGCGCAAGTTTGTCACGGCCGTCATTGGCCTCGAGACCTTCGGGCTAGATCTCAAAAAGGTGCGTTCAGCGGCGCCCCTCCCCCTTCCGCAGCTACTAACATACATACCCCAGTGCGCCAAAGACTTTGGCAAGAAGTTCGCCACCGGCTCCTCCGTTACCAAGGTTGCCAGCGGCGGTGAGGAAATTGTTGTGCAGGGCGACGTAAGCGACGAGTTGGAGGAATTCATTCTGGAAAAGTACAAGGATATACCCGAGGACAATATCGAATTTGTGGATGACAAGAAGAAGAAGAAGGCGGCGGCCGCGGCTGCAGGCGGCAGTTAAAGAGACCCAGTCACTTATCATGATGTATGTTATCAAATTTCAGAGCAAAGCATAATCATTCTCATTTTGCTATATGCCAATCCAAACCGAACCAAGCTGGCTGTGCTTTCGAGTAAGAGGTTCCTGTCATTAAACGCCGATGACCAATGCCTATCCAGAGCAAATTGCAATGAAAACAAAATAACGCCAGTTCAAACCCTCGCCCAATTAAAATCGTACTATTAAATCAGCCGCATCTTTACGTGCGCTTTCGGAGAACTCTACCAGAGCTGCTGGTCGTCGGTGCAGTAGCCCTTGTGTTCGTCACGCCCTTTCGGATGCTGCCCATGACAGACTTTTTCGGGGCCGTGCTGGCCTTGGACGCCGTCGTCTTACGAACAACCGTGCTGTTGCTCCCCTCACTCGTCTCGCTGTGAGCGCTGACCCGTCGGCCCGCACGCGTTGCTGGGCGAGCAGGCTGCTGCTTGGCCGGGGCAGCTCGTCGCGTCTTTGCCGCGCTGGCGGGCGCAGCAGCACCGCGAGAGCTGGCGGTGGAGGATGTTGTGACCTTGCGGGTGCCGCCGGCGCGCGCAGCCTTGGCCTTTTCCACCATGCTGGACAGCATGCTGGTTGCTGATGCGGCGGAGCGAGCACCGTTCGCCTTCAAGGGGGATCCGGGTCGATTGAGGTAGGACTTTGTGGGTGAGGCTGTGGTATCGCGGTTGACAAGTCGGGAATTCGAAGACGTTGGCGAGAGGACCAGCGCAGGTCGTACCGGGTTGCCGTCTTGCATAGCGCGAACACGCTTCTTCATTGCGTCGCCTTCGATCTCATTTTCCTTGTCGCCACCAGAGATCTCGGTGCTATGGAGAGTTAGTTTATGATGATATAAAAGCCGTGTAGGTCGACATACCTAACACGCTTGTTGCTGCGTGCAGTCGTCGGGCGGCTGTTTTGTTTTGCTGTGCCGCGCGACGCTGCAAGATCCTTGGCAGGCACAGGAGGCCGTACTGCAGCCTGCTCTTGATGCAGATATTTGATGAGCAAGTCCTCCATTTTCATCTTTCGTAGAGCGGTGGGAATTCGGTTGACGCGAATTTCTATTCGTGATCGAAGTCCTTGGGCTTGAAGGTGATATTGGGCGCGAAGTCGTCGAGCTCTCTCCGTGACTGCAAAAGTTAATACGCGCCAAAAATAGGACAACAATATGCGTATATGTGTAGTATGCCATACTCTCTAGTTGTAGATTGTCGATCAAAGTCTTCTTTTGCTGAAGTGTAATGCCGGCCTTTCTCTTCTTGATAGGGCTGCGTTCCGTGGGTGTCGAAGGCTCATCTTTTACGGGCACTTTAACGCCGCGCTGCTTAGTCGATGCGACAGACTGGTCGGAGCCTCGCTTCTTCGCTTTTGTGGGAGCCATTTCCGGCGATTAATATTCTTGCGCGGGCAAGACGTTTGGTGAATTCTTAAATGTGTTGAAGAGGCGATGTTCTTGAAACTCGACAGCTCCGGCGCGCTCAGTGGCCTCTGGCGCCAAAGTAAACAAATGGCGAAGCTGGGTGTATTATGTCAGCTGCGGAGCTCTCTGAATGTGGTGTGGCGCACCAAAGTATAGGTACATGGCTGTGAGCCAGAAGCCCCGCAAATTTCGGTGTCCCTCAAGTATCAGCTACCCGGTTCCAGTCAAGCTCCAGGCTGACCATCACTGACGACTGCTGCAACTGGCATTGCTTCCTCGACAACCATCTCCATCTACGCCATCAGCACCGATCTTCGGCCAATTCGCCATTCACAATCGCATAACCACGGACTCGTAATCGAAGAAACAAAGCCATAATCATCACATCCACGCCGCCAAGATGGTTCTCGAGGCGGTTATGGTTGTCGTGGACAACAGCGAAAGCAGCCGAAACGGAGACTACCAGCCCACGCGATTCGATTCACAAGTTGATGCCGTCAGTGTGCTGTTCCAGAGCATCACGCAGGGCAACCCTGAGTCCTCGGTTGGCCTCATGAGTATGGGTGGCAAGGGACCCGAAGTCCTAGTTACTTTGACTACAGAGCATGGCAAGATCCTCGAGGGTCTGCACCGCACAAAGAAGAAGATTGGCGGCGAGTCGCATCTGAAGACGGGAATTCAAGTGGCTACGGTACGTTATGATAAGGGAAAAGCATATTCGTGTCTATTCTGACATTCCACCAGCTCGCTCTCAAACACCGACAAAACCGATCCCAACGCCAGCGCATAATAGTGTTCGTCTGCTCCCCGATCGAGGAGACCGAGAAGGAGCTCAAGACGCTCGCCAAGAAGATGAAGAAGGGCAACATCTCGGTAGATTTCATCTTGTTTGGTGATCTCGACGATGACGCCTCGCAAAAGAAGCTTGAGGTCTTCAACCAGGAGGTCAAGGGCAGCGAGGGATCCCACTTCGTCGTGATCCCGCCCAGCAGCAAGCTGCTCAGCGACCAGCTCGTGTCGACCCCGATCCTGCTCGGCGAGAACTCGTCGTCCGGCGGCGGCGGCGGCGGCGGCATGGGTGGCGGCGACGAGGAGTTCGAGTTTGGCTTTGACCCGGCGCTGGAGCCTGAGCTGGCTCTCGCCCTGCGCATGAGTATGGAGGAGGAGAAGGCGAGACAAGAAAAGCGGGCGCGCGAGGAGCAAGAAGCGGCCGGAAAGGAGAACCTTGGAGGTATCGCGGAGGAGGGCGAAGGTAGTGGAGATAAGAAGGATAAGAAGGATGATGGAGACAAGATGGATACGTCCTGATTGCCGCTTGGTTCAGGCGCTGTATATTAGACAGGAGCTTCGGAGGAAAATTCTCAGCAACAATGTCGTTACGACGCATTACGTTAACACTTTAAAATCTCGGTCCATTCGTAAATGTTGCTCATTATTATGTTCATGTCATGGGCTCGCGCCCCATCATCGGTTGTTGATCTCTCTAATGTATGATAATAGCTTGCGGTCGAACATGTCGCACCGCACCGGCATCTCTAGCGAGTAAAACGGATTCTTCATGACATAGTCGGAGTACAGGTCGTATATCCTTCTAATTGTGACGTCGACATTGGTTTGCGTCGTGTCTGTGAAGAGCAGGAACTTGGTCCCTGTCAGGGTATTGAAGCATTGCATGCGGAAGTTTTCCGTCTCGAGTACCTCAAGCCCAGACGATGGCTCTGCCCTGCTAGGGATGCCACCAGGGGGAGTCGGAGGTGCCACAGGCTTGATGGGGTTGAGCCTGGCTGTGATGGCGTGGACACTGGAGGGGTCGTGTGAGCGGAGGAACAGCTCGGGCCAGAACAATGTATGACCATTAGGGTTAACTTACCCGTGAAAGGTACCAGCGAGGACTAGATAGTCATTTGTGCTGATTTTTTGAAGACCATTTTCGTGGAAGATTTTGTTGTAAATCAAGCCGCCTGCCTTGTTGATGATGATGAGCGCGAAGACGGTCCTAAGTCGGTCAGGTCAGCTGCGTGATTCGGAAATTGTCAGGTGTTGCAAGACACAAAGCATACATCGTATTGTCCCTGAGTAATTTCCTTCTGTCGTTCGCTTAATATTGTATTGGCCGAGGGGCGTATGCCTCGTGAGACTTGAACTCGGGACCGGTTCCCACAGTTGCCTCTGCCGAAGGGAGAAACGACAGATGACGCAAAGAGTCCCGGGCTGCTGGGATTGTTATATGAAATGAGAGACGTGCTTCTTTTCAATTGTCCTGAAACCAGCAGAATATTGAGCTTGCGTTTGTGAACCGTCGGGGTCGTATATGTGAATGATGCGCAGGGGGAAGTGTAGTGTGTGCCACGCTTCCACGTTGGGCTGCCCAGCTTCAAAGAGCGAGCCCCACTTAAAACCATCTCACGCAGTGTGTCGCCGAAGGACAAGGCGGGCATCTTTCGCATTCAAATACCCCAGGCAGTCCTTTTTCTCCCATCTTCCAAACTCCCATCCTCTGCACGCGCAGTTCCCACCACGACGCTCCTCCATCCAACGCATCGTGCGATTCTTCTTTCGACCCTTCAATTGCGACCGCACGGCGATTCCTCACGCGCCTAGGGCCCTCTCATCACCCTCAGGCGCAAACAGGCATCAACCACAATCATGTCCAACAAGATGTCGCGGCCGAAGCCGCCGCCGCCCGGCAATGAGGAGGCTTCGGCGACCTTGAACCTCGGAGAGTTCCAGCACGTCGACACGCTGACGCTTTCCGAGGCGTCGCTGGTTCTCAACGCTCTAGTCTCGAAGCGCAGAAACGACCGAAAGAACGTGAACGAGACAGAGTACGGCTACCCACGATGAAAGAGGCGGGCAAACGCCTTATAGAGACCATCTTGGGCTAACCACATAACACTTCCACAGAATGCTGAACCAGACCATCAGCTATCTCGACCACTTTGCTCGCTTCACCCAGAAGGAAAACGTGGAGGCCGTGGAGCGCCTGCTCAGCGCGCACAAGGACCTGGCGAAGTTTGAGCGCGCACAACTTGGTACGACCCCCGAAATATTGAACACAAACACAGATGGACGAGCGTCCGTTCCCTCTCCAGCCCCTCTTTATTTTCTAACACGCACAACTCGTCACAGGCTCATTGTGCTGCGAGAATGCCGACGAAGCCAAAACGCTCATACCCTCACTCGCCGACAAGATCAAGGACGAGGACCTGCAAGAGCTCCTAGAAGAGATCTCCAAGCTGCAAAACAGGTAGACAAAGGTCAGTATGCACTTGGAAAGTCGGCGGGGGCGCGAGGGGAGGGCACCGACAAGATCAGCGGGAATTGTCGCGGCCACTCGATGCGGGCGATGTCATTTTCCTTTCTCTTTTTTTGTTTGTTTCTTTAACATTACTGGCGCAAATGGGGGTCTGAATAAATCAAATGAAATGACACTGGCGTTTATTCATCATAATCAGGAAGCACTACTTAGGAAACACTGTGACTTATTCTGAAAGCTGCCGTTGTCAAGCAGCGGGTAAGTTGGCAATTGGAGAGAAGAAAGGCACAATCAAGAAATCTTTGGAGAATATAACACAAAAAGTCAAAAAATAATCATAAAAAGCACAATTTTCAGTTCCGAAACGCTTGCCATTCTGATTAAAAACCAAAACACCAGAACACCAGTCCTCCACAAGCCTGTTCCAGTGCATTCATTCTTTTCTAGTAGTACCCTCTCCTGGAAGCGTCTTGTATTGATTCCACTGGTTTATGTACGTAGGCCGCCCATTCACTCGCGGCAGATGGTTCAGCGTCGCGCGGGGATCAGAAGACGGACGCTGCTTCACGGTGCCGACAGAGGCGGTGGTGTTGCTGCGCTGGATGGGCTCCCCCGCAGCCTCTGCCGTGGTGACGGCCGTGCCGGGGAGTTCGACGACCTCGACTCCACGGCCGTCCATCTCAAATGTGTTGGCTGGAGGGGGTGGTGCCCCGCCGTCAGGCTGATCTGCTCTGCCTGTGATGTTGTTAGCGTATGTTGCCTCGTGAATCACTGTGAATGACCAAGATATGCGTCGTACCTCCAAACGGCGCGAAGGGATCGTATCTGTAGCTATTGCTACGAGAAGTGACAGACACCTGATGTGGTGTGGGGTGCTCAGGGAGCATGGCAGAGCCTGGCCGGTTCCCCATGATGTTGTCATGCAGGCCTGACTTGTCGAGGAACGTGGTCTCACGCGCGGCTTCCGCCTCCTTGGCCAGTCGTCGTCTACGAGACCTCCTCCATAGCATCACCAGCGCAAGGGCGAGAGCCGCGACGAACACGCCGCCAACGGCTATTCCTGCAACAGCTCCCGCATTTACTCCCGTACCCTGGTCAGCTGCTGCGCCTGCTACAGACGGTGTCTCTGCTGGCGCAGCCGGGGTAGAGCTGCTGGGCGCGGGTATAGAGCTTTGCGTGGCCTCGGTCGTGATGCCGGCGTCGGATGTCGTCGATGCCGGAATACTCCTGGTTATGGTGGTATGCCTGGTCACTGTGACTGTCGAATCGTTCGGGACGGTGTGCGTGACACCAGAGTCCGCCATGGTGGGCGCCGCGCTCGACTTGGGGGGCGGCGGTGGTGACGGGGTAGAGGATGAAGGCTTTGGCGACGAGGACGATATCACGGGGGAAACGGTAGAAGAGGAACGGAAGGGGCGAGACGAGGAAGTCAGTGTCGGGGCTGAAGATCTCGCGTCGTCGTCGTCCGCGCTCGGCGCCGTGGTGGCCGAGAAGGGCGGCTCACTGGGTTCGATGGTCATCATGCCGTCTGACATGTCCGTGTGCACCGATGTGAGAGATGATGAGGAAATCTCTGCCGACCCGATCTTCGTGGGCCCGTCTGGGCAATCGGAGCGGGCGCAGATGAGTCTACAGCACGCCACTGCGCCGTTATACTCGCATTCGTACGCCTCGCCGCTACAGCGGCGCGAGCGCGCAGCGGGCATGTCCACAGGCTGTCTGAAACCAAGACTGGAGCAAATAGCTCTCCGTTTTTCGCTTGTAATGCTTACCAAGTCTCTCCACCTATGTAGCACGAGGTGTACAAGTGAATGAGAAGTGAAGTCGTGTAAGTCGGTTGGTTGGTGGGGAATGCAAGGCACAGATGGGGGCTTGTAGAGCAGCCCAGTCTGCTTCTCGCTATTCTAATCACATAGTTTAGTGCGCCTTTTCAAAATAGAGATCGAACTATGAATATTGAACGGGGACATAGACTATGAAATACGTTATCCCATCCCACCATCGCCAGCCTCATTGAGGCGCTTACGGCTGCAGGATCTCCAGACGGGCTTCCCGTTGCCAGCCCAAGGCCACCCATCAGGTATGCAGGGGACCGGTAGGCAATGTCATCAGAAAAGCAGAATGTGCCAAACTGGCGCTTTTCTTCACTTGACTCTCGCCGTAGGTTCGCCACAGGGCTTCCACATGGAACAGGTCGCACGACGCCCAATACCATCATACACACACATATACCTCGCATGCGCAGTAGTATACCGTATCAAACCTGCAAACATTCTGCGCAATGCGCCGTCTATTTTTGGAATTACCGCGACAGGTAAGCGCCTGCGTACTGGATCATAGAAGGCGGCAAGTGGTAGAATGCAGAGAGAAGGCTGCATCCAACGTAGCAATCTATTCTGAGCCTCGCGAGCCACCCTCACGGATGAAACGTGCTTTTCTTCTGCTTGTCGCAACCACTCGAAGACAGGGTATTTGGTGCCTCGGCGGTTACAGCATGCAGCGTAACACACCGACGTGGCACATGCAGAGACAAGCAGGCTTTTTGAGTGGCTTGCTGGAGGCTGCAGGGTTGGGACGGGACAACCCGCCGATCTATGATGCACCCCAGGTATGAAGAGCGCCGGCCAGAAAAGTCGACCATCAGGTAAACAAACCAAGGTTTATGCCGTCCCATCACTATCGCTTCGTCATAGCTGCCTACTGAACGGAGGCGGCGCAGCCTGGGCCGATGCTATAAGGCTACCTCTCTCGCGTTTCAGAGTTGAGGGTGGTCAGCCGCGCCTGTGGTATAACCCTCGGCATGTGCAAACATGTCAAGACAAATAAAACAGAAACAGAAGACTCTTGATCGGGAAAAATCAATTCATGTACCTCAGAATATAATGCAAGTAAATAAAATGAAACAAAAATTCCTGTCATGGACGCCCATATTTTCCACTTAATACAAAAAAATGAGTCTAAACGCTAGATTCAACACAGCCTCATGTGCGTTTCATATCGACCGACCGCCTTCTTTTCTTTTCTTTTTCCCCATTCGATTTACAGCTTTTCCAACAGCAGTTTGCTGCCGCTATTTCCTACCGCCGGCTCAAACTTCTTCTTATTGGCGGGCTTCTTCTTGCCTGCCGCCTTGTCTGCGGCAGCTGCCTGCTCCCTCGCCTCCTGCGCCGCCTTTTGCTCCGGCGTCTGCTCGTTGGCAGCCTTGTCCAGAAGCTTCTTGTTCTTCTTAAGCGTCTTCCTCACAGCCTCGGCGTCGCTAAAGTCACCAGCCTCCAGCAGTGCCACCACCACAAAGGAGCTGGGGCCCGTCGACCAGGCCATGATGTGGTCGGCGATGACGGGGTATAGGATATTGGAGAAGCCCAGCGCCGGCTCGACAGGGATGATCTTTCCGGCAGCCTTGTCGAAGCGTCCGCCCTGGATCAGCGACTTGAGCATGCGACCACCAAACGGTGTCTGCGAGACGTGCACCCTGGGCTGGAGCTCGTCCTCGGAGACCTCCTCGCTGGGGTCGCCGTTGGCAGCTTGGGCAACGGCTTCGAGAGCCGCCGTCTTGTCACCGCTGTTGTTGAGCAGAACATCGGCAATGAACTGGCAGCCGAATGCTGTAGACATAAGATCATAAGGCACAGAGCTGATGACTTCGAGGAGATGGGGGATGAGCGAGACGATGAGTTCTTGGCGACGGGCATCCTCGTCCTTCTTACTTGTCGTCTTGCGGATCTCGTGGATCTCGTTGAGGAGCTCCTGAGCAAATGTGGTGCCAGGAGGAAAAAGAGACTTTGACATGCCCTCAAACAGGTAAAGGAAAGTCAGTCTGGCATTCGGGTTGTTGACGGCGCCGACAATATTTTGTACAACCTCCTCGTCCTTCTCGCCAACAAGCTCCGGAAATATGGACTTGGCCGTAAGCTTGGTGTCGTCGATGACATCGTATGCGGTGAGGATGACCAGGTGAGCGTACTGGTCGCCTGCCATGGTCAGGAAAGTATCTTTGTAGCTCTTGAGCAGCTGCTTTCTGTCCTTGGCGGTACCGTAGGCGAGCAGCAGGCAAACCAGGCGTGCGCCCGAGCGGGTGAAAGCCAGGTTCTTCAGTAAGTCACCAGTCTCGTCGCCCTTGACAAGCTCCAAAAACTCTGTAAACTCCTCCGTGCCGGGCTCAGTGGCCAGATAGTACTGCAGCATGGCGTCATGCAGCATTGTGAAGCCGCTCATGCGCTTCTGCACAAGCGTGTTGATCATCTCGAGCAGCGACTTCATGATCGGTCCACGCTTGCCGGGCTCGGCAGCCAGAATCTCTTTGAGGTCGGCGGTGACAGTCCTGTCCTTGTTCATCTCCTTAAGGCTGAATTCCGGGCCATACCACTCGCGGAGGAGGGAGGCCTTTTGCTCTTTTGTGGCCACAGTACGGTAGATATCGTCGAGAATCCATGAAGCTTCGGCGTGGTTGATGAGCTTCCGGACACGGCCGTAGAAGTTGGGGATGATCAGGTCGCGGATCTCGTCGTCGTTCTGAACGAGCAGCTTGCCGATGAGGAACTTGGCGTAGCGGCTCTCTGCGAGCTGGGCGTATGTGCCCTCGAGCTCACGGGCAATCTGCTTGCGCTGCTCAGCCGTGGCGTACTTGACGGCGGTCTGGACGGCGCGGACGGCATCGTGCTTGAGGACAAAGTCCTTCATGCGGCCCTCGATGATGGTGAAGAGCTCGGCGACGAGCTGCTGGCGCTCTTCCTTGGGGACGTGGGACTTTCGGCGCAGGCGCTCCCAGATCTTCTTTGTGCGCTGGACTTCGTCGGCGAGGGGCTTGGCGGCTTTGCGTTCAAGGGCGAGCTGCTTCTGCTTGGCGTGCGATTCGCGAGATGTTTGGCCTGGTAGTCGTTTGTTAGTTACTGGAAGATTTGTATGTCCCGTTGAATTGTGTGCAGCATACCAGGCTCAAAAGTCTTTTGGTACCCCTTGACATTGGACTTTCCCTCCTTTCCATTGCTGAGCTTGACACCACCGTCGTCGGAGTCGGAAAAGTCGTCAGAGTCTTCCCGCTCCTCGACAGGCTCAGGCTTCTTGGAGCCATCAAGACGGGCCTTTTTGGCCATGGCGCTCGACTTTCCCTTGTCTCCCACGGTAGCCTTTCTCTTGCTACCGACAGCCGCAGTTCTGGTCGCCATTTTCAGATCCAAATGCCCTCCTTTCGAATTGATGCGAGAAAAGCAGAGATTCTGACGTGGTGAGAATGGTGTGCAACTTTTTTCTCTGGCGTATTCTTGCACCGAAAAAAATACCACCACCCAGGAAGCCGCTGCGCTGCACCTAAACTTCCAATTTTTTTTGCCAATCTGCCAGGCGGTGAAGTCACCGCTAAGCCCAAATGGGCGCCGCCGGACCCCGCCACCACACGACCGCTGGAGTTGCAGCGGCCCAGCGCTAAAGAGCATGTTCCAGGTCTTTGCTGTAGACCTGCCAGTCTTTTGTTGCAACATTTACGAGCGACAATTGTAGCTTGCAGGCTGCTGGGTATTCACATCATGGGCCGAGAAGATCAGGTAGAGGAACGAGAAGTTCTCGATTCCATTTTCCCCGAGGAAATAACAGGCAAGTCGTCTCTCTGGCCCAACGCTGCCCCTCCTTTGACTCGATATTGACTCTGCCTCGCCTTGCAGATGTATCAGAGACCGAGTACAGAATATCGGTCGCATTAGACATACCCGGCCACCCCGAAGAAGAAGAGCCTCCGAAATTCCTTCTATCTGTTCGTTATCCCGAAGAGTACCCCGATGTAGCGCCAAATCTGGACATCATGGCCGCGCCGGACGGCGGCACCACCGAGTACTTCAGCGTTGGCGACGACCGCGACCACCTTCTCGCCAGCGTCGAAGAGACCATTCAGGAAAACATGGGGATGGCCATGGTGTTCACCATTGTGTCTGCGCTCAAGGAAGCCGCTGAGCAGCTGGTCCAGGACCGCAAGGACGCCGAGCTCGCAGTGCAGGAGGAGAAGGCCCGCGCCGCCGAGCAGGAGGAGAATAAAAAGTTCCAGGGTACGCCCGTGACACCAGAGACTTTCCTCAAATGGAGAGAAGGATTCATCAAGGAGATGGAGGAGCAGCGCGTGCGGGAGGAGGAGGAGCGGCTGGCAGAGCTGAAAAAGGCCAAGGTCAAGGAGCCCGTCAAGCTCACCGGGCGACAGCTTTGGGAGCGCGGTCTTGCTGGCAAGGGCGACGATGACGAAGACGACGATGCCCCTGTGGAAGAAGTTGAAAAGCTTTCTGTTGCAGCATAAACGATAATGAAGAAAAAAATCGTAAAAGAGAATACCTATCTAAATGCATGTGGTGATCTGTGCACCGCGATACGGCCTCTACTTCATTAAGTGCACACTTCATATGGCCGCATTGCATTGCTTATAATGTAGCCCATGTTCCAAATGGTCTGGCCGTCTCTATATTCATTTTGCTATCATTAAAGCCAAGTATTGTATCGTCATAGGTAGGCTGCCTCAACGCCGTCTAAATGCGCAATCAAGTTCCCTGCTTTGCCCTTTTATGTATCCTGTGTATCCCCATTCATTCGTATTTTCGCCATATTTTTATTCCTTCATTTCCTCGTCCTCGTCTTCCTCCTCATCGTCGCTTGACACATCCCACTCGTCCTCACCCTCCTCGGGCTCGCCAATCTCCTTGTTGATGTTGAGCACCAGCTCGACGGCGTGGTCCCCGAGTCTCTCGTCCTCGTACTCTTGAATCTCGTATAGCTTGAGACACTGGGCCAGCCAGCTGCGCGCCGATTTCCAAGTCGCCAAGAAATCCTCGTCCCCATCGGCAGAGCCGTTGGCCGCTCCAGCGGCAACCTTGGCGTCGCGCATCTTCTCGCCGGCCAGGTACAGCGCCCAGCCGCCGAGGTACCACGCCTCGATGCTCTCGTCGTCGTCCTGGACGAGGCGCTCGAGCACAACCAGGGCATCCTCCATCAGCTCCGTCTCGAGTAGCAGGCGTACCAAGGCGATACGCGTGGGAAACTCGGGAATGGCCGGGTCCTCAGGCGCGAGGTCCTGCCACAGCTCGATGCTGCGCTTCAAAGCTGTGCGAGCCTCCTCGGTGCGCTCCTGCGAGATGCGCACGTTGGCCACTGTCTGCCACGTCTCGGGCGAACCGGGGGCGATCATCATAGCCTCAGTCACAAGCGCCTCGCAGCGCTGCTCGGCGTCCTCCTCCCACGACAGGTCCGTCATGTACACCTCGGTGACAGCACAGAGCACGCCACCAAGTTTCTTTTGCTTCTCCTCGTATGACGCCTGCTGCTCGGGTGTCTTGTTCTTGATGGCGTCTAGGCTCTGGATCTGTTTGCGCAGGGCCGATGCACCGCGGTCGAACCATTTCACCGTGTCTAGGCCGCCCTCTTCACTCAGCTCGGCGAGGAAGAGAAACTTTTCGGGCCCGCCGCCAATCTTTTCGTCGAGATCGCCGTCCTTGTCGATGTTGACGGCGCGCTCGAAATAAGAGCGCGCCTGCTCAACCTCACCGTCCTCGATGTTCAGGAGACCGAGGAGGTTCAGGGCTCTCAGTTCAAAGTCGCCGCCGGGGCCAGTCGTCGTCAGGGCCTTGTCGGCCAGGCTGAGAGCTTCGTCGATGTTGCCGACTTCGAAGAGGGTCTCGGCGTCGTCGAGAATGGCGCCAGCGTCGGAGCGGCCCTCGGGCTTGTCCTTCTTCTCGGGTCGACTCGGCGCCATTTTGTATTTTTTGCAGAGGTTCTGCGTGGAAAGTAGAAAATATGTTTGGGCAAAAAAGTTGCAGCAGTAGCTTGCGCTGGGTCTCCTCAGTGGCCGGTGTTAGGCTAAAATTTTTGGCCGCCCGCCAACTCGCGCATAATCGATAAGCGGGCCGCCGACGCGGGGCAGTCGCCCATTGCAGTGATTTCGTCGCAAACAAGCTGTGTATTTCCCAGATTATTTATCTTGTTTTGCTTTCTTTGACTGAGGATTTGAGCCTATTTGTTGACTTGATATCCGTATCAACAAAGACAGCCTCGCACCCTTTGCTGGTGGAAGTGAGTGCATGTCACCCAGTGAAGAGAGTATATCCGCCATCTGGAGTGAAAATACGCCCTTTGAAGATTTCCCAAGAGGTTAGAAACGGCTGAGAAGTAGAGTTATAGTAAGATTGGGCTGCTGTGCTGAGATGGGAGTAGCCTGCCAATGTAAGACGAGCTTCACCATGGCGCGTCTAAGCGAGCAGCGTATCGTGTACCCAGCAACATCATCTGCTCACATTTAGATGAACTTAAAAATCATAAAAATGAATCTTGAAAATTCCAGACTCATACTGAGGCTTCCTTTTAATCACTACCACTCATTCACTGTTCCTGCGCCCAGCTCCGAGCCAGTTAATTCTGCCACCACAATCTCCTCACCGCCTGCCCAATCCTCCCACCCAGCGTTCTCTGCCAGCCTCCCGCCAGAGAGCTGGAGCACACCCGTTGTAAACGTCACATTGCGAGGCTCCCCAGCAACAAGTCTCGTGCGGCGCCGCAGTCATCGCAATTCTCGCTTACCGTACAGATATCCCACGACGACAAGCCCCGAACAAGCCGCTGTCGATAAAATCTGCGATTATATACATCTTGCTCTTGTCGCTCGCCCGATACCTCTCACGTCACCTGTGCAGCCGCCTGACACAATACACGCAAGCGCAGCTCTGAAACGCAAACGTCACCGAGCCGCCGCCGAACAGAGGCACCCGCCGAGCCACGCCATCGACGCGGGGCTGACGCCGAAAAGCTTCCTGCAGATCGTCCTCGGGAGATCGCATATACCATAATATTGCTCGATCGATTGCCTGCGTCCGCGCCGAACGGCAGAACCGCCCACCATGCCGACCGCCGGCCTCAAGACCATCATCGCCCTCTCCTTCGTCCTCGCCCTGGGCTTCCTCCTCGTCATCCTCTCATGCGCCCTCTTCCACTCCTTCTTCCCGCTGCTCGTCGTTGCCACCTACGTCGTCGCGCCCATCCCCAACTGGATCTGCAGCCGCTGCGCCAACCCCGATGACTTTGTCGAGAGCTCCGGCGCCGCTGTCCTCGATCTCGGTCGCTTCTTCACCGGCTTCTTTGTCGTTATGGGAATGGGTTTGTTTTCTCCCGCTTGGTACAATTTAAATAGTGAACTAGGTACTGACGTTTATCTTAGCGCTGCCTGTCGTCCTCGCACATGCCGACATCATCCGCGTCGAGGCCATGATTATGTCCATCTCCGGCGGCCTGCTGATCTACGGAACCATCATTAGCTTCAGCCTCTTCTTCCAAGAAGAGCAAGACTTTTAAGCACTTGGGATTGTCGATAGAAGCCCCCGAAAATGGGTGGACTGGCAAATGGAGGATAATATTTGTACCTGTATGTTGACGGCCAGCTCGGGAATAGGGCGTGTTATAAGAAGTGGTTTGAAACCAAAGCTTCTCTTTTTGCAATAGGCATGAGCGTTAGTTCCAAAAAAAATAATGTTTATGAAATTTTGACTCAAGAGTTATTAGTATGCTTGTTTTATTGTGGTATTTGGATGTTGAGATCGCTCTGGAGTATTTATATAAACAACGCTGATGAAGCCCAAACAAAGCTCCCGTATCATGAGATGAGATGCAAAATTAAATGAGACACCGCTTTAACAGCTGCGCTACGCAGCATCTCTAAACGTGCCGAGCGGCCCAAACAGCTTCGTGAACATTTCCTCCCTCTCCCCTTCCGGCGTGCTCAGGATCGTCACCGCGCCGCCCGCGCCGATGCGCCAGACCTCGCGCTCCCCGGTCTCGCCGTCTTGGGCCGGCGCCATTTCGTCGTCCCAGTGGAACATGGAGCGGATCGTCACACTCCAGTCGGCGTGGCCCTGGGCGTCAAAGTACCCCACGACGCCCGAGTACACGCTGCGCTCGCCGGGCTCCATCACACGTAGGAGCTCGCAGCTGCGCTTCTTGGGCGCGCCCGTCATGCTGCCTGGTGGTAGCGCTGCCGCGAGGACATCAATGCCATTCACGGCGTTGGGGTTACCGCTGTCCGTGGGCAACTGGCCGTTGACCATTGTCACCATCGTAAACAGCGTGGCGTATTCCTCGACCTTGAGTAGGTCCGGTACGGTCACGTTCTGCGGGCCGCAGACGCCGTACAGGTCGTGTCGGACGAGGTCCACAATCATGAGATTCTCAGCCTCTTCTTTGGGGGTATGCAAGATCTTCTCCGCCTCAGCTAGCGTAGATACGGTCGGAGACTTGCGGACTGTGCCCTTCATCGGGCGCATGGAGCAGAGGCCATCACGATCAATGGAGAGGAAGCGCTCCGGGGAGCAGCTGATGATGGTGGCCCCGCCGAGACGGATAAATGACCCGAATGGAGCGGGCTGCCTGCTGCGCAGGGTGCGGTAGATTTCCCACGGCGAGCGGTCCTTGCTGTCGTTGCTCACCGGCGGGCGAGACATGGTTGTCTGCGAGGTAAGACACAGTTCATATGCGTGGCCTTCCTTGATAGCGTACTGGCAGCGCCGCACGTCTTCTTCGTATTTGTTGGAGTCGGGCACCTGGATGTCCAGGCGGTTACTGCCACCCTTTCTAACGTCCTCCCATAGCTCCTCAGGCGTGAATGTAGCCTTGGGGCTGCTCACTGGACGACTAGAGCCCGGCTTGCGCCACGTCGAAGCATTCTGCAGCTTCTCCAGCACGCCGTCAATCCAGCCGCCATCGCATTCCTCCGTTGTCAAGCTCTGAACGTAGGCAATGCCAGCCTTGTGGTCAAGTACCACGCTGTTTGATATCCATGCCATGATGAGATCAGGACGACGATGACCACGGTATGCTGATACGGCACCGGGGCTTAGCGTGCTGAGGCCCATCTCATATGTGACGAAACCCATGAATCCGCCCTTGAACGTCGGTGATCCATCGTGCTGGGCTGTGTCCAGCTTGCGTGTTTTCCAGTACTCGGACATGATTTGGTATGCGGCCATGGGGTCGTCCTGCGTGCCGTCCAGCGGAATCTTCTGCAGCTCCTCCTCTCTGTCACCTGCTGCAGGACGACGAAAGGTAACATAGTCGTCGCGAACATGATACTCGAGGCGCGTGGCCTTGTCGACGTCGAGCGCGATTATACTGCTTCGCGCAAGGGGGTCACCGTTCTTGGTGCTCGACGAATCGAGCATGATTGTCTCGCCGTATCCCTGTCCGAGAATCTCTGCAATATCGGCAGTATCCACACCGTCGGGCAGTTTCACCTGCCGGAAGACGTAGTTGGGGTCTATGCCGATGCTTGCGATGCCAGAGCGCAGGAGGTTGGACCACCGCGCTGCAGCGAGGTCCCGCTCAGAGGGACCCCGTGCAGACGGGCGACTTGCGTCGGCTGGCGCGCACGACTCGAGGCTGGCAGAGTGCACGAGGGGCAGTCTCCAGGGCTGCAGTCTGCGGCCATTGACGTTATTCCACTTGACGGCCTGATCGAACCAGTTGCGCAGGACGTCGTGCACGGCGGCCGAGTCTGTGCAGATGGACTCTGGATGGCACTGCACGCCCCAGAAGGGCATGCTGGCGTGCCGCACCCCCATCAGGACTCGCTCGTCATCGTTCTCTTTCTCTGTGACCCATGCTAGCGGGAGCAAATTGCTCGCCGCCACGGGCGCCTGCCACTTAGCTACCGGCCACTGCTCGTCGGGAATAGCGTCCTGGCCAATGTCGGCGCACAGACTGTGATACAGCGTAGCATCAAAGGCTGGCACGTCTTGGAAGATGTCCGCGTAGCCCGCAGGGGCCAAGCCTTTGTGCTCGATAGGCCGCACCATGCCGTGCAGACCTCTCCGCAGCTTGCGGATCTGTCCGCCAAAGTGCGCGACGAGACTCTGGAAGCCAAGGCAGATACCAAAGACGGGAATCGCGCTGTGGCGTGGGAGATCCCACAAGTGGCGAAAAGCGCCGACATCCTCTGCGCAGAGGGGCGAACCCGGTCCAGGGCCGCAGACGACGGCATCAAAGGACGCGAGGCGCTCGTTGAATTGCTCCGTCGTCCATTTGGGCGTGGGATCCGAGTGCAGCGTGCAGAGGTCCATGTGGATGACGTGAATTTGCAAGTCGGCACCCAACGCGTCCTTGAGCAGCGACACGATGTTGTTGGTGAAGGAGTCGTAGGCATCCAGGAAGAGGATGCGCTTGGCCGACGACATCGCGCCGGCGGCCGCGGCACTGACGGCGAGGCCGACGTCTGTCGTCAAAGGTGGTGATGATGAGCCGGAGCCGCTGTATGACTCAATCAGAGGCATTGTCGAGGGAAAGGGTTCTCTATGTCGGTCCCGGGTGCTCTGGCCGACGGACAAATGGAGCCCCAAGGGTTCGATACCCAGCTTCTCCTTTGTCTTTTGGTTGGTGATGCCCAAACCCGCGAGGCTGAGATTTGCCAATGAGAAAAGCTCTCGATTGAGTTTTTTTCTCCCGCTATCAATTGACGTCGGCAAGCCACAAACTCAAACTGTGTCGTAGCCTAGCGTGTCAGGCGGCAACTCAACCGCGAAAACCAAAACGGAATCGGCCCTTGTAGGTCGATCCGGTGGAAACAGTCTCTTTGATAATTCTTTTTTTACCACTGTTGAGAGTATACAAAAGACGGGGAAAGCTGAGGCTCGTTGATCATGGAGTATGCCTGAAGACTGGGTCCCAGCGGTCGACAATGGACCCTGACATATCCATAGAAAAAAGAATGTCGCGACCAGCACCGGCGAGGCTAGTCCAGTCCCGCAGGAAACCGTCCGACCGGTCCCGGTCCCGGTCCCTGCCCTGATTCAGAATCCTGCGCCTGTTTTCCGCCCAGAAGTGGTATAGGGTTCAGCGTGGTGATCCGGAAGAACCCCTGTGTCCCGAGAACCTTCCCGACATGTCGGGTAGTACACCGCGGGTAGTAACAGTACGGAAAAAACACCTGGCGCTGAATTTGCGCTCATAGCAAGCCAAAAGCAGCAGCAAGACACTTGTGGTTTTAGTTTCGCCTTGCAGGGCTGATATGCGTCCATGATTTTGCCTAAATTGGTAGCCCTCCGGCGTGCATGCAGAGAGCCCCCGTCGCGTGCTCTGGCATTCACAAGCGACCTACGGCCCTTAGCGGTAACTAACTCCTCAGTTTTGAAACAGCTGATGGTGAAAGAAAAAGCCGATCACTCTTACGAATCAAGTTGTGTCGCTCAATTGCTTGCCTGCTGTATTACTTTGCGACGTGTGGGATGAGCTGCAATAGTCGGGCCTCCTAATCACACTCTTTCATACATTTTGTATTGTTTTGATTGACGCTATATACATTACTGCTGCAAGCTCATTTGCTGTATCCTGCACTACACATGGTGCGCACCAGCATCGACAATAAATCCGCCGTTTATTCACCATCCTTGACAGCAAGCAGAAACGGGTGCCGCGAGTGCCACATTCGGCGCTGCTTGACACCCAGTGCTGCATTCAATGCCTCTTGCGTG
This sequence comes from Lecanicillium sp. G3, assembly GCA_037575805.1. Taxonomy (NCBI): domain Eukaryota; kingdom Fungi; phylum Ascomycota; class Sordariomycetes; order Hypocreales; family Cordycipitaceae; genus Lecanicillium; species Lecanicillium sp. G3. The sequence continues at coordinate 619,544 of JAZHPD010000005.1, read as the reverse complement.
TTGGATCTCGGCCTGCTGTTCCGTTGCTTCTCTGGCTGATCAGGCTCCCACACAAGGACTTCTTCCACCGACGCGGTAATCTCAAATTCGCCTCGACACAGCGCTGTGAAGCCGAGTACAAACTCGTAACTTTCGTTCGCCTTGATCTCGGGGAGCAGCTGTTGCAGCGTGCCGTTCCACGCAAACTTGCGTGTATAATCCAGTGCCACCGTGAGTGGTCTGTGACATAGTGCCGGCATCAGCCGCAACATCGGCAGGACAGGCCGGCTGGTCCTATTCACAATCTGTACTTTGAGGTTCATAAATTCATCAATAACAACCACACTGGTGCCCTTCGATTTCACAATTGACCCTGTCCCGTCAGCTGATGCCACAGAAATGCTGATATCAATTTCGTCAATCTTGATCGCTTCAATCATGCGCGTCGTAAGTCGTATATTGCGTAGGTCAATCACGCCACTCTTTCTTGGTGCCGAAGTTGTTCGCCAGGTGGCTTTGAGAGAGTCAAGAATCTTTTCGCGATACCAAAAGGCCTCTCGGTTGGCTCGCTCCATCTCAGGCGATATTTTGCTTGAGCTGACGACAAACTGCCGTGTCTTTGACGGGTTCAGGCTGGGTACCGATGCATGAGGATCGTCCAGCAAAATGCGCTTGACTGGTAAAACTAGACGCGTAGTTTTACCTGGGAGAATATTATCCTCCACCGCCATTCCATTGCCACCTTCCAAGCGAATAGCCATTTGGCTCGGCCATGAATTACGTAGATCCATGGACAAAAGGCAGTACTCATCGTCATCCGGCGATGCAGTGCCGCCAACGCGATCCAGAAGACTTTGCGGAATACCACCGTAGATAGGTAGCGTATCGATCCTTGCCAGCTCAACACTGGCATTGACTGTGACGGCTAAGTCGAGAGAAAGCTGCCTTGTAAAGAACTGCTCAGTAATCTCATCGATGGGGACCCCAAGATATGTGTAGTCGACTTGTATTGCCGCGTTAGTCAAACCCGGTTTACCCAGAATCTCAAAGTCAAAGGTCGCCTCGCCACCAGGCGCAATGTGTCTGTTTGGCTCGCTTTTCGGGAGTCGCAGCGCTTGTTTCTTCATAAGAATGAGCTCATACTCGTACATCTCGGCGGCAGAGATGTCTCTGCTATTTAAAGCTGCTTGTAAAGGCCCTTGGGTCGAGTCCGTGAATGAGAAGAGCATGAAATCGACAGGCGTGGTCGACAGGTTCTGCAGCGTTACCGAAAACACGTGCCGCTCACCCTCAAGTATCATGACGGAGGACTGAGATAGTGTCGTCGACTTGACTATTATCAGAGGTTGGGCCTGCACCACATTTACACTCAAAATGTCGGCGGATAATTGTCTGCTAGTTGGCTTGCCCTTGGTCGGCACTGGAGGTCCAATATCGAGGGAAGCGACTCCTTTAGACTTGACCTTGTCTGCACGTCGAGGCGTCCAGGAGTTGGTGAATATCGGGAACAGACGCTCTCTGCAGCCTCGTACTCTGACCATGGCACCTACGATGTCGACAGTTCCCGGCGCTTTCGGGCGTCCTTGCAGGATGACACTCTGTGTTCGGTAAGGCCCAAGGGTAACGTGGCTGGGTAGCGCTTCAAACTTTACACCCTTGGCCTCTAACCGGATACTCTCGATCTCAATCTCGATATCGTAGGTATTTTGCAGTGTGACCTTGAAGTTGGCAATTTCGCCAGCAACTAGGTTCTTGGCGGCTGTCTCGGCCGCCTCTTTGAGGAATGGGTTGTAAATGAATGGATTAACGTCCTGGGAAGCTCGACTAGCAGTCGCTCCTGGCAAGACGCTCTTAGCATGCGGAATTGGGGTGCGGCTTAGTGCTAGAGGCTCAAGCTCCATGCCGCGCACCAAGAATTCGTCCCAGTACTCGGCATCAAGATGGTTCATGCCGAGACGCTGAGTGAGTACCCATGTTCGAGAAATGTTGGCAGCCAAGCGTACCTGCTCATCCTTGAAAATTATCGGAGAAGCGTGCTCTTTTCTGGATGCTGGTGCGACGCCTGATCCAGCCGTACGCATCAAGTCACTAGAGAATTTTAAAACTCCTTTGAAGTCTGGGAGTGCTTCAGCGAAGTTGATGCAGGACCGCAGAATGTTGAGCTTGATTTCAGGGAAGCCGAAAAATCGCGTGGCGAGCTGTCGTTGAATCCTGGAAACGACAGCGGCGTCTAGGTCTTCATTGACATCTGGCGCATCGACACGATTGCACAGCGGGTCGAAGCTAACAACGCCATATGATCTGCAGAGAAGTTCGAGAAAAGCTTCTATGCCCTGCTCAACATCTGCCTCTCCAAGATCGAGGGCAACAGTACCCTTTGCCCTGTCGCCACCGGAAGCGAGAGGCACTAATCCGGCCGCAGGATGAACGCCTGCCTCCGCAGCACCCTTGGTGCGAGCCTCCACGAGGCCGCCAATAAGGACAGAAACGAGCTCTCTTGTCACCATGGCCTTTTTGCGATGGTATCCAATCTGGCCTAACACGGAGGCAATTCCGCTCAAAATCTGGACACGATCGGCAGTCGTCAGCAGCTCCGTGGCCGAAGAAGGGAATGCTCTGAAAAGAATGTTGACAATTTGCTGACGACTAGGAGAAATTATGAGCCGTGGTGAGGTTGTCAAGTAAAGCTCGGGCGGGGTTCCAGCAACAAGCATGTCGAGGCATTGCTGGTTCAAGATGCCGTTGCAATTATGAAGCGCCGATAAGATTTTGCAGAATCGAATAGTGGTTTCGGAAAAGGGCAAGGGCGGTAGACTTTCGCTGGATATTCTCGAGTAAAGATTTAGGATGCGGTCTAGGAGATCGGGGAGAAGCAATTGAAGGTTGCGCAAATGCTTGGGTTGGTTGGGATCGACGAGCTCCTCTACCTTTGCGTGAGAGGTGGGACGCTCTTGAGTTGGTAGACAAACAATGGGTATTTGAAATTCCAGCTTGAGCCAGCCAAGCAGGAACAAGTTCATGAGTATTAGCTCCAGCGCTTTCCCGTGCCAAATGTGGTCGTTGAGCGAGCGTGCCACCTGAGCCCCTTCACTCAGCTCTCGAAGTGCGTCGCTCCAGCGGCCGGCCTGCAAGTACATGGAGCCAATGACAACTCCGGCGCGACCTTTGCCTCGCAATATCCAGCGATCATTTGCGCCACCAGGACCGAAGCCCTGCACAGAGACTCTATCGCGGCTCGCGTCGCGCGAAACGTCGCCACTCCGGGACTGCGGGATCTTGGGCTCGGGAGACGAAGGAGAGCTCGTCGTGCCACTCGCTGTCCCATCAGCCGACGGCGTGGAACTATTTCTACGCTCCTTTTTGACGGGGGTCTCCGGTCTAGGTGTTGAGCCATTGGACACGGATTGCGTCCTCGTTGGCACAGGGGGCATAGACATTCTAGCTTGTGTGCGGTCGGCCGAGATTGACGTCGACCGCATGAGATGCTGTGGCAAATGGCTGTTGCGTCGAGAAGCTCCGCTGGCCCAGTCTTCTGCTACTCTCATCTGCTTTGCCGCATATGATCCCGGAGAGTCGATTGATGTCATGGCTTCAATGGACTTTGCCAAGGTGGTCATTTCGGCCAACAGCATGGACGAAATGCTGCACATGACGGTCTTGATGGTCGTTCGCTTCGAATCCTCCAAGGGAGGTATTGTCGTAATGTCATCAGGCACGTGCACCTCTCCTGCAGGTGGCGCATAATCGAATACCAAGACTTGATGAACCAGTGACTTGGGGTAGGTGTCTCGCAGATCTTCGAGCTCCTGGTACAGAGCGCGCAGGTTGCGTTCTATTACGGTCGGTCCGGTGCCGCTTTGGGAGTGTCGCTTGCTGAATGTTGCATCCCCAAGCTCACTTCCGTCCGCAATGGCGACAATGGCGAGGGGCTCGCGATAGAGGTCGAATGGTGACAGGGCTAGATGTGATGGCGGGGGCGCGTGTGATATGAGGTCGTAGAGAATAACACCGTCCGGATACGCGAGGGGGGAAAACATGTCTAGCAAAGGATCAGTTCAGTTTCAGCATCAATTATGCAAGCTCTGTGCCGAGGCGTGTGGTCTGGGGAAGCTTCCCAGGCCCGGATAGCCACTTACTCCTATTCGGACGGTTGTCGGGAGTGACATCCCGCAGGTAGACGACATTTTCACTCTGCAGCCTGTCGACAAAGGCTGCAAATCTGTCGGCCTTGATTTTCCCAACAGGAAGAAGAAGAGCCTTGACCCTTGCGGGCGCAATGGGAAGCAAAGGATCCAGGCTCATTCTAACACGTGGTGGCCTGGACCATGGCTTTGCAGGAGATTCGCGGGGCTAGGAGGATTGCTGTGGCGGCTGGGAGTGGTACTGGCGACAGAAGGAGACAAGATAATAGGGTTGAATGTATCGTCAATCCAGGGCAGTATCGCGTACGCCGTCCAGGATGTGCTTGAGAGAGCCGCTTCACGGGTTGTGGTCGCAAAGCTTGGTGGGACCAGGAGATGTCGGTCTGCGAACACCACATGGCCGCCTTGCACGGTGGGGAGCTTCATTGGCGTGGGCGGGAGGTTGGTCCACATCGTACCTGCACAAGTAGCAGCATAAAGGCATTATAATTCGGCACATATATAATTGATATTCAATTGAGTTAAAAATTATATTGTTGGCACGGTGAAAATTTACCGTCAATCAATTCTTCAACCAGTAGATACAAATTCATATCGAGATATTCAAATGCCAATCGATGCAAAGAAATGGGTATTCGTGACCAGCCAAACGCCGTGATGCCGCCACCTGTGACGGATTCTACCCCAAAAAGGAAAAAGTAATTATGCAGATGAAGGTCCAGGGTCTTGCGGTTCGATTCTGCCGCGTCCCTCGCGAGCTTCCTTCTTTAGCTCGCTTTCGAAGATATCAACAGCTAGACTTGCATCCACAAAGTCCTCCATTTCTTCCACTACAGTCTTGAGCTTCTCCTGTACGGCCAGCGCACCTTCTGTCCCGACAATATGCCGTGAGGGAGGGTTTTCGTGCCCCCCAATCGCCGTCAACGCATGCACCGTCTCAAAGACGAGCTTGTTGAGGGATGCAGCCGGCAGCGCAGGGTAGCGATGCAGAATCTCGCCCACGCCGGCATCCGGCTCGAGCGACATGGACTGCAGGTCGGGCTCGGGCGTCATGGGCGAGTCGGCGGCTTCCAGCGTAGGCGGCACTTCGGTTTCTGGGTTTGAATTTAGCACATTGACGAGCATGTCGCGGATACTGGGTGCCGGATTGTAGTTGGGCGCATATGCCGCTATTTGGGGCGCAAAGGTGATGCGATTCGTCAGAGACTGAATCTCCTTGTTTGGCTGGACAATGGTGACCTTGATATTGAACGGCGCAACTTCATAAGCCAGGGAGTCGCAGAATCCCTCCAAGGCCCATGTGGCCGCTGTGTAGATCGACATGCCTGGTGTTCCAATATGGCCGCCGATGCTCGTCAACGCTATGATGTGACCGGTGTTTTGTTGTCGGAAGAGGGGCAATGCAGCCTTGATGAAGTTGACCTGGGAGAAGAAGATGGTTTCGAATTGATCGCGGACGAGATTCTGGGTTCCTGGAGTATTCGAGAGTTCCTCCACGGTTCCGATGACCGCTGCGCATCGCTGTCAGTGAAACTCGGTCAAACGGAGCCAGGAACCGAGCATAGAGCATATGCAGGGGATAGCATAAGCTTACCTTCTGATTTGCAGCAAAGCAAAATGTCAATCCGCCCAAAGAGCTGCACGGCTTCTTCAATGGCCGCGCCGCAGCCGCTGATGACCCGGCCATCGCAGCGGATGGAGCGGATCCGTGATTTCCAGCCTTCGCGGTCAGGCCTGTCGCTTTTGCACTCGCTTATGAGCTCGAGAAACTCAACGCTGCGTTGGTCGTCCTCGATTTCGGGAGGCGGCAGGCAGGCGACGACGTAGTCACCGTGCGCGAGGAGCTGTCGAGTCAGTCGCACAGCGAGGGGCGACAGGGCAGCTGTCAGAAGCCATGTGCGAGGCGAGTTGTGTGTGGCTGCAGGAGGCGGCGAACTGTCAGCCATGGTTACAGATAGAGAGTGGCTGGAGATGCAATCTCATGCCCGGCAGGAAGAGGGAGGGAGTGATGCGACGGCGCGCCGGGTAAAAATAAAATGAGAGGGAGAGAGACGGAGAAACGGTCGCTATGGCGCCACGGGGCTGAAGCTGGGAGTTGAAAAGCCGCAAGCGTTTGGAAACAGGCCAGAGTATGGAATTCCGCAAGACCGGCGAGGCGGGGGTAGTGGAGGAAGAGAGACGTCTTTGGCAACGGCCGTGGGGGCGGTCGAGCCCTGTAGCTTGGAAAATGGGCTGACGAGACTGGCGTCGCAGGGCGGTGGTAGCGGTAGTGGCAGTGGTGAGTGGCATTGGCAGCGAGCCCTGGCGCCGCGCCGGCGGGAACGGCAAGTAAAACGTAGAGGGGAGGGGGGAGGGGAAGGACGGGGAGCGAGACAGGAGGGCTGCGACCGCATCAAGGGACAAGACAATGAAGCCATACACAACGCAAGTTAATAGGCAGACTTACGAAAGGCGCGCGATGGCGCAGCACTAAACGGCAGACGGCTGGCACTGGCACTGGCACTGGCACTGGCACTGGCTGTTGCAGCTGCAGCGGCAGTGGCAGTGGTACTGGAACTGGAACTTGCAGCTTGCGCGCTGGCGCCGCCTGTGCTGTCGTGCCGTGCAGCTGGCAGCCGGCCGGCAGAGGCCATATGATCATATAAGCAGGCAGCTGCCGGTGTTTGTGCTTGTGCTCGAACAAACGCAGCAAAGGCAGCACCTTGTTCTCTGTCACAACATTGACGCGGGAACGCTGCGGCTGAATCGGTATCGAATCGAAAATCGACAAACTGGAAACCGAAGATGAGTCGAAGATGAGGCCGAGAGGGCTCGACTGATTAGACGTGTGACGCACACACGCACATATAACAACGACGACAACTGCCGGGCGCCGAGGCTGCAACGCGACAAGGGCACACAGGAGACGGTGCAGTCTGGTGCAGCGCAGTAAGTGGTGGGCGGTTTGTACGTATGTGGTGCCAATGAGACTCGAGAGACGGGGCTCAATGTTCAATCAAAAGACTGACAATGTTCCGCAGACAGAAGAAACTACCGCCCGACTTCCAATGAACTCAGAGATAGTGGGAGGGAAATAATGAGAAACGGAAAAGAGACAAAGGATGACCAAGACGTAACAAACGCTCCGGCGTAGAAAAAAGAACAGGGCTTCCACTGCCTTATGTGTGGTCTTCGGGCTACACCACGTCCACACGTCCACGGCCCCAAGTCAGTCTGACCGGGGCGGCTCAACGATCTAGGACATGGGCTGAGAGCTACATGCCGCCTCTTTGGGCTTCAACATCCACCTCTTACCCACGGAGCACACGCGCTCACTGCTCGACTCGGGATGGCAAGACCCTCAAGAAGCTCCTCTCGCTAGCAGCATATAAGGGGGGCGTGGACCCAGCATTCGAGATGAGCCACCTCGCAGACGTGGGAAGTGCCGGTACTGGTACAATCCACGCCCTCGGGCCCAATTTTGCCTCAAAGGTACCAGTATGCCACTTTGGAGGGGGGTCATTGGGACCTTGTTTTAATTTTTTTTTGATTTTTTTTTTCCCCTGAGCTCATCGCCCTACCCCGGAAGAGAATTTCGTCACTTGTCCGCCAGCAGCGCCTGGCAAGTTGCCACCATGTCTGTGGGTTCCATGGCAGCCACTTTCGTGGAGGACCTGGGTTGGGTTGGGTTATGTCTGCATGGCACAGACAGCGGCTCATCAACATCCACATCCCACCCCTCCCAAGCCTAGTCACAGGTTTGAATGATCGGCGGAACGGCTGCGACGTTGGCGACTCTCTCCTCTTTGCTGCTTCTCTCTCCAGCTGCGGGCGACCTGCGGATAGACCCTGGGGTTCATCTTAGTATGCGACGTTCGCCCGGCTTGTACCTCTGCCGGTTGACCGCGATCAACTGCGAAAAGCTTCACTGCGACCACGACGGACACCACTACAATTCCATTGTTTCTACTGGCGCAAAGCACGTACTTAAAACACCTCCCAGCGAGGAACTAACTAGGTAGTTGCTGCGCCGCTCAGGTACCGAGCTTGGAGGGGCGGATGGATGTGTTGCGGCGCGTTTTAGTGCCCATGCTAGCTCACGCTGGCCTTTGTCCTCTTCGCATCCTTTTCCAGCATTTCCCCGGCACAGTTGAATCCGCTCAATGTGCGCGCTCTACTCCCTACAAGTACTTCTGATGGCGCAGCAACAATAATAACACCGAGAATGAGCCCCTCTCCCGAGACATTTATTACCAACGTTTCTTCGGCCCAGCTCTCTCGTCGAACTGGGTTCCCCTGTCCTGGAGGAGAGCAGCAACAAGCACCGGGGTACATGGCAGGAAGCTGGAGATTGAACCAAAACGTGGGACGTCAGCCGATCCCCGTCGATTATTAACAGTCCAAGTCTCTCCTCGTCCTGATCTTCCTCTGCCTCCTCTGACGCATGCACAAGAACCTAAGGCAGCTGAGGTCTTGCCGTTGGCTTGTGCCGCGTCTTCGACAACGACGTACGCGCTCTGCGCATTGTCATTAAGCTCACGGCATTACCATTGGCGCCCGATGCCAGCCAAAGGAAAGTAACTCTGGGTCCCTTTGCAGCTGGCCCTGACTGCCACACGCTGCGACATGACCCTCCGCTGCTGCTGCTAAAATTGAAGAGGGAAACAGGGAGATGGTGCTGCCAGCCACCGAGTCAGTCGATGGCAAGCCACGTTTTGTGGCGCGACCCCCCTTCCCCCAGTCGACAAAGTCAACAGTCCATGCACTTGCGCCGGCAATTTACAGTGCGGAAAAGGACGTGTAGCCGCTGGAGAGTCATACTTCATCGCGGCAGCGGCGTCGCCAGACCAAGACAATGGCTACGGACGATTTCCGGCGACCAAGGAGCTGATCCCCCAGGCAGGTATCCGGCCCTCAAAATATCGGCGATATGATTCGGTTACGGAGACACGGCGTCCAAACTGCACTCCACTCAGAGAACGTGGAATACCAGTGGAAGGACTAGAAACGGCTTCTCTCCTGCCCAAATGGACAGCGCCTAAGCCTGTTTGATGTATAGCGCAATGCAGGAGATAGGGCGTGGGGTGCAGTCTCCAGCAGCAGTATTGCTAGCGCGAGAACTGTTCATGACCAAAGCAAGATGCTGAGTGCCTGGCATGGGGCAGGCGACAGGCAACTCCCTAGCACAGGTCGTTGCATCAGCTGGGAGAGTCAAGCAAGCAGGCGAATCCGATGATCTTGGCGCTGCCTTGGCCGGCTTGGTTTGAAGAGCGCGCACCGCTATCACGCAACGAGCTAGAATGAAGTCGGCCAGTCTGAGCGCTTTTGCGCATCATGTACCCAAACAGCTTGTGATGAGCAGCGGACAAGACACTGTTGCGCCCGCTCTGCATTGATATCGATGATACAGCTGCGGAGGTAATAGCTTCCGCCTTCCCAAGACGTCCCGTAAGCCACGCGTGGAGAACAAGGTTTTACGCTGCGTCTAGCTGGGCTGTGGGCCCCCGGGATTGCTGGCACGGTAATTTCCAGTTGCCGGCCTCTCGACGGCCTTGCTCAAGACGCGAGAGCCTGGTGGGAGCCAGCAGCAGTTATCCGGGCATCTCGTCGGGACATTCTTCTTGTCGAAATGTCGAGGCGCATAGCGATGCAGGGCGAGTGGGGGTAACCTCAGCTGCAATGCTGTTGGTTTCCTTTGCCATCTGCGAAAGAGGAAAGCGCCGCATTCCCAATTAGAACATGCATTAAGTTTGGGGTTTCGTGATTGGCCGACAGCTGAAATACGCAAATACCACTTACAGTAACAGGCGTCGGATCATGCTTATTTATTCACCTGGCCATTCTCAGTGGTTTCACCTCGGTGGGAACAAAGCACCCTTACGGAGTACAACACCACAGCCTCTTTCATTGATCCTCGACAACCGTACGGGCCCTGTCCTTGTCTGTTTCCCCCTCCCCGTTCCGCCCCTCCAGCAAGGCGAGAGAAGGGTAAAGGGTGGGGTGAGGGGACAGTAGACAATTCAGACGAGAAACGCCTCTCTGATGGGCCAGACGCAGAGCACCCCAGCGTCGAAAACAACACAAATAATCCCATGACACACACGCAGTCGCCTTTGAAACTGCTTTCTCGTGTGCCCCCTGGTGGCCAGCCACCACACACGACCGATAATTCAAACACAATGCATGCGTGTGGTCACCTGCCCCTATACTCTTCTATCCTTTCTGGGTATGGTAATACTTGCTTACAGGAGGAGCCGGATTGGCACGCCCGCTCGCAGCCTCAGGACAGGGGAGGGGCAGGGTCTGGCGCCACCAAAGTTGACACTGACAGATAACTGGCTTTCAACCTCCCTCAGTCTCCGGTACAATGCTGCACAAGCTAATTTTTTGACCAGGGATCCGACTAGGCATCTTAAGCTGGGCGTGTTTTGCGACAATGGACGAACAAGGCTCTTCCGCGGGCTAGCCGTCTGGGTACCTGGGTGTGTGAGGCGGGCTTGTGCGTTGAGCGCCCGTCGCAACAACCAGGGCGAAAAAGAGGTAACAGGGCAAGAGGAAAGAGCAAACCCTGGCCGATGATTGTCCAATGATGTACAGCATAGTTAATGAGATTCTGCAAGGCTCCGCCTCGCTTACAGAATAATGAGGATGGGTGCCTGTCTCTGCCCCCGTTGCACGATACGATGTTTCGTCTCCATTCGTTCTATCAAAAGGAGAGAGGGCAGCGTTGAAATTATCGTTAGCAGGGGTATGGAGGACGCGAAAAGGAAAAAGACGAAACGGTATCAGGCTTCTGCGGCCGCCGCATAGCCGTCTGAGAGCAGCGTGTGTGCAGCACTCTCTTGAGCATTCCGCTCAGCACCGGACAAAAGCTTGTTTGATGGCGCTTTTGTCGTTGTTGACTTATTCTTTTACCCTGCGCTGTGGCTCGTTTCTTCATCAGCTTCGCTTCATGCCACTGGCATGATCGGATGATGGCCATTTTTCCTCCACCTAGCGAACCAAACTGTATGCGACGATGTGCCGAGTGTTGTCGACTTTTGTGCGCTGCAAGTTTCTTTTTTTATCCTTGTTTTAACTCCAGTCCGGGAATTAAAGAGAACGAGCTCACGAGTGCAGTCCCAAATGACTGCTGCCTCGTCCGTGCGTGTGCATTCAAGCATAAATCTGCCCTATTGGCAGAGACTCCGAGCCGTATTAATAGAAGTCGAGGGTTACATTGGGCGTTGCAATCCAATTAAACGAGAATGTCTCTTCGTTTGTTACTTGCTTGTTTCTCTTCGCTCTCTGCTTCTTTGAACTTAGTTTTTAAAACCGATTAAAAATATTTTTTGCTTGCTGTAGGCTGATGGCTTGCTATGATTCGGAAGGACCTCTGTCCGTGTTTCAGCAGTCCAAGCCCCGGCTGAACATGACGGGAGCACAAAAGGGAAAAACACCAAACGTTCGGCAGATAATACAAGGCAAAGATACATGCGCCTGCGTCTTGTCAGCGTGACTAATTACCGTACCTTCTGCGCGGACTCGACTGCATGCATTCGGCATGCGGTTTTCTGTGCTATGCGCGGGGATCAGCATCGCTTGGACGGCAGTTACGGCCGATGCGCTACCAACCGTAAATATGGACCAAGCTATTCTTCGTCCTTACACAGGTCCGGCTTCGTGTGTCTTTTGCTTTCTGGCATGGTGGGACTTTCGCTGCCTAGCATTCAATATTTACGTGGCGTTGAACATCTGCCGCAAGCAGCTGCTACAAATCGAAAACGCCTCTTTTGTACACCCATCTACAAATGCCGGGCCGAAAGCCGACTGCACATGCCGACGTGCGTCATTGGAACTGTCAAGCATTAAGAAGGAGAGACAAGGTAAACTCCAGCCGCGACCGGCAATAGATATCTGAAATAACCACGCTTGCGAATACAGCGAGAAAACGGACAAAATCGATCAGAGTCCCGGGCCAAGGAGAATGAGCAAGACAACACCCAAAAATGCAAGTTTGCAGCATGGCATGCGGTCATAGCACCGCAGGGAAGAATAAAAGAAAGCGACGCTAGACGGCAATTTATTGTACCGGGGGCTGCTTGTCGGTCTTCTTGTTTTCCTTGTCGACCGCGTGGTCCTCGTGAACAGTAGTGATGGTCGGTGCCGCGCCGGTCTCTGAGTCGCCGTCGTTCTTGCGGCGGTAGGTCTCGGTGACGCCAAACAGCTCGTCCATCCTTTCGAGCGACAGGCCCTTGGTCTCGGGGACGAAGAAGTAGACGAAAATGCCCATGAGGAAGCAGAAGCTGCCGAACAGGAAGAACATGCCGTACCCCGCGCGACCCATGGTGTTCTGCATGGTGAGGACAGCTACATTTCGTTAGGACCAGTATACATGCTAATACGGTATTCTGCAGGCGACTTACTGCGTGCGGCAACGAAGTTGAACAGCCACTGAGTGCCGGCTGCGATGGCCACATTGAGGGCACGGAGACGAGCTGTGGGGATCTCACTGACAAGAATCCAACAAGCCGGGCCCCATCCAAATTGGAAGGAGCTGTACGGTCAGTAAACGAACCTCAACACACGGACAGAAGACTTACGCAGCCCAGAGATAGATGCAAGTAATGGCGACATAGCCGAATGGAGGTACCTATCGCAGTCAGTACGATGCCAGCCTCAAATGAACGGTTCAACGAACTGGTTCGCCCTTTACGGGTGGCTGTACACGACCATAGATGCCGACGATGAAGAGAACTATCCCTTGCGCGGCAGCCGTGGCTAGCAAACTGCGCCGTCGGCCAAACGAGTCGGCCACAAACACGAGGAATATGGCGCAGCTTATCACTTTGACAACGCCGTAAATACCAGTGGCGAAGAGGGACGAATCAGTGGCGTCCATGCCGAGGTTGGAGAAGATTTGAGGCGCGTAATAGTTCTGCGCGGTCAGCGGTGCACTCGTGAGTTTGCTAAGGTATACTTACAATGGCATTCACACCCGTCAGCTGTTGGCAGATCATAAGCATGATCGAGATGATGGCGCGCTTGCGGTTGCCAGGAATGAGGAACATTTCTTTGAAAAGTGTCAAGGCGGAGCTGTCACCCGTCAAGCGGCGCTCGATCTCGAGCTGGTCGGCCATTTCCTGGACCTCGCCCTGTACATACGGGTCGGTAGCCGGAAGATCTCGAAGACGCGCGAGCACGGCAGTGGCCTTGTCCCAGTTGTCTTCCTTGGCCAGCCAACGGGGAGACTCGGGAGAGAGGAACATGCCAATCATCAGGAGTACGGCTGGCAGCGACTGCAGGGCCAGAGGTACGACGTATTTGGCTGGCGCTGCAACATGGAGAAGACATCCATAGTTGACCCTATACAAATGAGCAAAAGGCGAGAATCCAGGTGAGTGGCTACTTACCAGAAAGCAACCATGATGCCGAAGACGATGAATAGCTGATAGAAGGCCGTCAAGCCGCCGCGGATGGCACGCGGCGCACATTCCGACACGTACAGCGGCGTGAGGCCAGACGCAGCTCCGCATCCCACACCGGCGATGAAGCGCCCGATGTACATGACGGCGAGGGTACCGCGCGCAGCCGAAGCGGCCTGGAAGACGACGCCGACAACGGTGATGGCGCCAGTCGCGATGAGGCACAGGCGGCGGCCGAACTTGTCAGCGAGCCAGCCCGTGAAGAAGCAGGCGAAGAAGCAGCCTGCCTGTAGCGTGGAGACGATGTTCTGCTCCAGGTCGGCCTGCTGCTTGTCTGACTTGTGAGCAAAACCGAAGCGCTCCTTGGTGGCGGGCAGGTGGAGGACGCCGCCGATGGCGCCCGTGTCCCAACCGAAGAGCATGCCACCGAAGCAGGCGGCGCTGACGAGGGCGAAGACGCGCCAGCCATAGATTTCGTCCGGGTCCTGACGCATGGCGTTGTTGCGGACGATGGCGCGTAGGAACTTGGCCATGCGCGCCATGGTGAGTTGTTTGGTGAGGGTGTTGGCGTTGAGTAAGGTCTGATAGTACCCCGGAGGAGACAGACGGTAAGCTTAGCCTCGCCTTGGTTGAGAGACGCTTCAGTCAAGAATGTCTCATGAACGATGCAGCGAAGAGCAACGAGTCCAGTCGAAGAGGGGGACGGCAAGATTAAGACTGCGACGCTGCACAAGCGCAATACCAACCTGCCAGATACTGGTACCAGCACAACAGCAGCAGCCTTGGCGCTGGAACAAGCTACCAGCGAACCCCGGTCTAAATGATGGGATGGCTGTTGGTACAACTGGCACGGCTGGCTAGGGAAGAACAGTCGGTAGTGCTATACCAGTAGGGACTCTCCAAGGCCCCGTGGCAAAGACACACTAGATGAGCTAGCTGCATCTTGAGTAGAGGGGGCGTGGAGGTTTGGCGTGGTTGGCGCCGCGCACTGTGCCGTACTATGTGGGCTTGGGAACGCAACACTGTGCGATAATGCGCCTGGAACTGTGGAGAAGCAGAAAGCGGCACTGGGCCCCTCGCATGGTGCCGACGGAAGACGCCCTAACTAGCAGGCTACAGTATAAGCAGACTAGGTGGCTTTGATTCCCCAGGAATATCTTTACCAGTCTGGATTAATTGCGCTCCACAGGCCATCAAGAAGGTGCCCAGGCTACCGGCTATTGATTCATACAGGGATCTCAGGTCTCTCTGTTTCTGTGGCTGCACAGTGTGCGTCTGTCGCCAGTTCCATCGTCTGCGTGGTATTCTCTGCTGCTAAAGAACTGGGCTATCAAGCCTTCCTTGTTCTGCTGACAGCCGCCTGGCAGGCAGAGCTGACTCCCACAGGTAACAAGGTTAATAACACTATCACCCACCCGCGCAATGTCGCCGCAAGCCCTATCAGCAAGGGTGCCCACGACGGCGCGCCCCAGCCAGCATGGCTCCCTTCAGACATCAGAACTGCTTCCCCACGGGGCCCACGGGAACAAAAACAGGGCTCGGCTTTGTCTTGAAATTCGATTGCGGCTATGAACTGGACCATGCTGAGATGCCGCTGTCAGGCAGCGTGAGCTCTGATTGAAGGACTTGTCCTCGGAGGAACGCGGTTCCGCGAATGAGAAGACTGGCGCCAGGTTTGGAGGGACGCCTCAGATCTGCGCACTGTGCGCGAAGGAGGCTGCTGGCGTTCACTCAAACGCCGTTGAATAACCGTGCTGGGATGTGTCAGGGTAATACCCGACGGGAGTGCAACGTATCACTGATTAGCTTGCAAGGCTTGGTAGCTCGTATATGGAGACTCGATATCATGGCAGGGAAGTGAGTGGCTGCTGCTTGTGCTAACAATGAGTGAGTGAGGGCACAGAACCTCCAGCGGCAATCCGGCGCAGCTCCCGTGCTTGGCCGACGACTGATAGACGGCTAGGCGAGATGCCGGGTACAAGGCGAGACGGAGAAATAACTCCTCTCCCGAAACAATTATTCTCCATTCACCAGCTCGTATTTTAACTCGGGACCCTCCGTCTAGGGTGTCAACTGCCATTGCAACAGTCGTATAAATGCTAGCTAGCCATGTACGCCTTGTGTCAGCAACTCGATCAAGCTTCACGGGCCGATTCATGACAGGGATTGCTTTGGCACGGTCTATTCTATCAATTCTATGCACAATCACTGTTCTAGATGGAGTCTGCCCGCTAGGGCAGAGCACGCGTCATTCCTTTCCGCTGGTCGACTCGTCCGTCTCTTCCCTGCGCTCACGGGGCAGCATGATGGCGCGGTCAATCTGGTACGGCAGTCCGCGGTGGCGCCCACGAATCATCATGGCGCAAATAACGAGCTTGCTAAAGATGCCAAACTGGCCGGACAGTGAGGTGTTGACGGTCGGGTAGCCGAGACTGAGACCGACATTGCCGCTACTTCGATTAGTTGCTGAAAAGATAGGACACGGGTAGTACGACACTTACTATGCAGAGACGACCTCGAAGAAGATGGGGAATACCGCAAACGCCTGCCACTGTCAGTACTGCAACGACTGTGCTGCGCCATGTCACTTACAGGTTGACTCTTGTCCATGACTCTGCTGGACTCCGCAACGCAGATACAAAAGATGCCGAGAAACATGTACCACAAGTCAAAGCTGAGTTGATTTTGCATGTGCGTCAGCAAGTACGACGAGCCCTTTTGCTCATTCAGACTGCCACTGTGCTCGTACATGCCGAGCGACTGCTCCTCATACGTGTTGCTTGCTCTCACGGCCATTGCGATCGGGAAGATGGCGATGTACATCATGACCAGGAGACTGAACTGCACGGCAGGGTTCACGTCTGCGAGACTGAAAGTGGCAGTACCCGTGTGCCTCGACGACGCCGCCTGGAAGATGGCGGCGAGGATACGCGGGCCCAGAGGCATAGCGGAGACGGCTTCGTTGTTCAGGTCGAGCACGATGATGAGCAGGGTGTCGATAAAGTTGAGCGCAAATATGATGCCGAACAGCGCCCAGGTGGTGCCGCTGGGAAAGAGCAGCGTGTAGCACCGGCGTGGGTGTTCGAGGAGAAAGGCGAGCGGCTCCTGGATAGACGCACGGCGCGGCGCAAGCTTAGACATGATCCAGATGACGAGGCGCAGGAAGACGGGGTACAGGGTGTTGCCAGCAAAGGCGAGGAAGCTCATGACGAACATGGGCCAGCCGGCGTCGCGGAAAGAGATCATGGAGTCGGGGGTGAGGGTGAAACCGAGGTTGGAAATCATGGTTTGCGACGAGTAGAATGCCCTGACTGGTTAGCATGTGTAGGTTGTGAGGTACTGCCTAACGTACCACCAGTTCTTGTCTTGTCCCATCTCGGCCAAGTAGTTGGCGTACTTGGGGTTCGCATATTGGATCCAGCCCACAAGGGAGATGGCGCCGAAAAGATGCAGGCCAAAGAAGTATCCTATCACCGGTCAATTTCCTTCCAGCAATCATCGGCCTTCTACTTACCTGAGACAATCTTCAGAAGCAGCTTTAGCGAGCGATACTCGATGCCGCCGAGCTCCTCCCGGTCCTTGGACGTCAGATTGTGAAAGCTGGAGTTGCGACCGACAGTGGCCTGGCGCGACAAGAACGGCGTATCGTTCAGCTTCGGCTGCTGCTTGGAAACAGTCGACGATCGGCGGGGGCGGGACGGGTCGCCGCCAATGACAAACATGGATCTCGCAATGCTCGTGGCGCGCTCAATGGACATTGTCTCGGCAATGCGCTGGCCCTCGCGGCGACGGAGGCCGCCCCGCGCACTGGGGCCAGCCACGGGCTCGATTGTCAGATCTAGACATTGTCAGCCACGAGCAGCCATCCAGATTCGGTAATACATACCCTCCTGGCTGTAGGCATGTTGCTTTTCCACTTCGACTAGGGGGTGGCCCTTGTCGCGATCTCTCGGTCCCGGGACATACAACGCGGTGTCGTTCTTGGGGTGGGCTTCCTTCTCGGCCGAGGCGTCAAAGGCAATGTGCGTGCGCACCTCTCCAGGCTTTTCCTCATCCAGTGAGGCCTTTTCTGCAGGCAGCCCAGTTGGGATGGCCGCCTGCGCGACAGGGACGGGGTGGCTGTCATTGGTGCCAGGTAGATCGGTGCCGCTTGCTACGGCGGTGCTCTTGTATCCGCTCTCTACGTCACGATCACGGTCGTCTTGCTGCCCTCCAAGAAAACGTGGAGCTGTATAGTCAGTACGGATGTACCTGGCCGTCTCGCGCATATACATACCAACTTTCTGCAAGTGCTTCTTGAACCAGTAAAGCCGCACGACGACGACAATGATGTTGATGAAGCCGAGGTTCGTCAAGATCGGGATAAAGTAGATATACAGCTGCTGATAGGTGTACAGGTCCTTGACGTCGATGCTGTATTCTGTCAGTCACGGCGCTTTGACACAGCCCAACGGCACGCCTGCTCTCGCACGTACGTATTCAGACCAGACTCTGTCGAGCCGCTCGCACCAAAAAAGTAGGCATCAATGGCCGGCATGTTACCGCCCGGGTACAGGACCACGAGGCTCAACAGGCCCATGAAAATGATGTAGGCATCTAGAACGGTCAGTTACAGGCAAAACTAGACGTGTCGGGCAAGGCCAGGCGGGCTGCCTCTCTGGAAGTAGAAGCGAGCGGCGAGTGGCTGCAGGATGCAGGATGCAGTATCGGAAAGCTCATCACGTACAATGTAGAGTGACAAAATTTAGAGACGGCCGCCACATGGTGAAGAATGTCGCGAAGACCAGCGAGGTTCGGCTCAGACGGCAACCGGAAGGCTGGCTATGCCCGGGGCGTGATGGAGCTGCAAAGCGAGGGAAATAAATACAGGCGCAGGGACGTGAGGTGAAGGGGGTATTAGGAGAGGAAAAGAGAGGCAGAAGCTGAGAGGATGGGTGGGCGGCGGCCGGGCCTGGACCCTTTTGGATGCGGCGAGCATCATCACCAACTTGGGGATGGCAGAAGGCTTACCCAATTCAGCATCGTCGAGGTCGGCGAACAGGTCTGGCTGTGCTCTTTTTTTTTTTTTTTTTTTAACTGGATCGCCCTGAGCGATTTATTGTACACAGCCCGACTACGTCAGGGGCGCTCAGCTCTTGTCCGAGCCTTTTGTTACTGAGTGAGCGAGCGAGCGAGCGCTCACCGCATGGATGAGCCGCGGGCGGCGGAATGCAGAAGCAAAGGCTGCCTCCAAGAAAACGGCCATGTCACTTCTAAACAGAGACGAATGTACCACGGAAGCTTGGGCGACGGCCAGGCGGGACCTACCACAGGGCTGCGGCGCCGTTAGCGAGTAACTACTTGCAACTCTTCAACTCTGTTAGTGTTATCTGCTGCTGGCTGCTGCCCACGCAGCGGCTGGCCTTGCTTGCTTTGCTGTGAGTGGTCATTCCGATCTGCAACCGGGAGGGGGGGTCTCATCATTTGCCCTCTGTCAGGTCGAGACCCTATGACAGGGCTTGGAATTTGGTGAAATCAGGCTGCAGGAGGGGGGGGTGGGCGAGGTCTGTTAGCGCCGACGGAGCCCTCCCAAAAAGTGAATCATGCCATGGAAAACGGGTTGCGGGCGCCGTGAGAGCCGGTTGGTCAAGGACCGCGCTTTGATGGGCGTGGGAGAGAGAAATCCCGCATTGGGTGGGCCAACCAACGCGGAGCAGTGACGATGCTGACGTCGATTTTTGAATCAGAGCCACGTTTTTTTTTTTTTACTTGTCTATTTGTCTCTATTTCTGGGTTTGTAAGATCGTTTTTTATCTTTGCCAAGAAAAGGGGCATGTTAAATTTCCCATGTGAGTATTTCTTACTGCAGTGTCAAAGTGGCTGGCGTGGTTCGTGATGCCTTTTTTGTGTAAGTGGTGGCAGATTAGAAGTTGACTGTGCATGCAATACGTTGTGCTTGCGGAGTTGTCAGCTGCAGCCTCGGCGCGGTGCAACGCTTGCGAGCTGAGGATGCATTGAACATTTTCACTCGTCACTTTTCTTTTCTTTTTTTTTTTTTTTTTTAATTTTTGGAGATTTGTGCGGAAGTCGTATAGACGTCTGACTGTGTATCATGCATAAGCCAGGAAGATGCCTCGCCCCGGTGTCCTATCTATCTATCTATCTATCTATCTATCCATGCATGCATGCATGCACATCATCCAAGACATGCAAGTTTAAATCTCTACGATATACAAAGAACGAAAAAAAAGGAAGATGGCCTGCATCCGGGGCCGTGCAACCTGATCGGCCACGGCCAAAAGTAACAGAAAAAAGCCCCTATTTAGTGCTACCGCGGCTGCAGGGTGGGGGGTCAAAAGTTTCCGGTGGACGACGGTTCAAATTCCTCTAACCGCGGCTGAATGCGGGATATGACTCTCCAGGGCTTTTTTTCGGTTTTTTTTTTTTTTTTTTTTTTTTTTTTGGCCAGTTTTACCCTGTTGATTTAGTTTTTCATTTCATCTCAACTAGCGCGCCGCAGACTTCGGGAGCGCCATCCCGTGGCCGGGGGGGCCGGTGGAGGAGGAACTTGGGAGGCCTCTGGTACGTCACTCGCAAAACTATCGAGCTCGGCGTTTTAACCTTTTCCTTTCCTTTTTCTTTTTTTTTTTTTCTTCTCTGAGGAAAAATTAATGTGTGTGGTTTTGTTTGTTGGGGGGTTTGTGACGTTTGACTGGATTGGGTAACTCGCCGGCCGCGTCACCCCCGTTATAAGTGGCACAGGGTGAAAGAAAAATGCCATGTGCCGCCTTGTCTCACATGCCCGCTTGCGGATACTCGCGGGCATGTGCTGTACTTACTTGCGTAGGGTTTCTATATGCATTTGCGGGCAGGCTTTTGTTGATGATGTGTGGTATTTGGATTCCTCGGTCGAGGAAATAAAAAATCCATGTTGTTTGACCGATGTAGTTGTGTAAGCGAAGCCACTGGATGACACAGACAGCTACATCCAGACCTTGACCTTGACCTTGACCTTGACCTTGACACCTTTGTCCAGACAGCTATATCCTTCTCAGAGCAACACAAGTCCAGCAATTCTTCCTTCCTCTTTAATGCCATCCATCCTCTTTCAAAGTCTCCCAAAGGGCATCCCAGCCAAAAGAGGGGGGGGGGGGGGGGGAGATATCCCGAGGCACAATCAACAAAAAAGCCGCAAAAAATAAAGACGACAAAGAGCTTCATACAAAACGATGAGCAAAGAAAGAAATCTTCCAATCAAACACGTACGTACACAACCTGACCGGGCTCCTCCCCCGTGCTCCACGCCCTGAGCGCAGACAGGTGCGCCCCCGTCGCGAGGTGGTTCCAGTACGCCTGCGCGCTCGCGAGCCGCCGCCCAAACATCCAGCACCCGGGGGCGTTGCAGCGCAGCTCCCGCAGCGCGCGGCGCGTCCGCGCGAGCCGCGACGCGACGGACATGGGGAGCGGCTCTTCTGCGTCCCAGTCGCTGCTGCTGCTGCTGCTGCTGCTGCTGCTGTCGGCGGCGACGGCGGCGTTGGTCGTGCTGGTGACGGTGGTGCTAGTCGTGGTGGTGGTGGTTGCGGGCGGTCCCTTGTGTGCTTTGATCACGTCTACTACGTGTGTCTCGTCCGAGGCTGAGCCAGGTGGTGTGGGAGGCGGCGTGAGGAGGAACTGGGCTGCCGCTGCCGCTGCCGCTGCTGAACGAGGAGGAGGAGGTGTGTGTTCTCGGCTGTTTGTGCGGTTGTTGCCGTCGTCCTCGCAGTTTACCGTGACGACGTCAGCGGGGGTGTCCGCCGCGGATCCGGGTTCGCAAGCCGTGGTGGTGGTGGTGGTGGTTGCCGCGGCCATCATGGCTTCCATCTGCCGCTGCAGCGCCTCCCCCATCCGCACGGCGACGACGTGTCCATGCGACACCAGATGCTGCGCGTAGCCACCCGGCGTAAACACCCTCTCATACGCCGCGCAGCACGGCTCTTCGCACCCCAGCATCTTCTCGTCCTCCTCGCCGTCGCCACCCGGTGCATCGTCCATCGCAGCATCAACCTCCGCGCCCACCGCCACCGTGCCCCGCGCTGCTGCTCGCCAAACACCCTCCTCTCTCCTCTTCCTGGCCCTCTCCCTCCTCGTCCTCTCCTTCTCCTGCTTCGCAAACCTCTCCCTGCGCAGCTCATCATCTTCGTCGTCCACCAGCTTGCGCAGATGCTTCGCGCGCCGTCTCGCCTTCTCGTTCCCGTGGTACACCCTCACCCCGCCCGCGCCGCTCCTGTCCGCGACCCCGAGCAGCGTCCTCCGCGCCTCGCTCTCCCCGTAGTGCGCGTGCCTCTGCAGCCGCGGCAGCGACGCAAAGGCCTGCCCGCAGACGACGCACCCGTACGGCCCGGCGTGCCAGTCGCGCTCGTGGGCGAGGCACTCCTCCACCGAGTCGAGGGCGACGCCGTCGCAGAGGGTGTGCGGGTGCGGGCACGCGTAGCTTCTGACGAGCGCGGGGGTGTTATTCGGCGGCGAGGCGGGGGAGGAGGGGCGGATGCCGATGTAGTCGTAGATGCTGTAGGCGAGAGGTTCCTCGGTCGTTGCTGTGGTCGGTGTGGGTGTAAGCGGACGGTGATCAATGTCCATGGCTGACATTGCTTTCTTGCGCTCTGATGGCTTTTCGGGCTTGAACTGACGCCGGAGAACAGACAAATCTTGCAAGAGAGGGGGGAAAAAAAAGAAAAATGTAAAGTTGTAAGCTGCAAGTTTGCACATTCGCATCGAAGCCCCAAGTCGACATTCACAGCACAACTTCACCTCACTCTGCAGTCACTTCACCATCACCACAAATCACAAACACACCAAAATCCAACAAATGTAGTGCAATGTAATTGTATTTCGCATCATGTATGCCATTCCCTCGGTTTTCTTTTTTTCTCCATTTCTAATAGTAATACATGCATCCAAAAAAGAAAAAAAAAAGAAGAAGAAGAAGAACAGAAAAAAGAAAAACGCAGCGAACCTAATCAGCAAAATCCACCTCTGAATAGAAAACCATCAATGTAAATATCGTGTAGAAATAACCTGTCGACAGCAATGGAAAGGAAAATAGTGAAAGGAAAAAAAAAGACGGTCCAACAAACAAACAAATCTAGCAAAGACTTTTACTCGCATCGAGTAAGAAAACATGCGATATCCCCGCTCCTTTTATCCCGTATTATGTTGATACAATGACGCTCCACCCCATTCCCCCGATCATATTCTACCCAATCAACTACCCGTCAACCATGCCATCTGCCATGGCTAACCGTTGCTTGGCCGTCTTGGCCTTTTTGCCGCCCGGCTTCCGGCCTCGCTTCTTAGGCTCGCTTTCAGCCGGAGTCGCTGTACCCGAGGCGCCGGCGCGGCTGCCATCGTCAAAGTGACCTTCGCCTGGAAGTTGTTAGCATTTGGTTCATTCAGGTTGGGAGTTGATTACTTACCCTCGTGGTACATGTCATCGAGACTGGCGGGCGCCTGCTCCTTCTTCTTGCGGCCGCCCTTCTTCTTCTTCTGATCGAGCTCGCCCGACTCGAGAAGCTCCTTCTCGCGACGCTCAATCATCTCGGCCTGCTCGTCGTCCGCGAGCCACATGGCAATGTCACGGTTGCGGTTCTCGGGAGCACGACGGCCAGAGAAGTCGACGCTGGCACCGCCGCCCTGGATGACGACGCGCTGCACCTCTTCCTTCTGCATGGCACGCTTGCGGATACGCTCCTCGATGGTGCCGCGGGTAATCAGACGGTAGACCGTAACCTGTCTCGTCTGACCCAGACGATGCGCTCTGTCCATGGCCTGCGAATCGATGGTGGGATTCCAATCCGAGTCGTAGAAGATGACCGTGTCGGCAGACGTCAGGTTGATACCGAGACCACCAGCACGGGTAGACAGCAGGAAGATGAAGATTTCAGGTCGCGTCTGGAAGTCGGCCACCGTGTCACGTCTGTCCTCGAGCTTGGTGGAACCATCGAGACGGCAGTACTTGTAGTTGCGGTACGTCAGATACTCCTCCATCATGTCAATCATGCGAGTCATCTGGAAGTACAGCAGGACACGGTGACCCTCGTTCTTGAGCTTGAACAGAAGCTCGTCCAGCTTGGCCAGCTTGCCACTGTCCGTGACGAAGCGGCGCATAGACGGGACATCAATGTTGGTGAAGCGCCTCTTCTCGTTGTCTGGCTCAGGGAGAACCTTGGGTTGAGGGTACAACTTCAGGGGCACCTTCTTCTCAACGAGGCTCTGCTCTTCGTTGGGCGTCATGCCATAGAGCCTCTTTCTAATGGGCACGTTGAACAGGGCGTTCTCGGCCTCTCTGTTCGAGTCGAAGCTGGAGGACGAGACGACCAGTGGAGGGGCAGAGACACGCGGTCTGCCGGCAAGCTCGAGGCGGCCAATACCGCTATCGGTGTACGCCTCGCCAGAGACGTTCATCAATCGCGACATGATGCCCTCATTGGTGATGTCGGCAAGCGGCTTGCGGTTGTTGCGTTCGGTAATGTTGAACAGGGCATGGCCGGGCGTAAAGTTCTCGCCGTCCTCGTCATAGGCAATAGCAAATTGGCTGAGCCTGTCCGTCTTGGCCAGCTCGTCAGCCGCACGGTCAAAGACACCAGTGTGGGAAGCCTTGTAGAGCTCGCCAGCGCTGGTATCAGCGAAGCGCAGCCACGAGAAGGCTTTGTTCTCGTCAAGGTTCTCCTTGATGTTTTCCGGGGTCCAGATGTTCATCATGTGGTTGAGGGCCTTGTTTCTCCAGCCAGCCTTTTGGTTGTCGTTGCCGGGCTTGTAAAGACGGCCACCCTCGGTCCAGACCAGGGCGGGGAGGTTGTAGTCAAGCAAGCTGCGAGACGAGTATCCCACGGTGACTTGGTTGCCTTCGCGGATAAAAGAGGCAGTCTCGGCAAAGTAGCCAAAGGAGTAGGGTGACGTGACGTCGGCGCGCTCAAACAGATCGGGGTGGTTGCAGACCTTACGGAACTGCATGACCAGGTTCATCAGCGTACCCGAGTCGTTCTCGTCGCCCATTGTGGCCTTCTCAACAAGGTCCATAATGTTAATCTGGTTGCGGAGGTTGGCGTAGATGGCGCGCTGTCGGTGGGTGAGGTCACAAAAGACGTCCAACTCAATCTTGTCACCAAGTTCCTTTTGGACGTGTTTCTTGACACGACGAAGCATGAAGGGCTTCAAAATCATGTGCAGACGCTTGAGCTGATCCTCGTTGAGCTTGGTGTTACTCTGCGCGTGGGACTCGATATCCTTGGAGAACCACTCGCTGAATTCGTCGTGGGAGTCAAAGAGCGAAGGCATGATGAAATGCAGCAGGGCCCACAGCTCCTGCATGTTATTCTGGATGGGGGTACCAGTCAGAAGCAGACGGTTACGGCAGTGGAAGCCGAGAAGCGACTTCCATCTGGAACTCTGCGAACTCTTGATGGCTTGGGCCTCGTCAAGAATCATGTACTGCCATCTCATCTTCTGGAAGTAGGCGACATCAGACACGACCAGCTGGTAAGACGTGACGCAGACGTGGAAAGCGGCGTCTTTGCGGTACGTCGA
The DNA here is from genome assembly GCA_037575805.1 of Lecanicillium sp. G3. NCBI lineage: Eukaryota > Fungi > Ascomycota > Sordariomycetes > Hypocreales > Cordycipitaceae > Lecanicillium > Lecanicillium sp. G3. Next base: position 594,499 of record JAZHPD010000005.1, on the reverse strand, counting down.
GTGCTTGCGGTCCCAGAACTTTCGGAGAACCTTACGGTCACCAGCACTGCCCCAGTACGGCAGGATCTTGAACTCGGGCACGAACTTGACGATTTCCTGCTGCCAGTTGTGGAGGGTGGAGGCGGGGGCGACAACGAGAAAGGGGCCCCAGATATCGTGCTTCTCGGCCAGATAGGCCATGACGGAAATGGACTGGACAGTTTTTCCAAGACCCATTTCGTCTGCAAGAATACCGTTGATACCCTGCTCGTACAGGTTGACGAGCCAGTTGAGACCCTTGAGTTGGTACTCCTTGAGCTGGGCATTGATGAGCTTTGGCTGCTCGATCTCGACCTCGCCGAGGCCGGTGGGGTTCTGAAAGTTCATCTCGCCCTCCTCGTCCATGTCCAGGCCCTGCTGGTTGAACTCGCGAGCCTTTTGCTGGGCCTCGGCAATGGCGTTCTGGGCGTTGGCCATGGCAGCGGCCTGCAGGGTCTCCTCGTCCTCGGCGTCGAAGTCGAGCTCCTCGAAGTTGGTAACCTTGCTGCCCAGAGGACCGGTGGGCTCGGCAATATCCATCTTCTTTTCTTGGATGGTGCCGTCCTTGGCAATCTCGGGGTTGTCGGTACTACGCTCGACCTCGTCCGTCTTGATCTTCTTGCCGATGAAGTGAGAGTACAGTTCGGTCTGCGAAATGAGGAAGTTGAGCTTTCTCTTTTGGCGGGCGGATTCTCTCTCGGCTTCCTCCTTTCTGGCGTTCTCGAGCTCCTGCTTCTCGGCAGCCTTGCGCAGGTCGCGCTCCTCGCGCTCGTTGCGCTTCCAAAAGCCCATCATGTCACGCATGACACGCTTGGCGCGGGCCTGCAGGTCCTTGGTGCCCTTGTTGGTGCGCAGCTGCCAGCGCTTGGCTTCCTTGGAGGCGAGGATGGCTGTCTTCTTGAGGTTGGAGCTCTTGGTGGCGTAGGAGTCGACAGCAAGCTTGAAGGTCTTGTTGACATCCTTGCGGGCCATGTCGCGCCAAATCTGGTCGTAGATTTGGTTGTAGCCCTTGGAGATGAAGCGCTTTTCGGATTCGGGAATCTCGTCGACCTTTTCTTTGGCCTCGGCCTTTTCCTTTTCCTTGCCACCATCCTTCTTGGAGCGGCCCTTGATCTTGATGCGGACCTTGCCCTCCTCCTTGGCGGGCAGCTCCTCGCCGGCGTCGATGGCGGCCTGGGCGGCGGCGGCCGAGTCCTTTTCGGCCTGCTTCTGCTCCTTGGATTTCTTGGGCCGGGCACCACCGCGGGCCTTCTTGGGCTTGCCCTCGGCGTCGGAGGCGACAAAACTGGACATGGAGCCGTCGAAGCTCATGTCGAGATTGCGGGCAGGGCCCTTGATGCCCTTTTGCAGAATGAGCTTGGTCTGCTGGGCCTTTTTGCTGGCCCTCTCGGCGTCGCGGAGATGCTTCTGGCGCTCCTCTTCGTCCTCGGCAGCCTCGGCGCGTGCAAGGGCGGCTTCCTTAAGTTCCATTGTGACGGCCATGGACTTTTCGCGGCGGCGCTTGCGTTGCATGTCCTTTTTGCGCTCCTTTTCGGCAAAGATTTCCTGTTCGCGGACTTGTTGAAGGGCATCGTCGTAGTACATGTCGTCGTAACGTCTCTTGCCGAGGTCGGAGTGCTCGATGAGGCGCTTGCTCTCCTTTTGGGAAAAGTTGTCGCGGCGGAGACGCTGCTGGCGGGTGTCGACCTCGTCCATGAGGCGGCGGCGTTTTTGGGCGCGCTGCTTGTATTCCGTCTCGTCAAACTCGTTGGGATCGAGTTCGGCAGTTTCGCTCTCAATCTTGTCCTCGTAGCTGGAAATCTTCTTTTCCATCTCGGGAGACCAGGTCTTGGGCTTGGGGGTGCCATCGGCCTGACGCTTGGCGGAGCCTCTGGGAGTCGACTCTTTTCTCGACGACGCGCGACGGCTCTTGGGGGCCTCGGCATCGCGGATATCAGAGGCCCTGCCCTTTGTGGAGCGACGGCCGCCCTTTTTCTTGGGGACAGGTGTCTCGGCGTCCTTGACAGGCTCGGTCTCGGTCTCGACATCCCTTTCGGCATCGGTATCGTCATTGTTGTCCTTTCCGCGCGCGTCGGCGGCGGGAGCAGGAGCAATAGCCGGAGGAGGCGTTCTTTTCCTGGCGGGCTCGGCGCTGGAAAGGATGTTGGAAAATGACATGGGGTCGGCGCGGCTAGGTGTCTGTGGAGGATTAGCGTCATCATCAAAGTTGTATCAGGGGCATAAAGCTTACACTTGAAGGCGCGAGAGCCGACGGCTTCGAAGGCGAAGCAGGCGCCGGCTCGGGGTTCAGTATGCTGGCCGAGCCATTGGGCGTCGAGGCCGGAACATGACGAAGGCCCGGGGAAGACATGTGGGACTGCCTGCTAGGAGGCGGGCTGTGAGAGCCCGCAGGCAGGTTGGGGTGGGAGTGCGTCAATGGACTCCTGGGGCGGTTGTACGAAGGCGATGGCCTGGAGTCGCGGGAAGACGCGTAGTGGCCGTTGTAGTAGCCGGGCTGATGGGATTCGGAGGGTGGCGGATGGTACGGGTAGCCTTCGCGACTCTGGGGGGAGGGAGAGTTAGCAGCCGTCGACTGGAATGCGGACGTTGGGTTGATGCGGCGGATTGGGCGATGCAGGGAAGTTGATGATGATGTTGATGGAAATGATGAAGAATGCCTGGAGGAGGAAAAATCTGACGGTGGCACGGAATGGGGATCGCGGGTCGGGATGGGCTGCTGGCGTGATGCACAGGCACTAGGAGGCAAGCAAAGGCAGACGATACATGGTTGATTTTTTTGTGGGCGCAGGATAAGAGACAAAGGCAAAGTCAAGGGGTGAAATTAAACATGAAGGAATCAAGACAGGTGTGCGACGACGAAATAAATGGCATTGGATGCATGACGGGAGAAAAGGCGTAATTAGGGAAAGGAAAAGAAAAAAAGAACTCACCTTGGGAGAAGCCGAAGGCGCATTGTGCCAGGAATCTGAAACTCTGCGCTCCTTCATTGTAGTATCGGTTAGGGGATCGTAGAAGCTGCCGGGAGGCTTGGAGTCGCGATCCCGTTCACGAGCATGAGCATGGTGATTGTCGGCAGGGGCGGGGGCGGGAGGATAGTAGCCCGAGGAGGGATGCAGGGGAGAGCGCGGCCGAGCGGAAGGCGACTGGTGATGGTGCTGGTGATGGTGCTGGTGATGCTGTTGGTGATGGTGCGCCGACGAGGAGGGCGGGGAGCCGGCGGCCGGGCCCAGCGGCGGCAAGCCAGGAGCAGAGCCCCCAGGCATTGCTGAAGATGAGGCTGTCGCGACGGTCGGGTCGGCTTGGGCGGCAGGTTTTGCGGCAAAGGGGGCGGGCGGACTGGTCTGGCGATGACGGTTGTGGTGGTGATGGTGGTGGTGGCGATGGTGGTGATGGTGGTGATGACGAGGTCGCGAAGTGTGATGCTGGTGCTGATGCTGGGAGATGTTGTTGGTGGAGGAGGAAGATGGTGCGGCGGAGGAAGAAGCGTGGGTCGCGTCGTGGTGGTGGTGGTGGTGGTGGTGGTGGTGATGGCCCTGGGCGTGGGCGTGGGCGTGGTGGTGGTGGTGATGATGGGGATTGGCTGAGGCGGGAGAGGAAGACGAAGCAAAAGGAAGAGGATGAGGGTGAGGATGAGAAGAAGAATAGTCGCGGGTGGGCGAGCGAAGGCTGAATGTGGAGTGTCGGTGCGCGGCGCTGTTACTTGATGCAGCCGTGGGCGTGGTGCCGTTGCTGTTACTAGAGGCTGAGGTGCTCCCTTGATTCATCACGTCGCGCGGGTGCTGGAGTTTGTCTTGGTCCCGGTCACGGTCACAGTCACGGTCGTCGTCTGGTTGGCGATGTGCCTCGTCGGGGTGCAGGCGCGGCACATTGGCGGGACGATGATGAGTGTCCATAATAGGACAATCTAACAATTGACAGTTTTGTCAAGAAAGTGTAGTGTCCCTTTTTTTTTTTTTTTCGCCGACAGTGAAAATTTCCTTTGCCTCGCTGAGGGGATTGGCCCACGCCTCGTGTCTGTTAACCCCGAGATGGTCTTTTCAAGCCGACACCAGAAGGGGAAAAAAAAAAGGAAAAAAGTTTTGGGGGTTGGAGACGCAAGGGAGCGAAACGAAATAATTAACCAAATAGAATAATTCGTAATTCTCCCATCAACGTCGGTGATGCGACGGATGCGCCGCTGCAGACAGAAACCCCGAAGCGGTCTCGGGCCCGCGGAGGCGCAAATGTTGGTGATGCCGGCGATGGGGGGCGTGGGTGGCGTCTTGGTGATGTACAAGACGGTGGGTGAGATTTGGAGGGGGGGGAAGAAGGGGGGAGTGGTTAGAGGGTGAGATGGGGAAGAGAAGAAAAGTTGCCAGGTTGGAGACGGAAAAGAAAATGTGAAGCGTGAGAATGAGTCAATGGGGGGATTCAGAGGCAAGTGGGAAAAAAAGGTGTGGGAGCACAATGGGATGGGCGATGCGGCAGGGCGATGAGCGTAGGGCGATGGATGATGGGTGAAGGGGTGAAGGCGAGGCAAAGGCAGTGTGGACGATGTACGGAGTACGGATTTAGTGGATGGGAGGTAGACAGAGCAAGGCTACTGGCGATGGATTATTAGGCTGACTGGAAGCTAGAATGTAGAGATGACAGGACATGGCAGTGACTTTGAGAGGACTCTGTAAATACTACGGAGTAAATGGTAATGATGATATTGCTTCGTCCAGCCGGGGGGCGTTTGTTTGCCTGCCTGCCTGCCTGCCTGCCAGCCTGCCAGCCTGCATGCAGAGAGATGGTTCATGCGCGCATGGTGGTGAGGCTGACAAAAAAGTGCAAACGCAGAAAACACAAGTTGACAAGGTATTCATAATCATTTCATCAAAAATCGGTTCTTGTCACGATACAAACGAGATTCCATCTCCAGCGCACTTCTCTCTCTCCATCCCCTTCCTCGCCATCTCACCGTGTCAAACCTTTCTTTGGTGCGAGGGTCAAGGCAGCTCCCCCAGCCCCCAAGCCTGGATGGTGATGCGGATGCAGCAGCCGGGGATGGCTTTTTTAGCAGTTGTGGTTAGTGTGGTTAGTGTTGTTAGTGTGGTTAGTCGGTACGTACCTTTGACCTACTAAGCTTTTTTACCTCGGACAGTGCAAGTACCGGTACATGCCCGCCCCCCCGTCAACTGTCCACTAGCACCCTCCCGTGCATCCCATCCTCCCGCAAAACATGCAGAACCTGGGCACACACCCCACACACGACTCGAGTATCCACCCGCTCACCTGTTGCCGCTGTCGAGCAATTGTACCAAATGTACCTATACTTTACTCACTACGGACTACGGAGTACGTAGTTAGAACGATCCGATCTGCTTTGCTCTGCTCTGCTCTGCTCTGCTCTGCTCTGCTCTGCTCTGCTCTGCTCTGCTCTGCTCTGCTCTTCCGTCTTGCATTTTTTTGCCCAGCTGCTAAAACGGTACGTACCCTTTCACATTGCACCTTTGCACCTTGCACCCATAACCTGTTAGGCGAACGCGCAGCCACCACCTCCCCTCGCACAAGGTACTGTGCTAGACAGTGCCCAGGTACCCCCGCCACGCAATCCCCCTACAAAGGGTACATGCTGCTAAATTCAGCAACAAGCGACACAACCACCAAAACCACCACCGCCACCACCACCGCCACCACCACCGCCACCATTGCACCACGGCTCTGTTCCGCCCAGGGGCAAAATATGCCAACAGAACAAGTGAAGCAAGCAAGAAAAAAACTCTCACCATCCTCACCCACCCCCCCCAAATGAAACCCACCAAATATCCCGCGCCACTGCTCAACCATTTTCCTGCTTTCCTCCTCTCCCCTCTGCTCCCCGTCTTCCCGGCCACATTCGATGCGGTTACGACTGAATTTCTTCATTCATACCAAGATATTTCACCGCCCTCACAGTTTTTTTCCTTGCCCATGTATCCCTTTTCCTGGCCCGTCACGTCTCCATCTCGAATAGCCTCATTTTTTTCTCCCACCTCACAATGCAGCAAATATGCACCCATGGGCTGGGTGAAAATTTAAAATCTCTTATACCGCCTCTTGTGTGCATAGAAAACGTACCAGAAAATATGCAATTTTTTATTTTATTTTTATTTTTACTTTTTCTCAGTCTCATCATGCTGTTTTCTGTGTGTGCCAACATCCTCCCTCCCAACCCTAGACGTGTCCTCTACTCTTGTTCCCTAACTTGACACGATCCCCAGCGGGCGCCGTGTCAGTCAGCACTTCAGCACCCGGAAACAAGAAACACCACCACCACTCCACCACCGCCCAGGACCACACACTACAGTAACCGCGGCATTGTTCAGCCAAACAACCCCCCCTGCGACAAAGCCCTCTTTGCCACCTAAACGCATGCGCACACCTTTTCTCACAGCACCAGTCATTGTCATTCTTTCATTCTTTGCTAAACAATCCAACCCGAAAAGGCTTCTCCCCCCCCCCCTCTCGGGTACTTTCCACCGCCCACACACACCTGCAAACGGCTTGTCATTATGTAAGCCCCTTCCATCCCCCAACAGGTACCGAACCACACAACACAGTACACAACTGTACGCAATATCCTCTGTACAGTGCACACAGCCAAGCATCACATATTGATGTCCAGTTTACACAAAAAGAAAATCAACAAAACATCTATATACACACCACTCCAACCACTAATACCACAATAAACCAATATACCAATAAACCAATGAGCCACCCCTATACGTTCCTCTCCCCGCCCACACCTCGCACCATCACATCTTCCAGCTCAAACACCCCCTCATACCGCCCAGCCACGTCCCCATGCCCATCTGCCTCGCTCCCCAGCACCGAGACCGCCTCCCGCGCCCAGCGCCCATTGTCCGTCGTCCACCGCCCCAGAGACACGAACCCGCTCTTCGCGTACAGATTAAACGACTCGGCCGTTGAGACAATCACCGCCGGCAGCTTGGCCTCGTCTGCGTGCCGGAGCGCCGCGTTGAGGAGCTGCGTGCCCACGCCCCGGCGCTGGTGAGAGGGGCGGATCATGAGGTGGTGGATGACTTTTATATAAACTTGTTAGCTTTTTTTTTCCCCTCCTCATTCGGTACTCGATGGCATCTTGTAGAAGCTCCTGGCCAGAAAGTTATGCTAATCTGTAGTCACCGTTCACTTACACATATGTCTCTCCCCTCCCGCCGCTGTGCCAACCAGCTTGTCCTTCGCCTCCAACTCCTCATTAAACGCCTTCCACAGCGTCTTCATCTCCTCTTTCACCGCAAAAGGCGACTCTTCCTTCTTGCCCTCCTCATCGACCTCCTCCTCCTCCTCCTCCTCCTTCTTCTTCTTCTTCTCATCACCAAACTTGGCTTCTACCAACTTGTACCTCACAAAACCCACCACATCACCCTCCTCCTCCGCCACGAGAAACACTTCCCCGCCCCCTTCAAACCCCGTATCCTTCCCCAGCGCATTTCTCGTCGCGGCCGACAATATCTCCCGCGGGTGCCGCCTGAAAAAGAGCGCGTAGAACGCGTGGAACTTGTCCAGCGCCTCATAGTGCGCCCGCGATATGGCGGCGGCGTCGGCGGGCGTGGCCGCGCGGACCCTGATGCCGCGTTCCGTAGTTGACGCCATCACTGTGTTTGAATCTCGTTTTCTGTGTGTGGTTGCAAGTCTTGGAAGGTTATTTTTGACAGCATCGCGATAGAAGAAAAAAATAAACAAATTCTGCCGTGTTTATAGCATAGCTTCATTGATTCGACACGTGAGCTTCTTACTGCTCATCCTCCTCCACCCGCAAACTACTTGTCCCTCTACTTTCTGACTCACGCCGTCAAGCAAATCTCACGCCGAACCTCTTTTCATCAAGGAAAAAAAGCACCCCGACGTTAATTCATATTCACCACGATTATAATCAACAAAGTAAATTCAGCACAAGTCTATCCCGTAACAAACAAAATAAAAGGCCCCATCATGCATGCAGGCTCTTCCCGCCTCTTGGGGGTATCAACAGTCTTGCTGTGGCCTTTTTCCAAGTCATTAAAAAGGTCTGTCCTTTTCATTAAAGGCGAGTCGCTTGCCGTTGTCCCCTTTCTTTATTTTTTCCTGTTCTCCTTTTTTTCCCTTTGAAACCTACCAACTTATTCTCGTGCGGTAATTCATGTTCCCGGTGATTCTATATGCAACCAGCCCAATCATGCATGTCATAAACCTTTTATAATAGTCGTCGTCTTTATCCAGTACCTGTAGAAGCAGGAAAGAAGTAAATCAATTTGCAACCTTTTCTTCTCTTTAGACGGCACCGGCATCAACCATCTTCTTGCGAAGGTAGTTCTTGTATTCACCGATGCTGCCGTCCCAGGTCTGAATCGTCTTGTTCTCGCACACAAGAATCTGCTTGGCAATCTTGTCAAGAAGTCTAAAACCTGTTAGTGTGTCTTCTTTCAATAATATAACTGGAATCCGCATACCTGAAATCGTGAGAAACAACAACGACACCACCGCTAAAGGCGTTAATGGCATCAGCCAGACTGTCAATGGTGGGAATATCGAGACCGTTGGTAGGCTCGTCGAGCAGAAGCATGTTGGGCGCCTCAATGGCGAGCAGGGCAAAGACGACACGGCTGCGCTGACCCTCAGACAGGGTACCCATGAGGGCAGTCTGAGACTCACCAGTCAGACCGTAGCGGCCGAGCTGCTGGCGCCAGAATTGGTAGTCCTGGGACTTCTCGCTGTACTTATCACGGACAAAGTCAAGGGCAGACTTGGTTAGGTCAAGCTGCTCAGCACTGTGCTGAGAGTACATGCCGAGCTTCAAGTGAGTGTGGCGGGTGACGGAACCTCCGGTGGGGGAGAGCTTGCCGGTCATGAGGCGGAGCAGGGTCGACTTGCCGACACCGTTGGGACCGACGAGGGCGGTACGCGAGTCCATGTCGAAACCGAGGTCGAGGTTGCGGTACAGGTCGTCGGCGGGGTCGCCAGAGTAGGAGAAGGTGACGTCGTCAAAGGACAGCACGGGCGGCGGCAGCTTGTCGACATCGGCGAAGCGGAAGGTAAAGACACGGTCGGCCTGGACGGGCTGGATGAAACCGTCGGCCTCCATCTTGTCGAGAATCTTCTGGCGAGACTTGGCCTGACGCACCAAGTTGGCGTAGGTACCGGCACTGGCAATGAACTTCTTGATGTGGACAATTTCCTCCTGCTGCTTGTGGTAGGCCTTCATCTGGTTCGTCTCGTTTTCGGCGCGGGTCTTGGAGTACGAATCGTAGTTACCACCGTAGTACTGGAGCTGGGTCATGCGCATGTCAATCATGTTGTTGCAGACACCGTTGAGGAAATCCATGGAGTGGGAGACGAGCACCAGGGTGCGCTCCCACTTCTTGAGGTACTCTTCCAGCCACACGCAGGCCTCGAGATCCAAATGGGCAGTGGGGTCGTCGAGAAGCAGCAGAGAGGGCTTGACGAAGAGGGCCTTGGCCAGGGCGACACGCATTCTCCAACCACCAGACATGTCCTTGGTCTTCTTGTGGATGGTCTTCTTGTTGAAACCAAGACCGGTGAGAATGAGGGAAGCGCGGGTAGAGAAGGTGGAGGGGTCCATGCGGTCCATGTGCTGTAGTTGTGTTAGTTAATCATGTACTGTGAACGGGAATGAGAGAAAATCTTACGTCGTAAAGGTCGATGAGGACAGGGCTCTCGGGGCCGTCCTCCTCGAGCATCTTCTCGGCCAGCTTGTCGAGACGCTCCATCTCAGCCTCAGCCTCCTTGACAACCCACTCAAGGGCACCGTAATCGCTGGGGGGGGCACCCTCGTTGAGCAGGTAGATGTCGAGATGGCTGGGGATGGGGAACTCGCGGGCGGCAATGGCACGGAGCAGGGTGGATTTACCGCAACCGTTCTCACCAAGGAGACCGTAGCGGCGACCGTAGGAGAGTTCGAGGGTCGAGTCGGTAATGAGGACGCGGCCGTGGAAGACGAGGGAGGTGGAGGTGATCTTGACGTCCTTGGAGGCCTGGGTAGAGGCGAGGACACCGGTGGTGACACGGTCCGAGATGCCGTGCTTGTCCATCTGGTCGGTCAGACGCTTGACCTCGTCCATATCCTTGGTGGCGGGGCCATCAGCCTTGATGGGGTTGCCGTTGGCATCGAGCTCAACCTCCTTCTTGCCCTTGGCGGCCTTCTTTGCGAGTCTCTTTTCCTTGGAAGCGGAAGGCATGTTGGCGGTTGTCTGTTGTTGTGACGGCGGGGTGGAGGGGAATAATCAAGTTTTTGGCGGGGTGAGGTTTGTGTGGGTTCTGGGAAAAGAACTGCACGGGCGTATCCGGCTCGAAGAATAATCAAATATTCGAGCCTCGTTTGTATCACGCCGAATATATAAAAATCACCGGGAATCGAAAAATGATTGACAGACGGGTCCCCGATGGTGATGATGGTGGATGCTGGAGGAGAAAGTCGCCAGCATAAATTTCGTGGCCGCTGAAATTTTGTTTGATTCATAGGCGGGGTGATTTTTCTTTTTTGGTGGGGCGCCCCTCAGAATTTTGGCTGCTGATAAGCGGTTCTGGCGGTGCGTCCGAGCCAGTCAGGCAGCAAGCTCCAGAGAGGTACATGTACTTTCGTGCCTGTACCGCTAGGCCCGGATGTACCTTGCTGGTGCACGAGCTGGACAGGTAGAGCTTGTATAGGTACGGGCGGCTATTCAGCTTCTATTCTGGTACTTTCTGGGGATATGGGTATATGCTCGGGGAAGTGGGTGAATTTTCTGTCAGTCTAGATATTTGTACAATATTTTCCCAATCTTCATCGCTCCTTCTTCCTCCCTCGTCCTCGTCCTTCATTCTTCTCTGCTTGACGTCATGGCGCTTACGCCCGTCTTTGTCCGATGGAGCCCATTTAGGGCCGGCGCTACCCTGCACCCGTCGTAGCCAGTGACGAATCCGCGATTCCCAAGCGATCTCATATCCAACGTTGTTGAGTGGTATCTGTCGACAATAGGAAGCATGTTTTGTTGTGTGTGGATTATTCTATGTTGTGTTCTGTGCCATCACCCATGTGCTGTTATCTGGATAGCGCCTTGTAGCGGCGAGTTGTCCATTGGCGAAATCTTTATTCGCTCCAAAACCATATCACTCGGGACGACTTGTGGCTGCAGCTCCCCAAATTTCCTCCTGTCGAACTCGGAACTGTATTTGCAGTATCTCCGTGGCTCGGTCGCATGAACCGCTGTCAGCGCCGGAGCAGGCTGTCTTGTTTGGTCCTTGGGACATGGCGAGTCAATCGGTATTGAGCCCATTTTGACATTAAACTCATCCACAGTATTTACCAGCGTCGAGTCGCTAGGTGGTCTCGAATTTGTCTTTTCAGGTCTCTTTTTGTGGCGCTTAAGCCAAGCCAGACAGGCCTGCATCAACATGCTGATAGGTTCAGTACACGACCTTGTGTCGGTCCGCGTTGGCTTCGAGTTGATATCTGACATGGACTCATGCAAAGCTTGCTGCGAATTTAAAGTGTTGATGAATCTGTGAGTTTTACATGATGGATTGTTAGTGTCAAGTTTTTAAGCTGGTGGCCGCGTAGTTGATATTCGTCGCCCCCAACGCCACCCAGAGTCAGAATATGGGTGCCTAGTCGATGCTCCATATCTGTGAAGCACACACCAACCGCGCCCAATTTCAATAGAACAGGCAGCAGAATAAGCAATTTTGGCAAATGAACAATCATATAGCAACATACGTGTATGTCATTATGCTACATGTATCGCTTTCGGCGTACATGTACACACTACATCACATATATCATTGTATCACACGGCAAATGGGGGTAATGCTAGTTTTACTTCTTTATTCGTACATCGCTAATAATACATTAAGCGGACAGCTGGTTCTCAAGAGTCTCAAACGAGTTACCACCCTCCGTGCTCCGCACAGGAGGCGCGTTGCCAGGAATCGAATTCGTAGCGTTGAGCCTCTGTTCGGCGAGGCGGCTGGGGTCGTTCTCCGAGCCCGGCTCTGACTGCATGGCGCGCTTCAGACCGTCGCGGTTTTCCGATATGTCGAGGTTCTCCTCGCGAATGTTCTTGCCGTGAGGGCCGCTCTGGTCGCGCAGCTGCGTGTCGGCAATGTACGAGGGCGCCGCGCCGCCGTGGGCATACTCGGCGGCCTTGGGGGCGCTGTGGATGTTACTGTCGTCTTCGAAGTGCTCGGGCTTCGAGCCGGCGTTTTTGGCAAACTCGCCGTCCTTGCGGTAGGACTCGGCGGCGAGGGAGTCGTCGCGCACGACGCCGGCGCCTTCACGGAGCTCGGGGGCATTGTCACCAAGGGTGACCTTGCGTCTGTTAGTGCATGATGTTGTGTAGCGTGTCATTGAGGTCAGCCTACCTTTTGACCGTGGCTGTTGTGAGACATGTTGGAAGATGTGTGAGAATGAAATTTGATTGGATGGATGAGATGTAAACGTGAGTATGCCGTGGAAAGCTATAATCAATTTACGAGGAAGCTACTTATATGCATGTCGAGCTACATCCGAGAAAGATCTCGAATCGTGAATGACATCATGACTGATTCATTCAGGTAGACATATTCGGAGCCGCCCTCAAGCCCATCCAGTAATCCGCGCATTGTGGCTGCCAACACTTCATCGTGAACCAAAATGCTGTAATTATTACATCATGGAGATCTGGCGCGGTGCTACCGCGCAGAGGCGCTGAACCGTGCCTTGTCATTGCTACGGGGCCAGGCTGGTTGGTCATCGACGATGACGGGTTCCATTTTGGCCGCATAACGTCCAAAACAAGACGCTTGTGCCGCAAGCCACAGGGTAGGTCCTCAAACATCTCAAGATGATCACGGATCCTTTCCTTCAATCAACTTCCTCGCGTGCCTGGTCCCCGACTTTCGGCTGGCGGCAAGGCCTGCAGCTGTAGGCTCTTTTACAACCGAACCACTCTTGGATAATGCACAGCTCGCGTGACGTGCGGTTCGCCTAGAAGAAAATTCAATCCCGTACCTGATGCCAAATTAAGATAGCATCGCAAAATTGCAACTGCCAGGTCACCTTGCTCCGGCAACTCACCAGCTCCGGGTGATATAACGCGAGCATGACGTCACATCGCCGTCAACGTGTGAACCCGTCTAAACGGTCTCGCATGATATTCCAGTCATAAAACGCTTTAAATACACCAGTTGTCGCAGTCACGAATTACCTTTTAACACGGAAGGCGACTTGGGCGAGATGCTGGCCGTTTCATTGATTCGGGCGCAGGTGACGGCGCAGTGGGGCCGCTGCCGGCGCAGGGCAGCCATCAGCGGACCGGGTGTACTGGCGTCATGTGCGCTTCATCATGGGGCGAAATCTACAAAACATGCATATAGATATTGAAATATTTAATGCGGCATAATTCCATTGTATCCCAAGGTATCGATATTTATCCGACATTCTACAAGCTGAAAAGTGCAGTGCACCATGTCATTATCACCGTGATGCGCCGACTAACAGAGACAGACATGGAGCACTACACTTCTTACTCGGAACCCGAGTTCGAGCACCGGTATTCAGAATCGTGGCCGCACAGCGTCTGGAGGCACACGTACCTCCTATGGGACAATGTTCTCGTGGGAATCGGATCGCTCTATTACAAGGCCTGCGGAATGTGATAGCAGCTGGGAGACGAATGAAGCAGACTAAACGGAATGAACATAACCAAACATAATGCATACCCAGGGAAACTAGTTCAGAGAGCATCAATGCGCCTTTGCGTCAATCATTCAATTTTTCATTTGTTTTGGCCAAGACCAGCGACAGGCGTTCTGATGGTAACGGCGTTACAAAGAGGACTACAACATGGCGAGTTTGGGACTGGGCTGATAACCAAACAACAACAACAATAAATAAATCTACATTCATTTTGAGCAGAATGTGATGTTGCGGGATGTGATATGATATGAGGACTGTCAGATACTTGCGCCCTCTCTGGAGCAGTACAGTAAGTGACTCTATCCCTTGCAAGGCCGAAAAAGGCAAAGGGGCCGCCCTGCACGGCATGATCAATATTGCATCCTGCGAACGGCAAAGCAACCATCTCCCCTTCACTATATCGAGCGATATAGATGTGATCCCAAAGGAGCAGCCAAGATTGTAGCTCAGGTGCCGAGAGAAGCCATGCACTGCCCCGGCCAAGGCTGTTTTGTCAACGGTAGCCAAGATGGGCTGTGTACGTCTTGCGTTCACTCGGCGAAACAGAAAAACCATACATGGCCCGAATCCTGTATGTCACCGCTATATTCTGGCCTGGAGATTACGAAGCTGTGTCGCAATGTTCTTGGCTATCCAGTGGCGTCGGCGCCGCGTTGTTTCCAGTCGTTTACGAAGAACCCGTGCATTCCTACTTTTGGGCCAAGTCCGATGGAAGGTAGTTGCAAGGCAGTTCCAATCTCGTAAAAAAAATGCTGGGCGTTTTGCATTGGCAGAGAGATCAACACATAGCGTAAATTGGGCCAAGGCTACCGTTTACTCTGTAATGCGTGGACCAGCGTTCACGTCGGGGGCGGAAACAACGGCAATTCAGCGATCCATCTCGTCCAACGATTTATCACAGCCCGCTTGTCGCGGACAAACCTGTTCAGCATAGCGATTCGCCGACTGTCAGGCACATAGCTGACATTGCAAGTAAAACACGCGGCGGGAAAAGCAAAGATGGAGCAGAGTTTGGATCGACACAGTAGTGGCGTTATGCTTAAAGCGCATGGCTGAGTGGCCGCGATGGCATCGGATGCTTTCTGTTGGTGGTATTGATACGACTACATGGCTCCAGGTGTTGCGACATGGCGGTCGTGTGCATCCCTTCTCCCGTATTGAGTTTTTCTTTTTTTTAATCCGATTTGCTTCTTCGATGGCTTCAGGTGGTTGGTTCAGTTACGCCAAGATTGGTGGCAAGGGCGCCAAGCTACATGACGATGGCAAGGTAATTCGGGCGGTTAAAAAGGAGAGGGCGAGGACAAAGGCCAGAGAGTCAAACTTATGAGGAGCGAGTTTCCCTGACGCGTCATCTCAGCCGAGAGTCCAGCGGGCGCCACTATGGGCTGGCTGGGGGGAAGAATTGCCAAGCATGGGGCCAATTTGCAGCGAGGTTGTCTAGCGAGGACTTTCAGTCAGTACATGTCTTTTAGTTTTTGAGCCTGATTCATTATCTAGTCTATTTAAAACGGAATGTCGGATGCTCGACGGCTAGGACGGCAGATAGTTGGGTAACTGTGCGCTAAAGCATGATGGGAAACTCGAATTGTCGGCACCGTTTCGCCAGGGGCAATTAAAGAGGGGGGATGTCGCTGGATTTTCTCTATGCCTGCAGTATGCAGAAATGAGCGAGAGATTTTCCTCTGTTTTTTCCTCATTGTTGGGCCGGCAGCAGTTAATACAGTGGACAGTGTCAGACCCAAGATCTATGTGGAGAGCGCTGCAAGCCAGTCCATTTTGGTAGGGTTTTTTTTTTCCAGTCATTTTTTTATTTATTTATTTTCATCCTCGTCTCCTCTCGTAAGAATTAGAATTTCTGAGGGTTTTGCCGAGCCGTGGGTTGGCTGGAACTGAGTCCAAGTCTTGACTAGGAGGAGCAAGCGAGCGCAGGGCGTTGCTTGGCACATTGCAGGCTGGCACGTGCTGGAAATTGACAGGGGCGGCGAGAACTCTGAAAGGATCCAGACGGAGATGTGTTTTTTTGTACTCCGTGCAGTTTACTACTTGGTTGTGTGAAAAATGAAATTACAAACTGGCTGGTGTTGCAGTCTAATATCGCAGCCATCTGGGGCTAGACAGGGGGTTGAAGATACCTTCAAGGAACCCGTGGCAACTCTGGTGCTGAAACGGTTCCGGGAAAAAAGACTGCGCCTCTTTTGCAATCAACCGCTGCGGGACTCTTGTTGTGATTCAATGAAGAGGCCCCTGTAGGCTTTCCCCTTGTTGTTCCTCGTCCGTGTGGGCTCATCCAACGCCAACGCCAGCCCGGCGCCTTCACGAGCCTCCATGTCCAATACCACCTCATTTTGCCCACGGCGCTGCCTCGTATCTGGTTTAGTCCAAGGGACAAGACAACTTGCGGCTGCGCTAGGCCAGTGACCTTTGTCTCCATTCTCCACTGGTCTGCGGCACTACAGTCTGGGCTCGAGTCTGGGCTTTCTCTTACTCTGTGCTCTGGTGAGAGCAGCCCTGGCTGCCTCTATGGGCCCTGCCTTGTCCCCCGTCCCGTCTCTCGCTTGCCTTTGTCTGATATTTGTACGGAGTATAGCCTCGTTTCTTAAGCTCTCTTTCCCTCTTTCTTCTTCTCTCCTTCCTCATTATTGTCTTTCCCGTCTCTCTCTATCTCTTTTTTTTTCTTGTTCCATTTCGGGGTTGGCTTCCTCGCTTTGAATTTAGCCGTTTCATCACACTCATTTACACACACGAACGTTGAACAATTTCCTGTTTTTCCTCCATTTTCTCGAATCCGAATCTCGTTGACCGAATCCAAATCTGAATACTACGAATATCGCAAACATGAAGTCCGCCGTTTCTCTCCTCGCCCTTGCGGGTGCGGTCTCTGCTGGCGAACTGCCCTCCATCATCGCCAAGGTAGGCCACAGCATACGACGCTTCACAATCAACTCCAATTCTTAACATCCTTCCAGGGCTCCAAGTTCTTCTACCCCAACGGTACCCAGTTCTTCATGAAGGGTATCGCCTATCAGCGCGACATCGGTGCCGCCGGAGCCAAGTCGGACCCTACAGCCAAGTACATGGACCCCCTCGCCGACAAAACTGCCTGTAAGCGCGATCTTCCTTACCTCCAGGACCTCGGCATCAACTGCATCCGTACCTACGCCATTGACCCCAAGGAGGACCACTCGTACTGCATGGGCCTCCTCCAGGATGCCGGCATCTACGTCGTCTCGGATCTTTCTGAACCCGCCACTTCGATCAACCGCGACAGCCCCCAGTGGGACACCGAGCTCTACGCCCGCTACACCGCTGTCGTCGACGAGTTGAGCAAGTACTCCAACGTCATCGGTTTCTTTGCCGGTAACGAGGTTTCCAACTCTGCCAACAACACCGGCGCGTCCGCCTACGTCAAGGCCGCCGTCCGCGACACCAAGAAGTACATTAAGGACAACTCTAAGCGCTGGTTGGGTGTCGGTTACGCTGCCAACGACGACAAGGACATCCGCAAAGAGATTGCCGACTACTTCAACTGCGGTAAAACCGAAGACTCCATTGACTTCTGGGGCTACAACATCTACTCCTGGTGCGGCGAGAGCTCCATGCAAAAGTCCGGCTACGACCAGCAGGTCAAGTTCTTCCAGGATTACAGCGTCCCCGTCTTCTTTGCCGAGTACGGCTGCAACGAGCCCAACGGTGCCAAGGGCCGTATCTGGCAGGAGACCAAGGCTCTCTACAGCGACGCCATGACTGGCGTTTTCAGCGGTGGTCTTGTCTACATGTACTTCCAGGAGGAGAACGACTACGGTACGTGAAATGAACATGCTTGCATAGTTTAATTCTAACATGGAATAGGTGTTGTCAAGATTGACAGCAGCGGCAATGCCAAGGAGCTCGAGGACTACAAGTATCTCAAGAAGGCCCACGCTGCTGCTGACCCCAAGGGCGTCGACATGAACTCTTACACTCCTTCCGGCAAGGCTGCTTCTTGCCCTGACATCTCCAAGGTCTGGCAGGCATCCGGTGCCCAGCTTCCTCCTTCGCCCGACAAGAACCTGTGCAAGTGCATGACCGACTCTCTCGACTGCACCGTCTCCGACTCTCTTGACGCCAAGAGCTACGGCAAACTCTTTGGCGAGGTCTGCGGCAACGACCCCACGATCTGCGCCGGCATCAACGGCAACACTGAGCTCGGCAACTACGGCGCTTACAGCATGTGCACTCCCGCCGAGAAGCTCGCCTACGTCCTCAACGCCTACTACCAGGCCGGCAACAAAGCCTCGAGCTCTTGTGACTGGGACGGCCGCGCCAAGCTCCAGAAGGGCAGCACCGCTTCCAGCTGCGAGAAGGGCCTCAAGGCTGCCAAGAACCAGAACGCTGCCATTGCCACTGCTACCTCGGCCGTTGCCCCCTCGGTCACTGGCGGTGCCAGCAGCAGCGACGACAAGAAGGACAAGGACAACTTTGGTGTCCGCACTGCTCCCTCTGCCATGGTCGCCGCTGGTGCCCTCGCCCTGGCCGCCGTTTTTGCTCTGTAAATTGTACATAAATAATATCGAGGATGCGCTACCGGGCTCACCGGGACTGGAGGGGATTTTTATATTAGATTCATTTTGACGCCGTGAAAGGCTTTTTATGTATATCAAGCATTTTGTGTTTGGTGTTTTATGGATACCAGATGCTGTAAGAGGTCGCCTCGAAGCATTATTTCTTAGCTCGCATCCGCTTCTTTTATTGCATGTAGTGAGCGCAGCTACAATTTTTTTTTTTCGTGAGATGCAAGACTACTGAGACGAGGCTCCCGTTCAAATATACAAAAATTTGATAATAACTACAGTTCTCGATTTTGTGTGCATTGCTGCGCTGTTCCATGTCTTTCCGTATTTGGGTGCACTCCATTTACGGCGGTTGCAGTAGCTTAGTCAGAAGAGGTCGACGCCCACACGTGACTAGCTCAGAGCTGTCGCGGTCGCTGGCGCCTGATGGCGACACGGCAGCATCTCCCGTCATCCATGACCTTCTCATCTCACCTTATCGCCGCGAACCGCATCGACACCCCACGCATCGGCTCGCATCAACGTTCCACGCCAATCTTGCGACAATATACATTGTACTAGTCACTTCGCAAGCTCTTTGAGCTTGACGAGTCAAGATGGTGAGCTGTCCGTAGCCACGGTACCAAGCATACTTGGCTAACCGAGCTTGTAGGGTCAAGGACAATCTGGCATGGGAGGAGGAGATGGAAAGGATGACAAGGATAAGAAGGTACGGCCAACCCGAAAATCTATTCTCCCGATGCATTGGAGCGCCTCGACTAACCCCAACCGCAGAAGGATAAGCCCAAGTACGAGCCTCCGCCGAGGCCAACGACCCGAATCGGCCGCAAGAAGCGTAAGGCGGGCGGCACCAGCGCCGCCGCCAAGCTTCCTGCCGTCTACCCCACGAGTCGATGCAAGTTGCGCCTGCTCCGCATGCAGCGCATCCACGATCACCTGCTGCTCGAGGAGGAGTACGTCGAGAACCAGGAGCGCCTGCGCAAGGCCAAGACGGCGAAGGAGGGCCAGGTGGCCGCCAGCGAAGCCGACGCCGACAGGAACGCCGACGAGCGCAGTCGTGTCGACGACATGCGCGGCAGCCCGATGGGCGTCGGCACCCTCGAGGAGCTGATTGATGACGACCACGCCATTGTCAGTAGCACGACTGGTCCGGAGTACTATGTCAGCATCATGAGCTTTGTCGACAAAGACCTCCTCGAGCCCGGCGCCAGCGTCCTCCTGCACCACAAGAGCGTCAGCATTGTTGGCGTGCTCACAGACGATACAGACCCTATTGTCAGCGTCATGAAACTGGACAAGGCGCCCACGGAGTCATACGCAGATATCGGTGGTCTGGAGCAGCAGATCCAGGAAGTACGAGAATCCGTCGAACTTCCGCTGTTGCACCCGGAGTTGTACGAAGAGATGGGTATCAAGCCGCCGAAGGGTGTCATCCTGTACGGCGCGCCCGGTACCGGTAAAACACTGCTGGCCAAGGCCGTCGCCAACCAAACATCAGCCACTTTCCTGCGTATTGTTGGCAGTGAGCTGATTCAAAAATATCTCGGTGACGGTCCCCGCTTGGTCCGACAGTTATTCCAGGTAAGGCCTGCTTCGTTTTCTTCGGATTTTATAAAGCTAATATGAACAGGTTGCTGGCGAAAACGCGCCCTCTATTGTGTTTATTGACGAAATCGATGCTATTGGTACGAAGCGATATGACTCAACGTCGGGTGGTGAGCGTGAAGTCCAGCGAACTATGCTGGAACTGCTCAACCAGCTTGACGGTTTCGACGACCGCGGTGACGTCAAGGTTATCATGGCCACCAACAAGATTGATACGCTGGACCCTGCTCTGATCCGACCGGGCCGTATCGACCGTAAGATCCTGTTCGAGAACCCGGACACCAACACAAAGCGCAAGATTTTCACCCTGCACACGTCCAAGATGAACCTGGGCGACGACGTGGATCTGGAGGAGTTTATCTCGCAAAAGGACGACCTGTCCGGTGCCGACATCAAGGCCATCTGCTCGGAGGCGGGTATGATGGCTCTGCGTGAGCGCCGCATGCGCGTGCAAATGGCCGATTTTAGGACGGCCAGAGAGCGCGTGCTCAAGACGAAGCAGGAGGGCGAGCCAGAGGGTCTGTACTTGTAATCGGGATGTACCATTTTTAGAACAAGAGAGGAAGATTCTTGGCTGGTAGGCGATAATAAAGATGTTTCTGAACTTTTTGAGTGCGTGATGTGATTTCATTGACTGCTTATAAGACTTTCATCTATAACGTTGAATCACTTTCTGGTAAGTACAATATTTCGATGAGCAGCCCTATTAAAGCTTTACGTATGACTAATTAAACAAGTAAAATACATTCAGGATTCCATTTGAGTAATCCAATCAATAACTCATTTAATAACACGTCACGGTCAATTCGATACAATTTAGGAAAAGGACGCCATTTTGCGACGCACGAATCTACGCAGCCTTGCCGATAATGGTCGCACGGCCGTTGCCGCTTGTTCCGGCGACGGGGCTTCTCTTGTCGTCGGAATAGAAACTCCCGGGCAGCCTGGAGGAGACGAAGCTTTTCTTCTCATCCGAGTAAATGTCGGCGTGGCCGATGTGCGGGGTGGGACTGGCCACGCCGGGGCGGCCGCTGGCGACGCGCTCGTCGCCGGTGTAGCGGACGGAGGAGGTGGGCAGGGAGGCGCTTTTCCGCTCGCCGTCCGAGTAGATGGTCGCGTGGCCGTTGACGTGTGAGGAGGGCCTGTCGTTGGAGTAGAGGGCGCTGGGGCTGCGGGCGACGCTGCTGGGCTTCTTGTTCTCATCCGGCGAGGTGGAGGACGCCGAGCGCGAGTGCAACACCGGCTTTTTGGTGGTGGCGGGGATGCTGCTGTCGTCGTCGTAGGCGCTGCCGCCGTGGGCCGGCTCCCGGGTCCCGGGGACAGGGCTCTGCTTGGCGTCCGAGTAGATGGTGGCGTGGCCGTTGCTGCCGCCGCCGTAGGAGGAGCTCTTGTCGCTGGAGTAGAGCGCGGTGATGTTGGTGGTGGTGCTGGAGGAACGGGGCGTGTGGCCCTTCTTGTCGTGGTCCGGGCCATGGACGTGGGGGGCAGCAGAGGTGGACGCGGAGGAGATGTTGCCGATGGAACTGGAGTCGCTCTGCTTGTCGTCGGACAAGGTGGACGGGTGGCCGGCGCCGATACGGGGACTCCCGACGGGACTCTGCTTGGCGTCTGAGTAGAGCGTGGCCGTCTGTCTGGCGATGGGACTCCTCTTGTCCTCGGAGGAATAGCCGCTGGTGGTGCCGGTGCCGTGGCGGTGTGCGGCGGCAGCGGATGAGCCGCCGACGATGCTCTTCTTCTCATCGGAGTAGCCCATGACGGGGGACTCGGCGGAGGCGCCCTTCCTGTCGTCTGGGAAGCCCGCGGCAGCGGAGACGGGGGTAGCGGCGGAGTTGACGCCAGGGTTGGAAACGGATGAGGCCGGTGCCAGTTTGAGGCCCTTAGTAGCAGTACCGCTGCCGCTGATGCCGCTGCCGCTAATACCATTGCCGTTGATGCCACTGCGGTTGACACCGCTGCCGTTGACACCGCTGCCACCGAAGCTGCTACCACCGGCACCGCTACTGGCGCTGCCGGCGCCGAGGCCGCGGCGTCCGGCGTCCCAGGCCTTTACGTTCCTGTACACGGAGCGGCCAACGATGAAGCTGCCCGCGGCCCATGCCCAGACGAGGAGAGAGAGGAAAGTGGTTAGGCAGAGAACGGGTATGAGGACGAGAAGGCCGACTCCCAGCCAGAAGAGGGCAAAGAGGATACCGCCGCCGAGGCCGATGGCAGCGACTGAGACGGCGAAGATGGTGAAGATGAGAACCGGCAGCGTGGAGAAGAGGATGAGGGCCGCGCCGAGGGACTTAAAAAAAGTTAGCGATAATCTTCAGATCAAATGAATAATGTGCGTCAACTCACAGAAGTAAAAGGCCGGGCGGTACAGAATGCGTGCGATGCATGGTACGCCTTGCGACGGGTCTCGGGCGTAACGACGCGATCGACACCGCGCTTGGTGTAGCCGTATGCGCCGGCAGCGCCGCTCTTGACGCTCGACGTGAGCGACAGGGCGCGAGCCTGAAGACCAGACATCTTGTTGGTCGCTTGGTGCTGCGAACCTTTGACGCTGCAGATGCAGAGTCGTATCGCGAGGAGTACGTTCGGCTCTGCGTCAAAGGGTAAAGACGATGAGCTTGTGTGTGGGGAGCTCCAGTGGGGGGTTTTGACGATCCCGATGGGCTTACTACGACTTGCAGATACGCTGGGTTGGGGGACGGGATGAAAGAGGCGTACCAATGTTTGTGAGGCCGAGGAACGCAAGGGGCAGCAGTTATTCCGACGTTGGAGAAAACGCAAAACGACGAGAATAATGCAACGTTCAAGAAAGGTGACGGAAGAAAACACAAGAGATAGTTTTTAGACAAGACAAAGAGGGGTTTTCTTGTCTCTTTCAACTTTGGCTTTACATTTGGCTTGGTTGATTGTGACCGGGTGCGTCGTCGAAGCCCGCTAGAGGTCTGTGGGTGGCTGTGCGCCGAGCTTGTGGTGACGAGGCCGCGGGCGACGTGTAAGTGAGTGAATTGCACAATAGCTTACACATAATTTGAAAATATGTAGATAAATCCATTTTTTTTCAAACAATGCAGCTGAAGAAGCAGGCGGTACTATGTAGTACGATCCGTATCTCCTGGTACAATATATAGTGTACATATGATCCTCGCCCATCATCGCATACTCATCGACAAGGTCAAACTCTACCAGTTTAAAGAGAGTTTGGACGAAACCGACGATGTGCTGAGGGGCAGAAGAGAAGTCAACTGATGGCGTGACTGGCATTTAAGGAAAAAAAAAATTATCGGCTTTCTTTTTCTAGGACGCGAGGCCTACTTGTCGTGACTGGTCGGATGCCGACGGTAGGGCCGTGGTGGTTAATGCAAAACGGAAACGGAGTCTCTATTGGTGCGGTTTTCATTAGGTTAGATGGGAAAAGAGCTTGTTTTGTGGGCCGTGGATTCAGTTGCTTATCTGAGAAGCAGGCAATACATGATGTGCTTGGGTCTTCCTCGGCGAGAGCTGCTTGGTGAGCTACGCGGGTCGTGGTTGCGAAACTTGTCTACCTTTGTTTTGTTTCTATCCCTCAGAGCGACATAACCAACAAAGTTCTCGATAGCGGTGGCAGCAACGCTAGCCGTGCCAGTCACACTCGAAACGGCTCGTCACTTTTCTGCTGCATCTCGAAGCAACAGAGAATGCGCACCTGGGTCGTCCATTGGAGTAGGCATCTGGCGAACATGACAAAAGTCGGCGATATCTGGAGCTGGCAGAATCCTTAGGCTCGGACACGAAGACAATGGGCGAGCTTCGCGGGCCTACGTCGACATGGGTGGACGCAGAACGATATCCGACGTGGACTGGCGCAAGTGCGGCTGATGTACAACGATATATTGACCCGCCACAGTTCCTTTGCTCAAACTTTCATAAAAGTGAAGCTCCTATCAAGCGCGAATAGCCGATCCTATTATCGCTGAATTTCTTGCCGTTTATCGCTGCTCTTCCTTGCTATCGTCGCTGTTTCTTGCTATTGTTATTATATCGGATTATTGTTGTTGTTTCCTGTCATCGTTGTTGTTTCTTATAAACTATTATGCGGTATGACCTGCCACTTGCGAGCTTCCACCTCGTACTAACGTACTTTGCGAATGCGCATCATCGCCGTCATGCCATCCATACGCGCGTCTCTCCAGGGGACCATCGCCTCCCGCGGCAAGCCTGTCCTGTTCGTGCGTCACCAGCCAGTTCTTCCTGCCCGCGCCCCATCCCGCGCTCTGCGAAATGGTCTGGGCAGCATGCTCCGCCTCGCCCTCGGCGTCATACCCAAACGGCACATCCGGCAGCAAGGGGATGTGGTTATACCGCCAGTCCCAGACGGCCGCGTACGAGGACCGGTACGACGCCATGGCCATGCTCATCCCGATGAGCGCACCCGCCGCAATGTCGTACCAGTTGTGCGCGGCGTCAATGGTCAGCGCGCACGCCATGGTCACCGCGACGAGCAGCGGCAGCAGCGTGAGCGCGAGCTTCCACGCCGCGGGGCGGTGGTCGGCCCAGACCTTGAGCTTGGCGTGCGTCCAGAGGAAGAGGAAGCCGAAGCCGGCAAAGGCGGCGGTCGCGTGGCCGCTGGGGAACGAGGTGACGGCGTTGCGCAGCATGGCGGCGTCGGGCTGCGTGCAGATCTCGGTGGTGTACATGACGCGCTGGAAGCCGACGCCGTTGAGGCCCGTGGCGTTGCGGGCCGGGTCGGACCTGGCGAGGGACGGGTCGGGCATGCACACGTCGAGGAAGTAGGGGCGGAAGCCGCCGATGAGCTGCTTGAGGACGACCTGGAAGAGGGAGCCGAGGAGTGCGGCCCAGGCGGTTCCGAGGATGGCGTTGCTGGCGTCCCAGGGCGAGCGGATGCGCGCCTGCGCGACGACGTAGACGATCATCGGGCCGCCAAAGGATATACACCCGGAAGTGAACGCGGGTAGAATCCAGCCGCGGTAGGGATAGGCCCATTCGGGATAGACGATGTCGCCGGAGTGATCAAACGTGATGGGAAAGGTGCGCGTGGACGGTATGGGAGCGTAGTAGATCTGGGACGAGTCAGATTCCGTGGCTTGGTCTATGGACGACTTGAAATCTTACTCCGAGGGCAGAAACTCCGACAATGGCCATTGTCAGGAGGTCTGGCCATACTATTCTGATCCATTGCTGCAGAAAGGTGTTCACGGGTGGTTGTCGAGGCATCTCGGCAGCAGCGGATATAAGTGCACGAATGGGAAACGGCAGGACTCTCGAGCGATGGCAAACTAGTCAGTTGTTTTTCCGCCGGCCAGCCTCAAGGAATCTTCGACATATTCTACATCAAAATTAATGATAAAAGTGATGGAGATGGATGTAGATTTTGGGTCGCGTGCCACATGCTAGACGTGTTTGTCCCAAGCCGTGGCTGGTTATGGCTTAGCTGACGTCATGAGTGCTGTCTCAACAAAGCTTTCTGAATCGAGAGCCCAATCCACGAACAGGGCTATATGTGAATTTGCACCGAATAAGGATATGGATAAGATTCAATATAAAGCACAAAAACATTTTATACTTTGGCAGTGCCGCGGGCACAAGTGTACTGGGTGAATCGAATTATCAAAGACGCTGCAGCTTGTTAGTCTACGTATTTGCATCTATTCTCTTTTTCAATGTTACTGCTTGAAGTAACCACTTCATCATTTGATAAGTAGAATGTCTATGTTTTCTCCGTCTGTTGCGAATTGCCATGCTGCTGATTGCGACAGTAGCTGTCGTAGACTGAAGCGCGCCAGAGCCTCGCCTGGATATAATGCTGCTCGTGTCCTTGTACTCGCTTATATACACCCATGTAGAAAATGCATGCACCCTGCAAGATATAAATACATCGGCCAGCGCAGGCCAAGACCAGACTCAGCTCTCAGCCATATTACGCGCCCGTGTAAGACCAGCGTCCTAGCACAGCCCCAAGAATAGGACATGCCAGCGAAGCAGACTTGGCCGGGGAGAGCGATTGTTAAGGATTAGCCGAGAGACAGGATTAGAACAGGAATCTGGAAATGGTGATTCCGTGCCGAATGGTAATTAAAGTTGAATCAGCGTGGTGACCTGTTGGTGTCTCAGTTCGCCAGCAGTCAAGGCTGCACAGCATGAGCGGGGAAATCTACAGAAAGAATAAGAATAAAATCCGCAAAAAAAAGAGAAATAACCAATGAGGCTGCCTAGAAAACAGTGCGATTCATCACATTCTGCATTCTGCAAACATACCCACAGCCCTGATATCTCGGCGTTGGGCAGCGTAACATTGGACGCCTACAAACCAGCCCTGGCGCCGCCTTGCGAGGTTTGGAACCCCCAAATTCGTCTTACCGTCCCACCTGCTCGGCCATCCACATCCCACCCTCCCATCACCACCACCAACGCATTCCCACTTGCGCACACCAAACCAGACTTTTTTCGCTTCTTTTGTCTTGCTGAACCATCTTTACCCCTCCGCTTCTATTACCAGATATTTTATTCACACTACAGCATAGCCAGCCACTTCCCGCATCGCCTGCGCGCCGTACCCCTCTGTCCACCGACAACCCCCCTCCTTCCACACGGCCGAAAACCGAAGACCGAGACAAATCACCCACCCGTCATGACGTCCAGTAGAGACCGTCGCGTGGCCAAGGAGCTCGCCGACATCCAGGCCGACAAAGACAACTCGGGCGTGCACGCCGTGCCCTTTGACGGCGTCAGCCTGCGACACCTGACGGGTTCGTTCCCCGCGCCGCCCGACACGCCGTACGCGGGCGGCAACTACGAGATCGACATTGAGATCCCCGACAGCTACCCGTTCAAGCCGCCCAAGATGCGCTTCAAGACCAAGATCTGGCACCCGAACGTGTCCAGCCAGACTGTGCGTTATACCACTCTCCCCGAATAGACGGACCGAAGCGAAAGACGAGACACCCAACCGCAGGCAAACGAGGATATAACATAGGACGAAGGAAGAAAAGAAACAGGATTGCTGACTCGCTGTTGAATGAACATTATAGGGCGCCATCTGCCTCGACACCCTCACGACCGGCTGGTCCCCCGTTCAGACCATCAAGACCGCCCTCCTCTCGCTGCGCATGCTCCTCGAGTTCCCCAACTCCAAGGACCCCCAGGACGCCGAGGTCGCCAAGATGATGAACGATGAGCCCCAGCGCTTCGCCCGTGTCGCCCACGAATGGGCCGTCAAACACGCCGGCGCCACCCGCCGCGAGCTCGACATGAGCCAGTACGCCCAGATGCCCGCCGCGACGAGCGTTCCCAAAGACGACATCGCGAGGTAAGCATGCGCGCGCGCTTCCCCTCCGTTCCCTCTCGTCCTTGCTGGCCAGCGTCGGATCGGATCGAGTGCCAAAGGGGGCGAATCATACTTGAGTCTATCAGCTAACGTTGTTAACGTAGGTACGACGGCTACAACAAAAACATGGTCGACAAATTTACTAGCATGGGCTTCGACGTCGAGGCCGTCGTCGACGCCTTTCGCTTCGTCGGCATCGACAAGGCCGGCGGCCGCTACTATGAGCTCGAGGAGGCGTACATGGGAGACGTGACCGCCCGTCTTCTCGGCGAGCAATAGGGCGACTGGTCTGGCTTGGTGACGCTATGGGATTAGGCTCATATTATGCATGGGTTTGGAGTTATTGCCGTCGTTATTCGATTTTGTTTTGTTTTTAATACATTGTTGGGGGGAAGGGCAGGGAAATTGCTTCATGCAGCATCGATACTGGTGCTCTGTGGTTTCAAGACGTCTAGTAGCAGCATGAGCAACCCTCGGGGTATCACATACATGTACCCACATGGCCATGGTCATGTCAATATTCACATTTATCCAGTTCAATCACACCGGTTGTCCCATTTTTTTATTGTTCCATATCTATCACA
Organism: Lecanicillium sp. G3; assembly: GCA_037575805.1. Taxonomy (NCBI): domain Eukaryota; kingdom Fungi; phylum Ascomycota; class Sordariomycetes; order Hypocreales; family Cordycipitaceae; genus Lecanicillium; species Lecanicillium sp. G3. The sequence continues at coordinate 566,746 of JAZHPD010000005.1, read as the reverse complement.
TAGTAATGACACTGGCTGCCATGCAACGAGGGCGGCGCGACGACGTTCAAATCGCCGACATTTCCCCCCAGCAAAAAGCTTCCTTTGCGGAGAACCAACCAAACAGGCTCACCTAAAAATTAAAAGAGAGAAAACAAGTAAAAAAAAAAGACACGGGGTTCGAATCTTCTCTCCGAGGATACAAAAAAAGCATACAGCCCAGACACACACAGACCGTCCCCTTTTCACATCTCGTTCAAAATGCGATTTTTATAATTTACAGGAGATCGCGGCGGACAAACTCGTCGTAGAGAGCCTTGCCGAGACCGGCGGGGGAGCGCTCGACGATGACGCCGGCGCCCTCGAGGGCCGAGATCTTGGAGTCGGCACCACCCTTGCCGCCGGAGACGATGGCACCGGCGTGACCCATGCGGCGGCCGGGAGGGGCGGAGATACCGGCGATGAAAGAGACGACGGGCTTGCCGCCGTTGACGGTGTTGTTCTGGCGGAGGAACTCGGCGGCGTCCTCCTCGGCGGCACCACCGATCTCACCGATCATGATGATACCGTCAGTCTGCTCGTCCTTGAGGAAGACGTTGAGGCAGTCAATGAAGTTGGTGCCAGAGAAGGGGTCACCGCCGATGCCGACGACGAGGGACTGACCGAGGCCGGCCTGGGTGGTCTGGTTGACGGCCTCGTAGGTCAGCGTACCGGAGCGGGAGACGATACCGATGCGGCCGCGCTTGTGGATGAAGCCGGGCATGATGCCGATCTTGCACTGGCCGGGGGCGATGATGCCGGGGCAGTTGGGGCCGACGAGACGAGTCTTGCTCTGAGTCTTGAGCATGTCGGTGATGCGGACCATGTCTGCGGGAGGGGACGAGTTAGAATCATCATTCGTGTCTGCGGTTGGGAGAGCGTCGTCGCAGGTTTCGTGACAGTGGGCCCGCTGCTGGGGGAAATTTACCATGCTGGGGAATACCCTCAGTGATGCAGACGGCGAGGGGAATCTCGGCCTCGAGGGCCTCCTCGATACCGGCGGCGGCGACGGGGGGACTGTAAGGGTCTGAATTAGCGACATTGGCTTTCTCGCGGACGTCGGTTCGGGCTTACGGAACAAAGATGGCAGTGGCAGTGGCGCCGGTCTGCTTCACACCGTCGGAGACGTTCTTGAAGACGGGGAGGTCGAGGTGAGTCTGGCCGGCCTTCTTGGGGTTGGTGCCACCGACGACCTTGGTGCCTGTGCGTGCAGGATTAGTATGATTGTCCATTCGTGCTGGAGAGCGCGTCGTCGCGGTCGACCGTCGTGTCCGTACCATATTCAATGGCCTGCTGGGCGTGGAAACTGCAATTGAGGGTCAGCGAATTGATCCGGAGCAGCGAGCAGGACATGCTGCCGCGTGCGTCGGCCGGGCGTCCACGTACGTTCCCTGCTTGCCGGTGAAGCCCTGGAAGAGGACCTTGGTGTCGCTGTTGATGCGCAGGTTCTCAATCGTCTTGGAGTAGGGAGACGACGAGGAGCTGTACGATCGGGTCGAGGCCTGGCGGAGGGCCGAGCGAGCGGCTGATCTGTGAATGGCCTGCATTGTGAATGGGCTGGAGGAGAGGGCGAGGAAAAGGAAAAAAAAGAAGGAAGGAAAGGGTGCCGGAGAGGATGAGCGATGTGTGTGCCTGGATGCGCCGACGGTTCCGCGAGGCGAAAGAGATGCAATGCGGTGGCAGGTTTTGGGTTGGTTTTGCTGGGCGTCGTAAAAGGGAGCTTGGTGGAGGTTTTTTTTGGGGGGGCGGCGCCAGAGCTTTGGGAGCTGGTGACTGGCTGGAATCTGGCGTTGGCCTGGGCTGGGCTGGGCGTGTGGGCGTTTTGGTGCATTGCTGGCCTGAGAAAAATTGGCCTGGAGGGGCGCCGCCTGTTGCTTGGGACCACTTCCCTCTGGCGCTGAGTCTGCTGTCGGGTTCTACCGGCCAAACGGCCAAACGGCCAATGACTTTTTCCGACCGCTTTTCGTGCGTGGCCGCTGGGCGCGCTGTAATTGCTGCGACTGCCCCATGTTTCAGAGGGGCCAGTCCACTGCAAGCCCACTCGGTGCCTGGATCATGACACATTGGGGGAAACTATACCTTGACAAAGGAATTTCAATTGAAATCCAGAGTACCGAGTACTGGAGAATAACAGTCTGACCCAAACCCGACCGTTGGTTCAGCTTTCTATAAAAACCATGCAATGCCTGCTTTGGGCGCGCCGAACTATCTCATACATCATCTAGCTACTGTACAAACGGCCAGCCAACATCGAGCTCGACAGCGTCTCTCTTTGCTCAACGAGCAAACATCAACAGGGCCAATGCGCTGTTACAGATGCCGTCTGGGAACTCTCGACATTCCCCCCCGTTATTCCGCCTCTTGACATTCAGATGCGCATGGCTCTTCACCGGGCTCCCCAGCACCTTGGTATCCATGTCTTCCTTCTTGGCCACGCTCAACGGCCAGTGGCTTCTCACCGTCTGCGTGAGCTCCTGCGGTTTGTCGTCCGCGTCTGCGTCCATGCCCAGCGATCAGCGCATCAGCTGCGCATCGCGGCGCGACAGACGACCACGGATCATGCGGGACGGCGCCTCGCCCAGATAGTAGTTTCGCGGCTGGTCGTACATGCCTTTGGCCAACAGCATCACAGTCGATCGCAGGTCCTCGAGCTCCGTCCCCGAGGATGTCTTCTCCAAGAGGTTGAGGCATTCGTCAAACACCACCACCAGCGGGATAACAATAAAGAGATCCATGGACTCGTAGCCGTGTCGCAGAAAATATACGCGGATGACCCTGTGCATGTACTTCCGGGAATCTTGGACAATCTGCCGAGGCGTCGGGCCGTCGAGTGTCACCTTACCGACCAACAGCTCGTATATGCTCAGGAGCAGATGGTGGCAGTACTATGCTGCTTCCCTTGTGAGTAAAATTGCTTCCCATGGCCGAGACCTGGGCTCACTGTAGCTGTAGCTGCGCGAGCAGAACGATAATTTTCGGCTCCAGCGACGCTGGTAGCCCGTCGTACCATTGTTTGCAGCAGCTGTCGAAGTCCAACTGCTCAGTGAATGCTCATCCCGGACGGTGACCCGTATGCCGCCTACGATGACCCATGCCATCAGTAGACTCCAGTCCAGCAAACGGAACAGTGTCGCAGTTTTTATGATTCAAGCTTTTTTATTCGAGCTAGTAGCTTCAGTCATTTCAATAATATCACACGCCATGTCGTAACCCGTCCAGCTTTGCTCTGTCCAGACCCATATCCAGTCTCGATCAGCATCACCATGTATATCTGTATGTATATAGACAAAGAAGAAGAAAAGCATTTCCAAACCCGTAAAAACGCCACGCATAAATAGTATCAACAATATCAAAGTATCAAAACCACCCCAGACCGTGGCTTACTCTGGGCCCCTTGACATTTGTCACCAGTGGCGGCAGGAAGCCCCCCAGTATTCCCCTCAGCAGCTGACCGACGGGAACGCCCAGAACAGGAATATTGTACAAGGACTGCAGCACCTCGATTTCATCGCCCACGACGCAGAACGCGGCTGGGTGCATGTAGAACCGCAGTATCACGGCCAGGGACATGAGCCCAGCGGCACTGTGCGCAACGCCTGCGTCGGGCATGAAGAAGAAGCCCATGGCGTACACGCTCCGTGACGCATAAATCGCCGACTCCCAGAGGTAGTGCTCCGATACAGAAACAGGAGGCTCGTTGTCGGCATCGTCGTTTGTATTCGTTGTCGATGCTGGCGTGCCAACGGCGCTGCCGCTTCCCCCATACCTCGCGTAGAACCCAGGACTCCGCTCCGGTATGCGCTCCTCGCCCTGTCGCGACGTGAAGAAGCTCTTGACGCATGAGATTGCGCCGAGTGTGAACCAGTACATCATGGACATGTGGTGGAATGCAAACTCGGTATCGCCCTGTGGCGGTTGCAAGGGGGACTTTGCGATGCCGTCGAAGCGCAGCAGCGAATCGCCTCGGTCCGCCGCCCATGCGTCGAGGTCGGTTCGGACTTCGTTACAGCGGCCCATGGCGAGGGACTCGAGGTCCTTCCGCCGTTGGGGTGAGTCGCTGACCTTAAATTCTTCGACGTATTCGAGGAGCTCAGGTAGGTCCTGCATAAGGTCGATGAGCTCGTCTTTGACGGCCTTGGGATGCTTCTTCCACGGGATCTTATCCCATGCGGGGCTAGCAAATGGCGACCGTTTCCGTTGGCCCATGGACAGCATGACCTGGGGCTGTTAGATTCAATGTCAAAAACTCATGATAGGCTGAACATTACCATATTTATTCGAGCATCAGCATATAGTTGATGCGCTGGTCCAGTGACAAATGCTGCAGGGCCGCGAGCCAGGAAGATAGCTTGCTGGCCTTGATTATGCCCTTTCCAAACTAATGGTTCGGGACCTTCTTTCGAAATGAATAGCAACTAGGATGTCAGTTCCGAAATCGCTAAAGATCGCTTCCGCAGCTTACCTCAAACGTCGCCATGATGCGCGCCGCAGTCAACAGTCCGTCGCGCTTATACCAGTTTGTCCGCTGCAGTCCCTTGGCCATCTCCATCACAGCACCGTTGTACGCCTGTATTCCCTTGACCTGAAGTTGCTTATCGCCGTGCATGGTCGCAAGCACAGCGCTCGACGTCGCCAGCGCGGCGCACCGCACCGCCGGGTCCGTCTCGTACAGCGGGCCGATGTGCTTGGTCCATCCCATGGACGCGAAGCTCATGGCCTTCTCGGAGGGCATCGTCGTGCCGGCCGCCAGCAGCGTCGAGCCGAAAACGCCCATGTATAGCTGCTCGCGCGCCGACCGCGCCAGGTGCACCGGCAGCAGGATGTCGGACGCACAGGAGGACTCTGAGCCGCTGGACCCGCTGGACCCCGGGCTGGATGAGCCAACGGGACTGGACGAGTCGTCGTGTAGGACCAGCTGTTGGCCATGGTGCGGGTTCCCAACTTCTTGCCCCTGCTCCTGCTGGCGCATGCGAATCTGCAGCCGCGGGCGGTTGTCGACGGTGCGGTTGACCCATACCAGGTGGTCAGTATACCCCTCACATTCTAGCCCGGCCTTTTCGCACTTGAGGCACGTTGGCGCAGTCTTGTCACACTGCACAGAGAGAAGAAATAGGCTTCGCGTCAGCAAATAACCTCGCTTCTACCGGCATCTCCCCAGGGACCATACCTTTTTCTTTCGACGGCGGCACGTCAGGCACGAGACTGATCTGGTGGGGATGCCGACCATTTTTCGCGCGTCTCGCTCGCCCACCTCGAGGCATCCACGTCGGCGCAGGCAGAGAGCAGTATTGAGTCAAGTAGCCGCTAGTACACGGGAACGATTCCGACGTTGCTGATGAAGTTGAAGAGTCGCAACGGGGAATCGGGGAGTGAGATAAGATTGGAGGGGCAGATCCGACAATTCGCCGGTAGAAGGCGCCTATTTTTCTGCTGCTAATAAAGAGGGACTCGGGGCTTTGGGCAGTGAGATGCGGAGATGCGACATGCCCGACTCCCTCTTCTCCAGACACCAAACCCGTCTCATTTCAACTGCCGTGGCTTTTTGCTGACCACCTACCCTTTTTCGCTACTGCTGCTGTGGTGCCCTTGTATTACGGTGGAGGATGACACCAGCAGAGCCACGGCGTAAGCCGAGACATGCGCATCATCTACATCAGAGGTTCACGGTCCTCCTCGTCATTCATGGATTACAATAAAGTTTATTAAATACTGCGGGTTTCGCCTTGCAGAGCGGTTTGGTGGAGTACAAACGCCGAGGCGGCAGCCGACTAACGGCGCGCCCGCCTACTGGTACTAGGCGCTGGGGTATGTCTTCAGCTCTCTGCACGCTGCGAGGGGGGTATCTACTGATGCATCGTATCAGCCAGGGACAGATACGACGCACACAGTTTGCTTCTACTAGCGTGGAAAAGCTGTACGGGCCATATTTTCTGCCAGAAAATGCGACCTGCTCACATCCCTCAGACTACATAGACTCGTCTCGGCTGAGCAGGACGCGGCTGGCCATTTTCGTCGAGTTCGTCGAGTTGGACGTTGTGGCGCTCATGCTTGGGAAGGTTGTAGCCGTCGTAGCCAAACGCGTCTTTGAAGTTTTGGCGGCGAATGCGGTTGGTAATGACGGCCATGAAGTTGAGGAAATGGAGGCCACTATTACACAATTAGCTGTCATTCCATGTATGGATGCATGGAACGTACACTTGACCCCAGAAGAAGCAGCAGTCATACTCGACTGGCCCGGTCGGGAAATAGTAGTCGGGGCCGTCAAAGTAGAGACGGTCTAGGGGGTTGTTATAGGGATTGGAGAGGATGATACCGAGTGAGAATGCGAGGAGCATGAGCGAGATGCCGATATGGGCGAGGGGGTGCATCATGTGGCTGAGCATGCGAGATTTGCCGTTCTTGGCGATGCGGCTAATGGCAAAGTGCAGGTAGACGTCGGCTATAATTGTCAAGATGATCTATTCACGGTCCGTTAGCAACGTCACAGTTAAATTCCATACGGCCGGGGGTGCGTACAGCCGAAATAGCAAGCGGCCTGCGGTTCTCGTGAGGGAACACATGTTCGCTGCGGATGGCACCGAGCAGGATAGCAGCGACGAGCGAAATTACGGCACTAAAGGCTCCTATCGAGAGCTCAAAGGGCACAGTGGTTCCCATGTTGCATATGAACGTTGCAGTGACGGTTTCACGGATTACTGTTGGCAAACGTAGCCTCGACCGCTGCATAGGGCTACCCCAGGATATATAGTCACACCCCGGCGGGCCGCATTGCCTTGCCCAACTCGTTTTTCATAACAAAAGGCCCTGAGGTTCACCTAGAATCCGGCATATAGAGGCGTTCTCGCCGGGGTACTAATGACATAGCGCGTGTTAGTGATGGTAAACTAACAGAAGTTCCTGGGGAATTCATCAGAACGAGGCTGGACGGGGCTCTGTAGCGTGCTCCAGACCCGACAGAAGGAGCCCATTGGTCAGCCCCGGCAAGTTTTGGCCGGCGACGGAAGGATTTGCAGCGGAAATTTGTGAGGCTGCTACGCTCGGTAGTGGAACGGAGGCTTAACAGGTGAGCGGTGATGGTGGGTGGTATCGTGTGTGTATGGTGATGGCAAACGCTGCAGCTGTGGTTGAGGCGCTGCCATGTGCCAGCTACACCTTCTAGTAGTCAACTAATTTACGGATGGCTGCCCGTAGTTACCTTTGTACCTGTGGCTTGGCTGAGTGTAGCCTTCTGTGGCTGTTGAGACCGCGAATAACTGCAGAAACACGTTCATTTCGAAACATAAAATTGACAGAGAGATATTTTTACTCAAATAGCACCATGTCTATAAAAGAAAAAATCCATAATTGATAAGATTTTGTTTCCGTAGCCACTGCTTCTAAAATAAAGTTCTACAGTGTACACACAGGGCCTTTAAATGCTGCTGACAGAGCCTCTCCACGCCACTGGTCCAGGCCTTGCCCCAAATTGCCCCACCTCATCCCGCCGGGCAGACCGTCATCGCAAAAAAAGATTCAAACGCTCCAAAAAGGCGAGAGACACTGATTGAGCCATCGTCAGATACAGCCAACCACGCGCCCACACGCCCATCATGGCTACCGCTACAGTCACTGTAACGGCCGCCGCCACAGGCAAGAAAAAGGCCGCCGACATTGCCCCCGAGAGCGAGCGCTTCCTCCGCTGCTGCGCCGACGTCGCCAACGCCCTCATCGAAGACCACGAGGCCAGCAAGAATGGCCGTCCCAGCCGCGACATCAACCTCAATGCGCTGCGGTCCAAGATGGCCAAGAAGCACAAGTTGGCCAACGTTCCGCCTCTGACGGCCATTATCGCTGCCATCCCCGAACACTACAAGAAATACATCCTCCACAAGCTCATTGCCAAGCCGATTCGTATGTTGACTGTTTAGCCACGACGGGTATCTTTATCGCTAACAACTATGATCAGGTACCTCATCCGGTATCGCCGTAGTCGCCGTCATGTGCAAGCCCCATCGCTGCCCTCACATTGCGTACACCGGCAACATCTGCGTCTACTGCCCCGGCGGCCCCGATTCCGACTTTGAATACAGCACCCAGTCATACACCGGCTACGAGCCCACCTCGATGCGCGCCATCCGCGCCAGATACGACCCCTTTGAGCAGGCTCGCGGCCGTGTCGACCAGCTCAAGTCCCTCGGTCACTCGGTCGACAAGGTCGAATACATCATCATGGGCGGCACCTTCATGTCGCTTGCCGAGCAGTACCGCGAAGACTTCATCTCACAGCTGCACAATGCCCTCAGCGGCTACCAGACGTCCAACGTCGACGAGGCTGTTGAGGCTGCCGAGATGAGCAACGTCAAGTGTGTCGGCATTACCATCGAGACCCGCCCAGACTACTGCCTGCAACCTCACCTGTCGGACATGCTGCGATACGGCTGCACCCGTCTAGAGGTCGGCGTGCAGTCGCTTTACGAGGACGTCGCCCGCGACACAAACAGAGGACACACTGTGGCCGCCGTTGCGGAGACCTTCTGTCTGTCCAAGGATGCCGGCTTCAAGGTTGTCAGCCACATGATGCCTGACCTGCCAAACGTCGGCATGGAGCGCGACATGGACCAATTTAGAGAATATTTCGAAAACCCCGCTTTCCGAACTGATGGTCTCAAAATCTACCCCACGCTGGTCATCCGTGGAACCGGTCTTTACGAGCTGTGGCGAACGGGCCGCTACCAAAACTACACTCCAAATGGCCTCATTGACCTGGTGGCCCGTATCATGGCACTTATCCCGCCGTGGACACGAATTTACCGTGTGCAGCGTGATATTCCCATGCCGCTGGTGACGTCCGGTGTCGAGAACGGCAACCTGCGTGAGCTGGCCCTCGCCCGCATGAAGGACTTTGGCACATCCTGCCGTGACGTTCGCACGCGCGAGGTCGGCGTCAACGAGGTCAAGAACAAGATCCGTCCGAATCAGATCGAGCTGGTGCGCCGGGACTACACAGCCAACGGCGGCTGGGAGACGTTCCTCGCCTACGAGGACCCCAAGCAGGACATTCTCGTCGGCCTGCTCCGTCTGCGCAAGTGCACGGAGAAGTACACCTTCCGCCCGGAGCTCACGGGCCAGCCGACGAGCATGATTCGCGAGCTGCACGTGTACGGCACCGCGGTACCGGTGCATGCACGCGATCCTCGCAAGTTCCAGCACCAGGGCTTTGGCACCCTGCTGATGGAGGAGGCGGAGCGCATTGCACGCGACGAGCATGGTAGCGAGAAGATCTCCGTCATCTCTGGCGTCGGAGTGCGCAACTACTACAGGAAGCTGGGATACTGGCTGGACGGGCCCTACATGAGCAAGTGGTTGGACGGACGTCCGGGCCCTGCGGAGGAGTAGAGGATGCATCTATGACTAGACAAAAACGAAATGGGCTTGGATTTTGGCGTTTAGGTCAACGCACAGCAATTGCTGGCGGGGAGGTACATAATGAATACCAATGAATATACGCATCATATTTTTTTCGGAGGATAAAAGACTAGTTACCCTATCGCCAAATGTGCCAAGGAACGCCAATCAACGGACGGGTTAGCTGCCCCGCGTACGGGTACCGGCGCCGATGCGGAGACAGCTCAGGTATAAGTGCGTCCGACGTCGCGCAACCTGCAGGATACATCATTACCCCCAGCTCTGCTACCAATTCCATCAATTGCCAGAACAGTCCACCGATATCACAGCAATTGACACACCATGACTCGACTGCTCGCCAGCCGCCCGCCTCCAGCACAACAACAACAACCACCTTCGCCGGGGCAGCCCGCGCCACCGCTCCGTCAAGATGCCATCCCCGAGATGCTCGTCAAGCCCTGGACGCTCCCTCAGCAAAAGACGTACATCCTGCACAACGCCAACGTCGTCGACACAGCCAACGGCATCATCATTCCGAAGCAGACCGTCACCCTCGCCCGCGGGCTCATCTCGTGCGTCGAGCCCACCGCGTCCTTCAGCTACCCCGTGCTCCCCGCGTCCGCCGAGGTCGTCGAGGTCGATCTCGCGGGCCGCTACCTCTGCCCGGGGCTCATCGACTGCCACGTGCACCTCACCGCGGTCGCGGGGTCCGCATCCCTCGCCTTTGACGATTCCGACATGGCCGTCTCGTATTTCCGCCAGCCGTTCCTCTGCCGGCAGATGCTGCACCGCGGCTTCACCTCCGTCCGCGACACGGGCGGCGCGACGCTGGCGCTGAAGGAGGCCATTGCCGACGACGTCTTTCCCGGCCCGCGCGTCTTCATCTCCAACAAGGCCATCTCGCAGACCGGCGGCCACGGCGACGTCCGGAAAGCGCACGACAAGAGCGGCGACTGCTGCGGGTGCGGCTCCCAGTCGTCCATCTCCATCGTCGCCGACGGCGTGCCAGCGTGCCTGTCCGTGGCGCGCGACCAGCTCCGCCAGGGCGCCGACTTCATCAAGATCATGGTGGGCGGCGGCGTGGCCAGCCCGACGGACCGCATCGAGAACACGCAGTTCACGGCGTCCGAGATCCGCGCCATCGCCGACGTGGCCGACAGCTACGGCACGCACGTCACCGCGCACGCCTACACGCCCAAGGCTATCCGCCACGCCGTCGACAACGGCGTCCGCGGCATCGAGCACGGCAACCTGTTGGATGCAGACACGGCGCGCTACATGGCCGAGCGGGACGTCTGGCTCACCCCCACGCTCATCACGTACAAGGCCATGGGCGAGGAGAAATACAGCGCGTTCCTGCCGCCGGAGAACCAGGCCAAGAACCAGCAGGTCCTCGCGCGCGGCGTCGAGTCGCTCCGCATCGCGCACGCCGCCGGCGTGGCCATCTGCCACGGGTCGGACCTGCTGGGCCCGCTGCAGGCGGAGCAGTCGCGCGAGTTCGGCTTGCGCGCCGCGGGTCTGCCGAGCAAGGTCGTGCTGCAGGGGGCCACGGTGAACGCGGCGCGGATGCTGGGCCAGGAGGACGTGCTGGGTCAGGTGAAGGCGGGCTGCGCGGCGGATGTGCTGGTGCTGAACAAGAACCCGCTCGAGGACGTGAGCGTGCTGGACGAGCCGGAGCGGTGCGTGCTGGTGGTGGTGAAGAATGGGCGGGTGTATAGCAGTCGGTGGAGCAAGATGGAGGAAGATACGAAGCCGAGGATTGCGATGGTTGAGTGAGGCAGGGGGAAGGGTGTATAAGACGTGTATAAAGTAGATGCATAGCGTGGAGTTGTGAGTTGTGTTAAGTGAGCGAGCGGTTTAGATGACAATGTCGTGTTGGATTGAATTGAATGTATACTCAGATAGGGGATTTTAAGGTAGAATAATGAAGGATTTCTTTTCTATTTGGTACTCTCTCTAGCCAATGTCTGGACTTTCGGTCACAGCGTATCGTCGGTGAAAGCAAGAGGACATGAGAGCATCGAAGTACACAGGAAGACTGGGAGGAGTAATACGCCCGCAGCCACTTCAGCGAGGAAACCTTCCTTTTATCTGAAAAACAAAAGTCAATATGATTTAAGTTAAGAGAGTCTAATTAATAAAAAGTCCAATTGTATCGTTTCCAGGTACTCATTATCTGCATGCACCATCCATCCTGCCCTCACCCGCCCGCCTAGCGCCGGCAAACCCACCCCCACACTTTCTTTCAACCTCTGACCTCACTCCGAGCTCACCACAGCTCCGAAACCCCAACTCTCATCCAGCATCATACACTCGCAATCCGCCATGGCCCCTACTACGCCCTCACTACGGCACCAAGTAATAGCCATATACAAAGGTTCGCTGTCCTTCCTCCTTTGATCAAAAATCCTATTGCTAATCAGCCGCCCGCCTGCACAGAGCTCCTGTATCTGGGCCGCGAGTACCCTCTCGGATACGGCTACTTTCGCCCGCGGCTGCACAAAGCCTTTATGGCCAAGGCGGGCGAGCGCGACGAGGACAAGATCCGGCAGGGTATAAAGCAGGCAGAATATGTGAAAAAGGGTACGTGTATCCTAATCCCTGCGCAATATAGCTCACGCTAATTGTTTATAGAAATTGAAGCTCTGTATGGCCGTACCACAATCTCGCCTCATTCTGTCACGATATTAACAATGCAGATACTATCTAAAACGCTACCGAACATTACGCAAACGCTACGTTGCAGACGCATGATAAACCACCTGAAACGAGTTGTACTATAATTGCATTATACGATAAATCACTTTTTAATTCATTCATACTGCTAAGAAAATCCAATTGTCCATCGCTTAGATGCTTGTATCAACCCATAAATAAGAAGCCCCATTCACATTGTACGTGTTCCCATTATCTGTAATAGCTTATCAGCGTCTTCGTTTCGTGGCAGACCACGCCCCGACTTCCAGACATTCTCCCCAGCTGGTGCCACTATCACTCATCAAGTCACCCATCATTTTACCCATCCACACATCCCACTCGTCTTGGCTCTTGCCCGACACCTCGCGCAGTATCGGTTCAAGGGCCTGGACCTGCTGCACCACCGTCAGGAGTGCCGTTTGCCGTAACGCTTCCTGGGCCGGCGATAAGACACGTTCAATCTTGGTCGGCGTCTTGTCCTTGGGCGCAGCGGTGGGCTTGCCGTCCTTGGTGACGACGCCGCCGACGCCTTCCCGCTCCCAGCGGACCTCGCTGAGAGGAATGGCAAGGCGCCGTGAGCGGACGTCAGCAAGAGCCTCGGATTCTTGGACCAGTGTTGGGCCAATGAGGGTGCAAGGCACGGCGGTGAGGTCACGCGTCTCAAGCGCCCGCGATAGCCACTGGTTATATTCGACGAGAAAGGCGTTGAGGGGCGCTGACAGGGGCGTGTTGGCATTCATTACGTAGGCGCCTAGGCTGGCGGCTGCCTCTTGGTCTTCGGTATCGTCGCTGGATAGCTTCGTTTCGGGGACGTGGGGGCGCAGCATGCGGATGAGGTGGTCTGACTCCCAGATCTCCAGCACGCCGCCCGGGCGTAGGAGGCGTATATATTCGTCGATGAAGTTTTGGTGTTGCAGGTTGGTGGTGGCAAGACTCATGTCCTTGACCATGACCAGATCAAACTCTTCACTGTCCATTGGCCAGGGGAGCTGGCGTAGATCGTGACTGATGAGCTTCCACTTCATCTCGGGATCGGGCTTCGAGGCAGCGGCAGCGCTGCCGGTACCTGCTGCGTTGACCGTCGGGCCCGAGGGCGCAAGCGGGGCAATGTCAATGCCGGTAAAGGAGATGTTACCATGGCCGCGGGATTTGAAGTAGCGATGGCACATCATGGACCAGAAGCCAGAGCCGCAGCCAATTTCGAGGACGCGCTGGGGCGGGCGCTTGCTAAAGGTAGGAGAGCATACCGGGCTGCCAAAGACCTGGATGAGCAGCAGCGTGCGCATCGACTGACGGTGCAGCTCGGTCAGGTCGGCGGGCAGCGGGTAGGGGAGGCTGGTGTCGTTGAGATAGGAGCGGCCATTTCGGAGAACAAAGGGCTTGGAGGTGATGAGGTTCTCGCGGGAGCTGGTCGAGGCGTCGGTGGTCGAGGACATGTTGCGGGTTGCGTTTACGGAGTGAGGAAAGATCTCGACGGGGACGACGGGGACGGAAGCGGCGCCAGTCATCTGCGCTGCGGCGGGGGACCGGGGCGAAGAGGGGTTGAGCTGGGCGTGGGCATGCTTGTGCTCGGGGGGAACAAGGGCGTGGTTGTCGTGATGCCTGCCGCGGGAGATGAAGGAGTGAGATGCACGCTTGAAGGCGCTGGCATGCGCGAGTTTGGGAGACGAGGCCGAGGCAGAGGCAGAGGCAGGCTGCAAGGGAGGCGGGGAGGCGGCGGGCGAGGAGAGTTTTTGGTGTTGCTGGTGCAAAGGTTCAGGTTGAGGTGGGGTAGCATCTGAGGGGGTACCGGTACGACCAGCTGCAGCTTGCGCACTGCTACTAGCAGCAGTACCAGTACCAGCAGTAGCAGCGGAACCACTACCAGAGCCAGAACCACCGCCAATACCGCTTTCAGAAGCTTCCTCTGTCTTTTCCCGGTGTTTCCCTCGTTTGCTCCGGCGATGCTTGCCCTGCTTCTTATCCTCCCGCTGATGCTCACTCTTGTCGTGCCCCACGCCAGCGGGGCGGTCCGCAGTCTCCAACGGCGCTTCCTGGGAAGACCGAGATGCCTGTTCGCCGCTAGACGTCTTGGAGCTGTTGGAGTGGTGTTTGCTGAGCGGATCGCCGTTGTGGCCGGCGGAAGTCGGATTTGGGTACATAGCTGACGGTCGCGCCTTGGGAATATATGGTAGCAGCGACCTGCTGGAGGTTGGCATGGGCATCATTGGTGAATACATGGCGCAGGTATTGGTGGGCTGTCGAGCCCTGTATGCCCTGTAAGATGGTGCTGTGGCTCTGGTTGCTCAGTGCAGTGCGGCCGCTGTGGTGGCCGGTCCGGGGGGGAAGAGCGCTGAAGAGCGGACGCTATGGCAAGCCAGAGGCCCGTCGGCCGGAGGCAACTGGGAGTCAGCCTGTCAGCGGTCCAGCGCTGAAGAATTGGCAAGGGGTTAGGGAGTTGGCGATTTGACCCAGAAACAACTGGCCCAAGCCCCAAGATCAGTGTAGCTCTGTTAGAAGTGACACTAACAGCCAAGCGTCATGCAGTATGGTTGTATTGGGCTGCAAAGTCAGGCCGGCAGACAAGGAGTGCAAGTGTCTGCTAGTGCTTCGGACAAAGGACGGAGTAGACAAAGGGCTTGCAATGGGATATATCCGTATGGCAGGTAACGGTTGAATGTTGTCGGATCCTGTCCGTTGAGCAGGTAGCGTAGCGTCGCGTCGTAGAGCTGTGTCCGCTATGGAACCGTAATGTGCGTACACCCACTACCAACACGAGCAGCCTCAGCCCAGCCGTGACTGATCGGTTCGTCTTGTCGCCTCAACTCTTGCCAAGTATCAAACAACGTTTGAAACTCGTTCGTTTCGCGTCAGCTTTCAGCGAGCCATTCTCTGCGTCGCCCAGCACACGATATGGGGCCAGCGTCTGTCCTGCGGGTAGGTTACAGTGGGCGCGATCGAATGTTGGCACAGACACTGCAATACATCAGAGGCCGGGGTCCAGAAATGCTTGTTGCTGATGTGTCGATTTATCCGTAGTGTGGTGCAGTGCGTGCACGCGTGTGTTTTTGCTTCTTTCGAATACCGCGATGCACCTAAATGTGCCACCGACAGGCTGTAAACGGCGACGACTAAATCAGCTCGTCAACCATCCGTGATGGAATAAAGACGCAACTGGTGTGCTCGACGACTTGAAGGCTGCGAGTCCATTATATTAATTTTTCCTTGAGCGCGAATGCGGACGCGGGTCAACGCGGGGACGGCTTGGCCGCCTGGCACACAGCCAAAGGATCAGCCTGGGGAAATGTAGGTGTGGGACAAGCAGCAAGCCTGTGGACGAACGAGCCAACCAGCCAAAGACGAGAGGGGCCTACTAAGTTGAGGCTTTCTGGGGGCCACCACACTGGATAGCTTGGTAGGGGTCTCTCGTAGTGCGGATGGATGGGCGACTGCTAGTTGTGTAGCTGGGTGTCATGGGAAGTGGTGTCGTGCTATTTTTGTAGCGATCATCGCCGTGGATTTGAACCATGTGAACAAGTTTGAGGGATTGTTCTGCTGGCGATACTGATGACGATGGCGATGGATAGAGTCCAAAGATGGGCGTGTGTGTTTTTGTTGAGGATGGCGAGTATAGCAGAGGCGAGGAACCCAAGGTCCGCGAGGTCTCGTGCTGCTGCTGCAGGCCGTTGGTGCCAGACGCTGCGACAGGTGGCAGGTGTCAGACAAGTGGCATTGTGGCGTCTCCAAGCTACGGCCAAACAAGTCTCAACCGAATAGCCGGAGCCTGGTTGAGGCCTCTTAGTTTACGGAATATTAACCTCCTGGTCAACGGCTCTTCACCTTACATGAATGCATTATTCATATGTCGGTAGTCGGCCGCCGACGCAACGTTTACAGCGACAGTCCTGACAACACCACATGCCATCGCACCGCACACAAAAGTACAACCGGCTGCTCCACGCCCGAACAGGGCATCCCAACAGCTCTCGCATTGGAGAATAGAAGTTCTCATCGCAACCTGCGCATTGCTGAGCCCCCAGAGCAACAGTTCTAGACCTTTCAAGGCACAACCATGGCGGGTCTAGTTAAGAAATGCGGCGGCACTTGCCTCTCCAAGGTCGACAGGAGCAGCGATAGGGATTGTCTGTGGGTCGACAGAGGAGACCTGGGGTCAAGATCGCCAGAGACTTGGTACGCCAGGATGTCGATGTGACTTTGGCATCGTTATCCACTGATTCCACAGAAAGGTCAAGCCCGAATATTACTTGCCATCTGCCCTCCTTCGCCAATGTCGTCGCGTTACATTGACGTTGCGGCGCTAGCCGTCGCCGGCGCCCAATCTTCAGCTCACCATGCCAGGCTGCTTCGCAGCAATCAAAGGCCAGTTGATTCACAGGCTAAAATGACCAAGCCATCATCCTAGCTTCTGCGCCCCAACACCTCAGCTGCAATGCCTTCCCGCGCCACTGGGCACAACCACATGCCTATTTGGGCTGTGTGGAGATTGCCTCGCCGCCACATGGCGAAGAAGAGACGGCACAACTCTCGCGAGCGACCGTATTCGTCTTTGCTCTGTTTTTGATCTACAATGGGCCATTGGTCGCGTGATCAATACTGCGAAAAAGCCTTTTCTTATGTCTTTCTCTGGCCACTTCTGCCATCAGCTTGCAGCTGAGGCTGATGATGCTGCGGCCGATCTCTTCTGGTTGGTTAATATAGTCCAACTTGTCGTGGTACAGCGTCATGCCGTAGCCTATACTATTAGGTCATATCCTAGGCTGCCAAAATGAGTCTATTTCTCGACTGCAACCAATTATTTTTCTGTTTTTTCTGTTTTTTCTTTTTCTTTTTTTGGGGGGTGGTTTCGGTTTGGGTTTGGAGTTGCCCATACACTCATTCTTGATACTCGTGCAAAATTGCTTCCTGCGTTGTGTAGCCAAGACCTAACATAGCATGCCTCTGAGCGTGGTACCGGAGTATTCACCATGTCGAAAAGGCTAGTTTAAGGACATCAGTATCTGTCTTGGAAGGGGCATACAGTTTTAGTGAGACAACTTTTCTCAAGCATCATAAACTACGCCAGCTGCGCCACGAACTGGTGACGCGCAAGTTGTCATCACTGTCTTGCCTGCTCCCTGTCTCTAGAATAGCTCTGCCAAAGCCGGAGCGGCAGTAGACACACTCTGACACTGCCAGGCTACCCTGCTCATATTCCTACTCAACTGTATCCCATGGTAGTGGGGCTTCGCATACTGCCGAGACAGTCCTCAACAACAAAGTGAAAAGAACCCCGAATGATATAGATGCTCATTTGTGCGAGGATAACCATTGAGGTTTCCAGCCCTTCCAACAAGGTGATTCCACCTTGCAAATTTAGCAAATATACACGGATAAATACATCCAGGGTAGTACCTGTCTGTGAGAGACCCAATTTCACTGGGAAGCCAAATAATTCTGCTGCATCTAGAATGCGTGGCGGGTGGAAAGATATCTGCGAAATAGATTGCTTGATCACCTTGGTACTAGCTAGTGCGCTTCGATGCTTCGGCCTCACTCTAACAAAATGTATACATGCTAATCCTCGAGTTCAGGAAGGTGGCACTCTCACAAGTCCATCACTTGTCAAACTCGTACGCCTCCAGGACTAGGAAAGGCCAATAGCGAGTCGGCTACGAGAACCTTCACCTCGATAATTGCGGCAGCCACAAGTAGTATTTGATCCAAGGTTACACCGCGGATACTTCCTCACTTCTGCCGGCAGCCACGGGAACACCATTGACAGGCCTCAGGGCACTGCCAAGTATGAGACGTGAGAGCGGTGGCAATTAGGGCCATTGTGTTGCCTAGTACCGTGTTGGCCCCCTGTACAATACCAGCTACCGCGGTGCGTCTGCTTAAATTAGGTGACACGCGGAAGCGAAACTCTGAGTCGTTTTTGCATGTAGATGGGTCAAACAAACTCTACCTTCTCAGGCCTATCATGAGCTGTCGCAACTGCGCAGAGTGAGTGGGAACCAGGATTCCAAAAACATAAATCGGCTATGGTCCTCAGGTCATTCTACGACAGTGGTTTTCTTCAATCGGCATCGTAGACCGTATATCAGATGGCTTATAGCGCCCGCCGCCTGCAGCCAAAATATCTAGTGGCGCTCCTCGGCAACGGTACATCGATTGCCTTGGCGGGTACTGTGGTGTGGTGACTATAGTTGTGCTTTGCATCACCGCAGGCGGTGCGATCTTCGTCCGACGTCACGTCCGCAATAAATACACATCACAAACAAAATATCAAATATTTGGTGACAATGCTCGTATCGAGCCCCTTGGAAATAATTACGAGGCATCACAGCATGCCGCCGCAGTGTCGCGCTCCACGTGATTTGATTCGCTGGCCTGTCCAAGATCGGCCAGTGCACCTCCCAGTGCGGAGCATCAAACACGTGACCACGCTTCCCGTCTCGTCCAACGCAGTTTGAACGCCGTGTGGCCGCTGCAGCTCGACACGACGCAAATCATTGACGGCCAACCTTGATATAAATTATCCATCTTCCGCGCCTCCATTCCGCTCGCCAATCTGCAACATTCAACGAGCGCCCTCATTATCATTCGTTTGCTGTGCGTGGGTCCCACTCCCTTTGGGCTGCCAGACCACTCCAACTGCCAGTCCTTTCCGCCCTCCGCTTTCTGTCCCCATCCCGTCTCTCCCCCATTGCAACCTCCAGCCTCTTTGCGCACCCCCAGAAGCTGACCAATTCTCTCCTTCCAGACCACCGCGCTGCGCGCCCGGAAATCTCCTGTGACTGCTGCCCGCAGCTGTACCGATCTAGCTTTATTACGTCTCTCACTTGCCGCCCCTCTGCCACGACGACAGGCGATATTTTTCCCGCGTCAAAGCCACCGCGCTGCTCCACCCAAGCTTCGCAAGGGACTGCTAAGCTTACCGCCCTCTGGCTTCGCGACGCAGGTCTCTTGCAGCAGCAGCTCCCGGACGCACTCGACTTCCCGCCGTCACCTAGATCCCGCGCGTACAGCTGTTCTTGTCGCCCCAGGTCCATGCGCAAATGCGAGCTTCGCCGTCCGTCTCTCCTTACCCGCCGACAAGTATCGCACATCGCCCGCCATCGACCTCGTAAACGATTCCCAACGCGTCTTGGGCGACAAATGGTTACCGACATCAGGTTGACCCCTACACCACTACAGCATTCATTGTCCCAATAGTCCGTCGTGCATCTTCGCCAGCCGACTTAGCAACTGGGACCCTTAACCAACCAGCGACCCGACCCGACACCCCATAGATCTGTTTTCGGCATGTACTCGCAGAATCATCAGCAGGGCCACAGCGCCCGGCTGAATGGTGCTGGTAGAGGCATGCCTGGCATGATCTACGGCCATCAATATGCGCAGCACCAACACCCCTCTCAAGCGCATCACCAGCAGGGCCTGCAGCACGACCACAGCATGCCAACCTCCAACGGTCTCGGTCACCACTCCTCCTTTCCCTCGGGCGTACTCTCATCATCCGCTCAATTCAACGCCAACCTGCAGAATGGCCACTCCTCCGGGTCCAGAGGCGGCCCCCAACCACAGAACGAAATGTGGCAAGAGCAGTTGCGGCTGCACAAAGAATCTGAGCGCGCCCACTCTGCCATGACGGACCAGCAACAGCCCCATTACTACGCCAGACTTAAGGCGTCGGAGAACAAGGGCATTGGTGGTCCTCCACCGTCCAGCGGCAAGACTCAGGCTGACAACGAAAACGACCCGGCCGATAGGCGCCGGCCCTGGGACGTCAGCAAAGAGAACACCCGACAGGACTGGCACAATATGGACATGAGTGGCCAGGGACTGCGCAATCTCGCCCCCGAACTTTTCCGCTACCAATTCCTCAACGAGCTTTACATTGCCTCAAACAAGCTGTCCAGATTGCCGAAGCAGATAGGAGATCTCCGGCAACTGCGTCACTTGGACGTTTCCTACAACCAGCTCACCGAGATCCCCACCGAGCTGGGCATGTGCACATACCTAAAGCAGCTCTTGCTCTTCAACAATAATATCCAAGAGTTGCCTTTTGAGCTTGGCTCACTACACATGCTGGAAGTTCTCGGCATCGAGGGCAACCCGCTCGAGCCTGGTATTAAGCAGGAAATCATGGAGAAGGGCACTAAAAGCTTGATTAATGCTTTTAGGGAAAATGCGCCAGGTTTGTATTCGCGAACATGACGGGAATTCATTGTCTAACCGTTTTCTAGTACCCCCGGAGCCTGAGCCGCGCAAAGAGATCGTCCTGCAGGAAGACGTGTCGCCCAACCTTGAGCGTGTGAGAGTATTTTCATGGAATATTCTCTGCGATAAGTACGCGACAGCCCAACTGTATGGCTACACCCCGACCCGAGCTTTGAAGTGGGAATACCGGCTAGACTGCATCTTGAAGGAGCTTCGCTACCGCGATGCCGACTTCCTGGCCCTTCAAGAGGTGTCTACCGAAGCCTTCAGAGATGAGCTCAGCCCCGAGCTCGCCAAGCACGACTATCGGGGTGTTCAGTGGCCCAAATCACGAGCCAAGACCATGACGGAAAAGGACGCTATGACGGTAGATGGATGCGCAGTGTTCTACAAGCAAAGCAAATACATTTTGCTCGACAAGCAATTAGTCGAATTTGCGACCATCGCCATCAACCGTCCCGACATGAAGAACCAACATGACGTATTCAACCGCGTCATGCCTAAAGACAACATCGCTGTCATTTGTTTCTTCGAGTCCCGTCGCACCGGAGCTCGCTTCATCCTTGTCAACGTCCACCTTACGTGGGAGACACAAATGGCTGACGTCAAAGTCATCCAGACTGGTATTCTCCTGGAGCAGATTACTAAGATAGCAGAAAAGTACTCTAGGTGGCCACCGGTCAAGGACAAGAAGATGATCGTTCCGCCAGTCGCGGAGGGTAATGAACCTCCGCCACCCCAACCCGAGCCTGCGCCGAGCCAAGAATATCGCAGTAACACCGAGATACCTCTTATCTTGTGCGGTGATTTCAACTCGACGGAAGACTCGTCCGTCTTCGAGCTCCTCTCCAAGGGTCGCGTAGCGCCGGAGCATCCCGAGCTGGCAGAACACCAGTACGGAAGCTTCACGCGCGATGGTATTGAACACCCCTTCAGCCTACGCGACTCCTACGCGGCTACAAGAGGAACAGCGGACGAGATGCCCTTCACCAACTACACTCCTGGATTCGCGGACGTCATCGATTACATCTGGTACTCGACCAACACCCTTGAGGTTGTGCAGGTGCTCGGTGCTACAGACAGCGCCGACCTCAAGCGAATCCCGGCGTTCCCGAACTGGTGGTTCCCGGCTGATCACATTCAAATCATGGCTGATTTTGTGGTCAAGGGCCGTAAAGAGAAGAAGCAGAGCAGCCAGGAGCGTGACCAGAGCATAGGAAGCTCGCGGCGCGCTTGATAGATGAGATGTTTCTTGGAAGAAATTGACGCCTGGGCTGCACTGAACTCTTTGGACAAGGAACCACGCAGAATGCGGAGTGAAGGCAACGTCTTTTATCTTGATGAAATCCTATGTAGATGAGTTTGGTCTTTTTTTGGGTCTCAGAAATGGCGTTATTTACCGGACGGCTGCGTATAGGGTGGCACTGGAATGAAAAGGGCAACGACGTTGGGGCATTTGGGTTTTTCATTTACGCCATGCAAAGGAAGGACGACGACGTGTACTGTTTCGTGTCTAGCGAGAGGGGAAAGGGATCCGAATAGGGAGAGAAACTGGGCACAAGTGGTGTGCGCGCGGTTCCTCTTTCTATTCGCTGTAAGAATTGTAGGAGTTGAGGGTGATTTATCTGACTTTTTTCTACTTATGTTCGTGTTTGGTTCTTTACTTTACTCTGCGCAGCATTGTTGTTCCCGTCTTTCTTGTTCTGCTCATTTACTAGTCTTAGTTTTTTATTTGCCATGTTGTTACAGCGATGGTGTGGCTCGTTGGAGGGAAACTAAGTTGGACAGCAGCGTGAATATAAAGTTACTGAACCTTGCTACTTGGATTTGCATTGACGACTCGAATTGTGAAGATATGTACGTGGATAAATGCTTAGAGCTCTTGGGAGAGCTCCTCATTGGAGGCGAGCCCAGATGTTCGGATGAGGTGGAAGCGTTCCTGACGTCCGTATACCCATTCGAAGCCACCTTCGGGAGTCCAGTAGACGTCCTCCTCGAGCGGGAAGCTGAATGTGGCGTTGAATTCGGGGACGAAGTGGTCGGCGCGCAGCTCGACGCTGTACCAGGTGTTGGCGAGGAGAGGCAGGTCGCCGAGGATGGGAACCTGATCCTGTAGATTCGTCATGCCTGCAGATCATGACAGTCAGTCTACTGCTCTCAGAGGTTTGGGACGATATCCGTAGACTGTACTTACCAATCACTGTTCCCGCGGAATGGCCCCAGTCGCCAATCGCGTGGCAGTAAATCTTGCCCTTCAGCCCTTGCTGCTTCATCTCCCGCCGAATCGCCGTGAGGATCTCGTTGCCCGTGGCGCCGGGACGCATGTGTTTCCGTGTCATGTCCTGCAGTCTGTTTCCCTTGGCCAGCCCATCTCTGAACCCCTGCGGCACGTCATCGTGCGATGTCTCGCCCGGACGCAGCACGTACGCGAGATGCTGCGTGTCCGTGTTCATGCCCAGCGCCGACACGCCAAAGTCGACGTGCAGCAGGTCACCGTACTGAATCGGCTCATCCGCACTCTCCTCCGCCTTGCCCTCGCCCTCGCCCTCGCCCTCACCCGCGGCCGCGCCCCACGGCGTGTCGGCCTTGATGATGGTGACGCTCGGATGGAACCACGTCGTGTAGTTGAGGGACTGGATCTGCTCGCGCATCCACCACTCGACGTCCGCCGCCGTCGTCGTGCCCGGCGTCACCACCCGCTCGCTGAAGCCCTCGGATATGATCGCCCACGCCGTCTCCTGCATGCGCCGGTACCACGGCAGCCGCGCGGGGATCTGCGTGCCGATGTACTCGACCGCCAGCATCGGCGCGGCGTCGAGCACGAAGCGGTCCGCCCAGACGTCGCCGAGGCCGCGGCGCGCGGCGGCCAGCTCGCCCGCGTGCATGCCCGAGGCGAAGGCGATCTCCGGGTGCGCGTTGACGGCGATGCGCGCGGGGTCGTGGCGCGCAAAGGCGCCGCGCACGTCGTCCCACACGTTGGGCGTGTTGTCGACGAAGGTGTAGGACGTGGGCAGCGAGGGGTCGGTGTCGGAGGGCGCGAAGAAGAGCATCGTCGTGCGGCGGCGGGCGGAGAAGGACCGCCCGAGCGACCAGAAGATCGTCTCTTCGGCGTACTCGCGCTGACTGATCTGTGTGTTTGGCGCAACAAGTTGGTGTGAGTGGTTTGTCTTGCGGAAGCCCCGGGGGGGCCGGGGGTGAAGCTCATGCGCGGGGGCGCAGAGCTTGCCGGGTGGAACTCACCAGCCAGGCGTCGACGCCGTGCTTCTTCAGGAGCGCGGGAATAGCTTCCCTGCGTTCTTCAAACCATTTATCTTGGAGTGCCGCCTGGTCGCGCAGAGAGGGGAGGTGCTGGTAGCTCGGCGCTTGGACGGCGGCGCACAACGTCGCAACGGTCGCAAAGGCCGTCAAAAACGACAGCTTCATTTTGTTATAGTCTAGAGCTGTAGCTTAAGTACCCAATCACTCAAATAATAAATGCAGCCCACGGTGCTTGGACTAATTGATGAAAACCGCTATGCTGTTGTGAGAGCAGCAATGAGTCTGGCAAACGTCGAATGCGCGGAGCTATTGGTGGCTGGGCACAAAACTCCACCCGGTGATGCCGTCCTTCAGGTCACGGCCGCTGCAGAGTTAACACATCCTTTGCATATATAAATCGGTTCCACGCTTGATAGTCTATTGAATCATATTTACATGCTATATATCGAATAATGGGTATACAAGGCCTATGCGGCCAAATCTATAATACAACTCCAATGCAAAATCCCAATGCAATCGCTCTCTAATTCAGCAGGATGTCGTACCCGTCCTTGGTAATCCTCACCTCGTCCGCCCCGAAACCATACTTTCGGCGTATCAGCTCAAAGATAATCAAGCCCGCGCTCGTGCTGGGGACCTGTCGAATCGCGTTCCACCAGAATCCGCGGTACAACCAGCGGCTCAACGACACGCCCTCGGATGCCGCTTCGGCGGCGCAACCAGCCAGTGTCTCCTGATAGGCATGGTAGTAGGCGCGCATCATGCGGAATCGTGGGGCCCTCTTCTCCGGGTTGGCTGAGGCGGCCTCACGGTATCGCTGTGCCTTTGCATCAAGCTCCTCCAGGTGGTCCCAGTGCTTGACTTGGAAATGCGTGAGCGGATGCAGAAGGAGCTGTTGTGCAAAGGAGGCACTGATGCCTGCGGCAAGAAGGAACATGGGCTCGATCGCGTAGTGTGGTCGGATGATGGTTGTTTCGTGGTGGTCGTCGTGGCCTGCGGGACGCTTGCTGGCGAGAAGATCAACGATGTCTTTGCCCAAGCCGCCGTAGTACCAGGTTACAAAGCGGTAGTAGCCCTGCGCCTTGACATACTCAAAGGCGCTGAAGAATACGGCTGAGCCCAAGCTATCCTTGGCAAACGACAAGGTCCAGCCAGCAAAGATGCCACGGAGGCCGATTTCGCGCAGCTTCTCAGCACCAAAGCTCCACATGCTGCGTGGCTTTCCGCTGCCATCGGTGCGCAGCAGGTCATTATGGTCGTACCTGGCCTGTAACGCGTCCAAAGGCGCGGCCACCACGCTCTGCAGGCCACCAGCAAGAAAACCCGCAGTGAAGGTGCTCTGCGGCGACGGCGGCGGGTATACGCGCTTGGTCGCCTTACCGCTGCCTTCGTGCAGCTGGCCTAGGATGTGCAGGTAGCTCGTGTACAGCACGGCGCTGACGCTGATGTTGGCGATCAGCGGTGGCAGGATTTGCTGCGGGATAATGCTCCAGCCCTCCTGCTTGATGGCCGACGTGAGCACACCGGGCGTCGTGCTGCGCGCCCACAGCCACGACTGCCGCATGAGCGACTGTATCCTCGATGTCGGACCGGATCCGCCGGCCTCCGCCGCCGCGCGCATCAGCTCCTTCGTATGCGCATTGTGAATCGTGCGGGCGTAGGCGAGGTAGTCGACGCGGGTGCGGAAGAAGGCTTTGGCGGGGGCGCGGAAGTAAAAGGCCACGAGCTGCGCGCTCAGGGCCCGGACACCGGCGGCGGAGGCGGCGGTCGCGGCGTTGCTGCGCGGCGCGCGATTCGGGAACTCGTCGCTGTCGGGGGGCACAACAGGCAGGATGCCGCTGCGGGCGTCCGGGAAGAGGACCGGGTTGTAGTCGGTTCGGGGTACCTGCAGCGAGGAAGTGTGCCCGTCGTTGCTGCTGCGCCCGGAGTTCATGACGCAGGCAGCAGTCCCATCATGCGAACTCAAAGTGGGATGGGGAGAGGCTGCTCTGTCGTGAGACGGGGAGTCAGGGTTGGCCAATGAATGTGTAATGGAAATTCGGCTGGTGGTTGAGCTCGGGCGTGATCGGTTTGACACGGTCAGATGAGGCGGCCGCGAACTGGTCACGTGAAGATAATGAAAAGAAACTGCGCAACTGCGTCTGATTCAGAAATGCTTATTTTGACGTTTGATAGGCTTAAACTACTTTCTGTAGTGGCATTGTCTTATTTTTTCTTCGCTTGTTTTTCCTTTATCGTGTTGCTGTGTAGTGGCCATAATAATGGTCGCTATGGTCTGGGGTGTGGCAAGCCACATCTGTGCTGCTTCATAATTTCATGGTTTTATGAGACATGCGCCGATGAAATCGACGGTTTGTGGAGTTCTGTGCTACTTTCTTCGATCCATTCTCTGGTACACCTGATTATCTTGCTCTTTCTGCAACGGCTGCATCTGCAACTTGTCACGGTCCAGTTCTCGAGGTTGGTGTTAAAGCTTAAAATTGACATGTAGTACTAAAATCTAAGTCTAATATGTGTGGTATCGCTAAATCAGATCATCGCCCAGTCGTTATATATTCATTCACTGCCGGCAGCAGTCTAGATCATCGGCATATTGACAACCGTGTCATGGTCAATATTGTCGCTGACGGTCTCGATGCGGTCGAGACAGCTTCCAAAGATGCGGTCCCAGACGCGCGTCTGCTTTCCATAGTTGAAGCTCTTCCTCCAGCCCTTGCGGTGGTGCAGGTCATGGTCCTCGAGAGCCAGGTCCATGTTCAGCTTCACAAGCAGCCACGAGATGGGGGACGGCGTGGTGCCAAAGACGCGAAGGCCGCTGTGGCCAAAGATTTCAGAGTAGGTGACGTACTCGTAGCACACCCACCACTCGTAGAAGTTGAGCTTGAGTCCGATGGACCAGAGCGTTGCGTAGGCCAAGAAGGGGACAATGACCATTTCGATGACCTCCTGCTCGTCATCGGCAAAGGCCGAGTGCACGGCAGTAGGGTGCTTGTTCAGATGATGGGTGCGGTGGTACTTCCACAGCCAGGGGACCTCGTGGCAGGCGCGGTGGTAGGCGTAGAAGAAGAAGTCAATCGTGACGCCGTAGAGGCTCAGCTTGGCAAGGAACGGCGGCCAAGAGGCCCAGTTGGTGAAGAAGGAGAGCGGAGAAACTGCCGGGTTGTAGGCGATCCAGCAAGCCATGGCGACGCGAAAACCGGCCGTCTTGTGCATGCCACCGATGATTTTGCCAGCGCCGGTGTTGGGAATTCCATTGCGGTTGTGCTCGTCGCCATCGAGGCATCCGTAGATGTAGCTGAGCTTACGGAGCATGCGGACCTCGCGGATGGCGATGAGGGTGTACGCCGTGTTATACAGGAGGAACATGCCAATCCTGCTCATCGGACGGCCAGTGTAGGAGATCCAGGCTTGCTGCACAAGCAGCGCAATGACGGCATAGGCGATGATGAATAGGTGCTGCGACCATGTTGACATGACCGGCACCTTGGCCGACTTGGGGAAGACGGGCAGAGGTTTGCCCGGTATGATGGGGTTGATGTTGACGAAAGAGATGAACTTTTGGTAGCCATTCCAGGTCGAGGGGTCCTTGAACTCCCAGTCAGCGACCATGGAATGAGGGTTGTGCTCCTTAGCAAGCCCCATGTTGGCGGTGGCTGTTGGTGATCGTTGGATAGTAGATGTTCGTAAGAGATAAAGATGAACTAATCAATGCAAGATTACAAAAAGGAAAGGTCGGCCATATTAATACAAAAGACGCCTGTGGCAAAGACGTTTCATATATTACTGGGCAACGGGGCTCAAGCCGAGGGTCGGTTAGTCGAGTCAGCGCTCTGTAGGCCAAATTTTGCAGGCACCCCCGCGCTGTCCGATCAACACTGCCGCGTTGGGGCGGAGGACCGGGCAAACTGTAAATTGTGACTTGGGGAGAGAGACGAGAGAGACAAAGAACAATTGTGCGGGGAAGGGGTAAGGGGAGTTGTACGCCATGCCCAAAATGGCATTCCCCAGTGGCCAGAGTATGACCCTCGACCAATAAGCGAGTGGTGAGCCCTACGGTCCACGCATGTGATTGTGGCCCTTTTAGAGTTGACGAGTTTGCATTGGACACAGACATTTGCAAGTTTTACCCATTTCATTCTGTGGAGAGAGTTTATGCCCCCTTGAATGAGAGACGGCAGCGCGGAGCAATAAAGTAGGCCAACTAGTTTTGGAGCCCCTGTGGGTGTCTTACTCAATGGCGCGTCATCACCTTTGGCCTGACATGTGATGGGATATTTTGCACCAGTAAAAAAAGAATAAAGAGCAGGCCCGGGTCCATCGCAATTCCACGACGACTCTAGTTTAGCACGGACAGCGCGTCAAAGGTCGTCAGATGACGTGGATGCACCTCATGCAGGATGGGACCTCTCCAGCTTGCTGGCATGTGTCTGGACGTTTTATCAATCAAAGTTCTCGCCTCTTGAGCTGAGCATGGCCCGGCAAGCAGACTGGCTGTTCGCCTCCGCTCATTCTGCCAACCGTTGTTCCCGTTCCACTGTGACCTGTAAGCGAGGTGCGGGCTGGGAAACCAATACGACCGGCCCATCGCGTGTATTTGACGTTCCGGCTTTCCGGTGCACATTCGGCACGGGGCGCCGGAACAACTGTATACTGCATCTGAGCGTCTTTTACATGCGCAACCCTGTGTCCTCTTAACTGACCTATAAAGCAAGCTGAATTACTTGGAGCAGACTTGTAAACTTCAGGATTCTGCTGGGTTGGGGTTTTTGGATAAATAGAAGCAGGTTAGTTACACTAACCCGTTTCACAACCTTATTCCTGTTATGCTTGCCACTTCCGCTTTGCCATCCGCCAACCGCCGCTTTGGATCATGGTGTGGCGCAGGCTGTGGCTGGACACACTGGCACAAGCCACAGTAATTAACGGCATTTCGTGGTTGTTTGTGTTGCCATGTTGCACAAGCATAGCAAGGGCATATGGCATGAAACTATGCCATCGGGTTTTTGACGACTTGTCAAGCCGTCCGAGTCTCGATAGTATGGTCATAGATTTTGATCCTAATATGACTGGATGGCTGGAAATGGCTGACGGGCTACACATGGCCATGGATACTCCCCCCGGCGTCGCCACAGCCAGGCAAAACACGTTCGGGCGAATCCCGCAGTATTTGCAGAAATTTCGGAATCTGAAAAGACTCACTCTATTAAAGATGCGGGGATTCGTGGATGAGTGGCAGACGTCGTTACTGAGCATTTTGCGGCAGAGTTCTCTTCTCAAACACCTGGCGCTCTGATTGAGCTATGCGGCGGTAGAGCGCGCCAGTGCGGATGGCGATAGAAATTTTAAGCTCTCACAGCGCCGTTGTTTCTTATTTCTCACGTACATATGCCATCGATACGGAGAGCTGGAACAAAATCGTCTTAAACTGCTTTCCCTACGTCTTGGTGACCATATCAGCTTCCCAGAGCTGTCGTGCCTCAGCCGATTAACTATACCTGTACATTGTACATTTAACAGATGTACATTTCAACTTCGAGTAAGAGACTGGCTTGAACCGGCTATACCTGGCAAGCACTGACTAATTTTCTGACAGTTGTCCGCCTGGTGAACAATGGCCCGTCTCTTGCGATGCCTTTTTCCCCAGCGCCACTCCGGCTCTCACGCAGCTGTCGTGTAGCGCCATCGGCGGCGACGCTCTAGACCAAAGGGACAAAATATTCAGCACCGAAAATTTCCGTGACGTGGCGCTGCGTGCAGACGTATGGGCCCTCCATCACCGGTTTGCAAACGGGTCTGGTACGGACAGCGCCCTATTCAATGGGTTTAGCGAGGCGCCAATCTCTCGTTTACTGGTATGGGATTGCGTATTGTACGTTTCGCGTGGAGGATCAGGGCGGGCTTAGTCGACAGCCCCGGAGACCGGGCAGACGTTCAACTAGAGCGATTGGATGATTGGGAGGATCAATTCGAGTGTCCCGACGTCTTTAATTCTCCGAAACCATTGGCATGGAGCCAATATGCCCAACATTTAGAGCATTGAGCAGAGGATGAGTGACCCAGGGCCTTTTGTTCTACTGGAGATTTCTGTTCTCCATGAGTCCCCCTTCAGGACACCTGCGTTATGGTTTAACAGCCAGCCATGGGCGTGCCTGCCAACACTGCTGCAGTCAAGTCATTTTCGATATCGGGAAAATGAGGCCTACGGCCGCGCGGAGGCATCAAGTTCCCCATCGGCTGCAGCGAAGGCCGCTTCATGGATGTCGACGGCTTGCCACGGACGGAGTATCTGGAACCCGATGAGCAGCACGCGCAGGAGAGATACTCTCGCGAAGCTCGCGGCGGCAGGTGGCCCGGTGGCCATAATGTACACCTCTGCTCGGCCATTGCGGCGCTAGAAGATGCCTGATAGGCTTTCTCTCCCTCCCTCGTTTCCAGATGCCGGCGGGGACAGCCGATACGTGGGTTTATTCGGGGGATAAATTTAAACGATCTTGCTGGCGCGCTAATCGTAGATTTAGGACTTTTCTTTCGTGATAGTACACATGGATCAAGCTGCCACGGCACACTTTGAGGGTAATCTAAGCCGGCATGGTGGTCCAAAAGTCTCTATGTTGCAGCTTCGTAAACTGAAATGCAACATCAGTGTCAATGCCTGGCGATCAAGTGCCTTCCATGTAAATCTTATGTATAGTCCGCCGCTCATCTGTGCTGACCCGAGAGCTTCTTTCTCGTTCCCCTTTGGCAACAGGACATGGCAAGCGGCAAGCGACTTCTTCCTGTTGACGTCTACTGGCCAGCTCAGTTCGAGAAGAGTCCCACGACTCCTCATTTTTTCCCATCGCCCGAGACGAAGTGGCCCCATGCGAATGTGAGGATGGATCTCTACACGGCAGGGACAGGACAATACCTGGGCCGAGTCGACGCAGCACATGCCTTGGAGGCGGGTAGTTCGGGGGCAGGTGATGGTGCTGAAGCTCAGAAGGAGGTGATTGAGGACGCCCACGCTTCGGCAAACTCCGGGGGGAAGATCGAGTCCGTGGCGTCGGACATGAAAAAGGACGACGTGGACCAGTGGTTCGGGGACTGTTGAAGGAGCTCTTTGCTCTGGAGGGCGAGATCTGGGCAGATGTAGCGAGGGAGCGTGCGCCTGGATCACCGGCCGAGGAGTTTGGCATTGCGGCCCTGATGATGCAGAAGTTAAAAGAGGTCGATGTAAACGCAGCGCGGAATCGGAAGGCGAGGTAAGGGCAAAATCTCCTGGTATCGATTTTGATAATGGCATGGGGTTTGTTTGGACACGGGATGATGCATGCAAGGCACTATATGCCTCTACGGGTGGTCGTCTTACATATAGCCCTAGGACTTGTTGTTTGTGCTGAATGAAAACATGTGTGTTGTGTGTTGCTGTTTCAAGTATCAATGAAAGTAAAGCACATGCCCAACGAGAGTCTCGGGCGAAGTTGTCGTTATTTCAGAACGAGATAGCAATGTATACTATGACGCTGGGTACATGATTCGCCTGCTCAAAATATTTTTTCAATGTCATGCTCGTATACTTGAGTAATAGTTGACCTGTCTTAAGCATCAGCATCAGTATTAAAACAGTTGGATGATGTCAAAACAGTAATGCTTTGCTCAACAACGCAAAGTATTTAACGAGATTCAATCAAATCTTTACTATCAGGAATTTCTTTGTTTATATAATGATGATTCTGCAGTGTCTTTACGTCCAACTGTCGCTACACTGCTTTTTATTTTTACCATGAGCATGTGCAGGGTAGTCGATGCCAAGTGTGCGCAACCCACCACCATTCACCTGTTTACCGAAGCCACAAGGCGCAACGGCGAAAAAGCGCCCCCAAAAAGCTTAGCGGGATGGCAGTGTGGTGTGATGACTGGTACAAAGGCGGACGAAAAAAAAAACAAGGAAGAAATAAAACAAAGAAAAAAATCTTCCGAAGAACAAGGCAACGGCATTAAACAAGAAGGGCAAAAGTTGCAATGAAGACCCGCAGCCCCCCTGTATTTGTTTAGCGGGATTGGGTTGGTAGAGGGAGAGGGTATCGGGTATTGCGGTTTTTATCTGGGTATCTGGGTCGCGGTGAGCTGATTTCAAGGCCCGAGTCGGCCGGTCGCGTTTTTTTCGATGCCCCGCAAATGCAAAGGCGAGAGCGATAGATGTCTCTTGACACGGGAAAAAAGGCGGTGGACGAGAGATGTGCAGGTAATAGCACGAAAAAGTGGTAGTGGTGGTGCTATCGCGCGAATACGACTGCTGCTCGGTTTCATCTGCAAGAGGAAGGACGATGATCGGCGCGGGTCGGGGGAATGGGCGCTACAATGCACGAGCAGCGAAGGACAAAAAAAAAAAAAAAAACCCTTGCAGCCTGCTTTCTTATTCTTCCTTCTTTCGCTTTCCCCGCACAGCGGTTTTGCTGCAAGCTAGAAATGCATGTTGCAGGTCGTGGTGAGGGGAAAAGGCGGCAGGGCTAAACGGGCAAATGTGCCGCAGAAAAGGGTCACGCTGGCTGGGTTTCTGTTTACATTATCGCGCCGGCAGTGGTCGAGCAGAAAGCGGAGCCAAATGTACAAACTTGGCTGGGCCGGGCTCTTGTCGATCCAGTGCGAATGAGTCGCTGGGACAAGATGAAAAGCTTAAGTTGTCCGGTGTGTAGCCCATAGGGCGGGCGGCGTGGGCGGTATTTTTTGCTGCGATGCTCTCTCTGCAGGTCCCAGGTTCTCCACACTTGGTATGAAATGAATGGAGGAGCGGGAGAGGGAGAAGGATGGAGAAGGAGAGTACATGTAAAGCAGGCAACAGAGGTTCGGCAGACATTCTGGGTATAGTTTGGGTCGACTATAGTGGTTGGTGATGTTGCTTGTTTGCGCGTACTCGGCGTGTACTCTGTAATGGTGGAAGGAGAGAGTACTCGGATGACCAGTATGACGTGGCCCCAGACGTAGGTAGGTAGGTATGCCGGTTTAGGCAGATGGATAGAATAGAATTCTGGCCGGAGGGAGTGGGGGGAGGGGGATATATTGATGTATATCTTGAAGTGTTGGCCATCAGATGGCAATGATTGCAATGGGCAAGTACAGGTAGGCAGGCAGGCACCTGGAGAGGGTTGCTCGCCAATGGGTTACACCGACCACAAAGCGAAATAAAAAGCAAGTTCAAAATATCCACAAGGCGCAAGTCGG
Source organism: Lecanicillium sp. G3 (assembly GCA_037575805.1). Taxonomy (NCBI): domain Eukaryota; kingdom Fungi; phylum Ascomycota; class Sordariomycetes; order Hypocreales; family Cordycipitaceae; genus Lecanicillium; species Lecanicillium sp. G3. The sequence continues at coordinate 533,989 of JAZHPD010000005.1, read as the reverse complement.
TTGTGGACTGTTTAGTTTCTATGTGCATGCGATCGTCTGAAAGAGTCGGGGCCGAGTGGTTGAAAGGGATGCCTGGGGAGCACGAGAAATGCAGTTCAGTGCAGCATGATGTGCACAGGCACTGGAGTGGATTGGATGTACGGAGTACTCAGTACTGTGTATTGCGAGTAAACTACTTGTACTTTGAATGGTGCGCTGAGGCTGGTGCTGGACCTGGTGCTGGTGCTGGTGCTGGTGCTCCTTGACTGGTTCAACTGGTGACTGTCGCCGGTAGAGGAAATACTAAGTAAGGCTCCACTGATACCTGAGGCGTTAGGCACCACTATTACCACCATTACCACCATTACCACCATTTACCACCATTACCACCATTACCACCATTTACCACCATTACCACCATTACTAGTACCTTTACCATGACAGGTCCAAAGTACCCGTGTCATAGTAATAGTGTGCCCGTGTACTCCGTACGTGTACTCCGTACTCCGTAACGTCACTGACCCAATGCTAAAATTGCGCCGCGGCACTCCCGGATCCAGGAGATGTGGAAAAAAAAAAAAAGGTCTGAAAATTGATGCATGAATCGACGAGGAAATAAAAATGCAGCGCAAGAAACTTGGGAAATATCCTTGTATACTTGTTTCTTTTGCTCATGAATTCTGTCACATTTCTTTTTTGCTCATATTCCGTCATATCGCAGCTACTCACGTGGTTTGCCTTAACTGGTAGGTACTCCGTACTTGTATGCATAACAGGCAACTGACCTGAGCAACCTCAATTGCGCCCTACCAGTTTCTGTGTACTGTGCATCGCAGTTTTAATAGGCAGCATGAATATCCGTACTCTGTACATGTATGTCACAAATCCGGCATCACCGGTCAAAAACCCTGCTTCCCTGCCTCCCTGCTTCAATGCCTGCTCATCGAACTAGCCACTATAGCACCAGTAACCCTGTAAGCCCTCTGCCCTCCCACCCCCCTCTCCTCGCCTCTCGCCTCTCGCCTCTGGCCTCTGGCCCTCGGTACATGTCGGCTGCACCACCGCTCAGATCTGGGCACTCCAGATCCAGGTCCCGCCTGTGGCCATTGGGACAGCGCTGGGCCGGGAACCCCCCTCTCGAAGGCGCGCCGCCCCTCACTGTGGCTAAGGCGAGGAGAATCCAGTGGGTGCGTGCCGTGGTGCCCTGCCGGGAGAGGCCTGCGTCAGCGGCTACGCTCCCTGACTGATTCAGCTGCGCATTGGGAGTTTTGCAGTAAAGAGAAAGCAATATCTGGTCCCTCTACCATATTCTCTCGAGTACAGCGAGTACAGCGAGTACAGCGAGTACAGCGAGTACAGCGAGTACAGCGAGTACAGCGAGTACAGCTATCCTACTCGCCCTGCTCGTCCACCTGCCTAGTATAGCGCCGGTACAGTCACACCAAGTACCTACCCAGGTACCGGTACCTACCTATGATTTACCCGTGCCGCCTGCAAAAAACGCCCTGTACAGGCCCCCCCCGGCCACTCTCCCCAGCCAGTAAAAGGTACCCCCTCCGGTACCTCGCCCCTCTGTATTCAAGTTACTGGGTAGACCTGGGCGCTTCCCTGCGCTGTCTTGCGCTGTCTTGCGGTGCCTTGCGGTGCCTTGCGCTGCTACAGTGCTACTGGTAACTAACTGGCACCACTGCCACTAACTACTACGTACCAGTAGTTAAACTACCACCAACTGCAAAAGCCCGTCCTACCCGAAAATCTCACAACATTCTCCCTCTCCACAACTGCACGGCCTTTTTTCTTTTCTTCACCACCACCACACCCGCCCACGCTCCTTTCGCCTGGTTGCTCCCAATCAGCCCTGCGACAGGCTTCAATCAACCACCGAGCGCCCTCGAATCGCCCTCTCGCATTCGTTCTCGCCCATCGCTCCCTCTTCTCTCGCCAGCGTCGATTCGCTTCGACGCCTTTTGACCAGTCAACTTAACCCCCCTCCCCCCCCGGCAACTCTCGCCCCAGACGCATGCCGACTCTACTCTGACAACCGCCTTTGCTTACCCAGCTTCGGCCCGCCACAACCACGCAGGGACTCTACGAAGCTGCCCTCCCGAACCGACGACCGTCCACCTCTCCTCTCCTCTATAGATTATCTCTTTTTTACTCCGCTTTCTGCTGTTTGGTCCGGGCCTTCTCCAAGGTCTTTGGACCTCGCAGAGAGTGGGAGCCAAGCGCTTCGCATGCCTCGTGCGTCAGGCTCAGGCAAGCGACAATCCGGCGGCGGCCATCGCGACGCGAAACAGGACAATGCTGCTGTAGCCTCCGGTAAACGGGGCTCTGGCCGCAAGAGCCAGTCCGGCGTTGCTGCCTCTGGCTCTGCAAAGACGCTCGACGCTTCCTCCTCCGCCGTCGTCGCCACCTCGTCGTCGCTGCAAAACGGCCACGCCAACGCCAACGGCGTCCTCGCCGCCACCGCCGCCGCCAAGTCGCCTCTCGATGCCTCCGTCGCCTCCGTCGCTTCCTCCCTTGCCGCCGATGAAAAGGCCGATTCCGATGTCGCCGTCAGGACCTCTCTCGGCGCCGACTCCGAGGTCTCGTCCGATCTGCTCGCCTCCAATGCCGCCGCCGCCGCCGCCGCCGCCGCCAACGGCCATCCCGACGGCCACGCCAACGGTACCCCCGTCGACGGCTCTCATCGACAGATTGACGTCAATTATCTCAAAAACTCCGAGGTCCACCGCGACTCCGGCGTCTTCGAGATGGCCTCTACCGTCCTCCGGGCCCTGCCCATGCAGGACACCCTCGCTATACTTATTATACTCATGCACGTCCCCTCCCTCTCCCTCTCCATCATCTACGGCATCTTTACTTGCCTCACCTTTGTCCCGCCCGTCACGACCAGCTCTGGCATGAACCTCAACCTCGCCGAGATCTTCGACGGCAACTCCACTACTCCGTCGCTCGTGACTGTCGCTTGCATGGATTTCTTCTTCTTGCTCGTCTGGCTCTTCCTCTGGCAGCCCATCCAGGACGCTGTCCTCGACCTCGCCAAACCCGTCATCGCAATAACGCTCGGTGGCGCTACTCGAAGCGACCCGTCTTTTCGCGGTATAAGGACCGGCTTCACCTGGGTCTTTATGTATCACATAATACGGGGAACGCAGTCCCAATGGGGCCATCTCGTCCCCAACATGCCCGAGGCCTGGAGAAAGGTCCTGTCAGAGGATACGCCAATCGCCTATTACAGCAAGCTCTACGACAAGAAAAGCCCCTATGCCTGGCTGAGAAGCGGCCTCGCCATACACATCTTAACGCAGAGCATTGTTCGCTATATACGAGAATGGTACCTGCGACGAGAAAAGGGCGTCTCTAGCCCCCCAAACCCAACTGACCCTGATTCTGCAAAACAGCACGCCGGACAGCTCGCGGCTCCCGATGGCGCCCACGACGCCAGCGCGAACCCAAACGACGCCGAAAGTGCAATAGCTGCGCCCACGCCGCCGCCGCCGCCGCCGCAGCTGTCCACCGCCAAGAAACGAAGGAAACAGAGCGCCCAGGTGCGTCTCAAGCAGCCGCTCTGGGCCGCTCTCGCCAGCACCAAAATTGTCGTCGTCAAGGAATACGAACTGTCGCACGCCCCGTCCGAGTCGGCCGGCGCCAATGCGACCGATATCCACAACCTAGGAAACGCGCCCTTTGACCGCCAGCCCAGGCAGATTTGGATCTCGTACATTGGAAGTGACGAAGTGTGTTTCAACACCAGTTACTTTGCCCATGTCGACCCCCAAGCCCTCGCCGCGCCCGCGGATCCAGACGCACCTGCCCCTGCGCCAACTACCCGGCCCGCCGGAGTCGACACCTCCAAGCCATTCTACGTCAAGGTGAACAATGCCTTTTGGCAACCCACTCGCATGCAGGCCGTCGAGGAACCCGAAGACGGGACCTCGGAGGCATCGCGCTGGACGGGTGATATTTACGGCCTACGCCCCGCCTCCAAGTACGTCTGTGACTTTGTCGACACGCGCACTGACAAGGTTCTGTTTACCGCCTACATCCGCACCGTCAAGGAGGCGCTGCGCACTAAGGACGGCACCTCGCCCATGATCGCCGAGGACCCTCAGTCCCTGCGTCCGGACTCGCCCGTCACCACGCTCAAGACGTCCATCAACGCCGCGCTCGAGAAGCTCGCCGAGGAGAAGAATCGACTCAAGAACTCTCGCAAGGAGTGGAAGATTCGCATCAACGCGCTCAAGAAGGAGAACGAACTCACCGACAACCAGCTCGCCACCGCCGGCAGCAGCGACGACAAGCACCGCCAGAAGGTCCGCCAGCAGGAGACCCAGCGCACCCAGGCCGAGCGCGACACGGAACAGCTAGCCGACAAGGTCAAGCGCTACGACTCGTCTCCTGAGCTCAACGAAAAGAAGAAGAAGATTGAGCGCACCTTTTCCGCCGAGAAGCGCGCCTTTGACGCCGCCCAAAAGGAGTTTTTCAAGCACCGCGTGGAGCTTGAAAACGAGGTCAAGGCCAAGGAGGTGGAGAGATCGAATCTCAACACGCGCCGAAACAAGATTGCGACCCGCATCGCCAAGGTGGACAATGAGCTTGTGAACCTGACGGATGCCAACAGCCGCGGCCTGAACGAGGCTGAGCGCCGTAGGCAGGAGCTTAACACGCGCATGGAAAACATTACCGCCATCGAGACCAACTATAAGGAGCGGATCGCCGATGTCTGCGAGGCCAACAACGTTCGTGCCGAGCAGGTCGTCAACCTCCAGGCGCAGCTCGAGAACATCCAGCACGCCATGACAGCAGGCAGCGGCATGATGATGGACAATGTTGACCACGGCATCGCGCCCTTTCCCCCGCCGCAGTCGGCTCCCTGGAACTCTAGCGCGGGACAGCCTGCGTTTGGTGGCGGATTCTGGCCCGTGACATCTGGCGACATGCAGCCCTCGCTGGGCGGCACGGCGCTTCCCCCGACGACGCTCGGCTGGCAGGGCTCGATGCCCGCTACGGCCAACGAGCACAACGGCACGGGACGGATGCGAAGCTCGAGCATGCTTAGTGACGTGAGCGGCTTCACAGTGTCCAGTGGCGGCAGCCCGGAGGAGTCTCCTTATTTCCAGTACCAGCAACCGGCGCACACCAAGGCTGGCTACGGCCACCGGGGCATGGGAACCAACGGCAGCAGCGGAAGCAGCGGCATGGGAAGCGGCCACGGCAGCGGTGGAGAGGGCAGCCCGATCTGACGGCCTCTTTGTTTACACTGATATTTATATTAGATATTAGCGTCTTACGGGAGGGATGTTGAAGTTGGAATAGCGGTTAGGAGTAGTCCAACGAGGTTATTGACCGACATATTTTGAGTGGATACAGCAATGCTCGTGAATGTAACAATGACTGTGAATGCCTATATATGCTGTAGTATTTTTCATCAAAATTATTTATGCCATTTTGTCGCATGTTTCGAGACTGACTGGGAACATGGCAGGACAGGTCTCTGTGTCGGCATTGCTCCACCCGTTGCAGGTTTGCGTAGGTAAGCTGAGCAGTGCCTAACACCTGTAGCTGGTACCTGCATGCCCAGAAAGCTGACTAGGGGCCATATCCCGCTCCAGGCCTTTCCAACTTTCCAACCTTTGGTCCCCTGTACTCTTAGCCAAGTCAAGAGAAGCCCAGAGACACAAAAAAAAATAGCCCGTCCCTCTCCAAAGCGTTAGCGGCTTTTGCTGGATAGCCAGAGAGACCAGGCCAGGGGAGGGAGCTCGACGGAACTAATTTACCAGGCTCAATTTCGCCTGCTCGTGCCGCTCGACGCCCGCCCACGCCCACACCCCGGGCAAAGCTGTCGAAGGCCCAAGCTTCCCGTCCTGAGTTGACGAAAGGCAAAAAGAAGGAAAGGGAAAGAGGAGAGTGTGTGCGTTTTGCCCATACGGTTTTTGTCGGGACACACACACATCCTTTTTTCTTTTTATTTGCGCGCTCGATTGTCACCCTCTGCGGCTAAGATAACCGCCCCCGAGAGATGACGTGACCGCAGCCATGGACTTTGTGAGTTTGTTTTCTTTTTCCTTTTTGGCTTTATGAGGTTTTGGGGGACGGACACTCGACAAGCGAACGGACAGACGGCCGCACGAACAGACGAGATGCCACATTGGAGGAAGAGGAAGCTGAAACTCGAGCGTCACACAATAAAGCGCCCCCCCCCAAGCGACAGGTCGAATCGACGGTACCACAACGAGACGACTCGGTCGAAGAGATACGCCGGAGATGCGTGGCGGGATGCGGAGAACATTGCGGTTATGATGGCCTTTTGCTAACGACGTTTGCATAGTGGTCGCGACTGTTAAGCCCCTTGTCGGCTGGGTCGTCTCGGCAGGACCAGGCAAAAGACCCGGCCAAACGACTGCACCGCTTCGAAAAGGAATACGGGAGCCTACTGGTAAGCAAGGACGGAAAACACACAATCAGCTGCGATATGCTGACAGAACGGCCCCCCAGGCAACATGGCGAACATCATCCAACCTCGTCCGCGACAGCGACGCCGCCGAAACGCTCGAGATCCGGCTCCAGGAGCTCACCAACATCCTCAGCGACGAGTCCCGCCGCCCGCTGCCGCACCCGTGCATCCAGTACGCCTCGATCAAGCAAATCTACGTGCCCATCGGCAAGATCGCGACGACGTCCTACAACGAGTGGATCATCAAGGAGGCCGTGCTCTTCTTCGCCACGCTGATTGAGAGCGAGGAGGAGGCGTTTGTCGAGAACCCTGCCTTCTCCGCGAGCCTGACCAACCTGCTCGTCCGCATCACCGGCGTCAACAGCGTGCGCCTCGGCCTCGACACCGAGTCCCGCGTCGTCGAGCTCGCCTTCAACATCACCACCAAGATCCGCCTCGACCCGGACATCCTGCCCGCCTGGTTCAAGGCGGGCCAGGCCGCCGCCCAGTTCGCCAGCGAGAGGGGCCAGGACGTCCAGGACCGCTTCGCGGGCCGCTCCCAGCGCGCCGACTTTCCCCTCTTCTACATCCTCATGGACTACATCCACCACGAGGGCAAGGTCGGCGACTTTGCCCGCACGGGGCTGCTCTACATCATCGAGGCCGCCTCCAACTCGGCCGCCCTGGAGCAGTGGATCGTCGAGAGCGACCTGTCGACCCTCATGGCCACGGGCCTCGGCGCGCTCTACAGCCAACTGAGCCGGAAGCTCGTCATCGACCACCTCCCCCATGACCTGCCACCGATTCTCGCCCTGTCCGACTACGAGCACCCGACCTCCAACTATGAGATTGTGAGTTCGTGCGCTCCCGAGTTCCAGTCGCATCTCGAGACCTTCCTGTCGCACCTGCTGTTCTGGCAGGATGTCCTCAACCACTGTAGGTCGGTGGAGGTCAAGTCTACGCTCCTCGAGCACTTTCAAGTCATTTTCTTGCAACAGTTATTGTAAGCCACCTCATCGCTGCTCCGTGCTTGAAGCTTTGCTAATCAGTATAGATACCCCTCGCTTCTCGAATCCTCCGACATTGACGGCGGCTCCTCCGTTGCCGTACTGACATATCTCCGCCGCATCCTCGAATCCCTCGACCACCCAGACATGATAAACCTGATTTTACACTACCTACTCGCCCTGCCGGACAGCAGCGCCTCGTCCAAGAACGCGCCGCCCCGGCCCAAGATAAGCGCCGCCCGCCGTCGCAAATCCATGGATCTGGCAACCATGATGGCCTCCAAGACGGACCTTACCATGACGCCGATCCTGTTTAACCTTGTCGATCTCATCCTTGCCTGCCTGCGATCACGCAATCAGCAGACGATCCACGTCACTCTGCAACTCGTATCGGCCATTCTTAAGAGACATCACCGCTACGCCATCATCACACTGCTCAAGACAGAAGTGCTCCCCAGCCGCACGGTGAACCGCACTGTCGGCGCGCACGAGCAGGAGATTGAGTATCTCATGGATCTGGCGAGCTCGATCGGCGGCTACGGCAACTTTGATGACACCTACGAGAATATCCTGCGAGACACCATGGTGCGCCTGGAGAGCCACCCGTGCTCGCTCAAGCTGGTCGCGCCCAAGGTGTCGACCAATAACCACCGACTGCCCGCCATACCGGACAGTCTTCCGGGAGCCCCGCGCGATGTGCGCGAGCATACGCTGCGCATGGACGATCCTATGCTTAACTCTATACTCGATCTGCTCGATAGCTTCTTCATGAACCCTGTCGAGACAAATCTTTCCGTCACGGAGACGATTGTTGATCTTGCCGTGTGCGGATACATGAGCATCGAAGGCTGGCTGGCGCGCAGCCCTACTACATACGACTACGGCGACGACGATGACGACGAAGGCAACACTACTGCCGGTTTCACCTCTACCACAGCAAGCGAGGCTGGGGCGCAAAGAGAACCCACAGAGAACGAAGACGCGCCGGCCTCGACAGAATCGTCCGAGGAAGCCAAGCTGCTGAAGGACATGGACCGCTGCAGACAGCGACCAATCTGGAACACGGAGTCGATGCCGCGCATTCTCAGCATGCTCAAACGACTGACCGATCAGGTCGGCAACTACAAGAGCAGCATACCACGTTTCAACGAGTTGCTCCAACAGCGCCGCGACGCGTTCCACACGGCGGATTCGATACTCGATACCCCGCCGCCGCCTCTACCGTCATCGGTACACCCGCCGATCCGCCAGGGCTCGCCGGTACAAGCCACGCCCGATCGTCCCAGTAGCCTGGACGAGGTGATGCGCTCAGGATCTCCGTCCAAGCCTTCCGCCTTCGAAGGCTTCGCACAGCGCCTGCTCTCTGAGCTCGGCACACCCAGCAGATCGTCGAGCCCCCGATCCGGCAAGAAAGACTTCCTGCAGCAGCAGCAAGGCCGCGGCACACCGTCTGGGAGTAGCACGCCCGGAGGCTCCGTGGGAAGCGACAACCTCGCCGTCCCGCGCGCCGTGCGCCCGCCGCCCAAGGAATTTGGTGGCTCACCCTACGCTGGCGGCGGACACCAAATCGACCGGAGCATCTCGCCCAGCAATGGCGGCATCGGCGCGCGCCCGCCGCACGCGGACCGCGAGGGCATCAGCTCCAGCCAGACGGCCGACTACGCGGCCATGGACCAGAGCATCCTCGCCAGGCGCGTGGGCCTGCCGCCGGCGGACCAGGCCGTCAAGCCGATCCCGCTGGACCTGACCTACCGCCCGCCGCCCGAGTCCAACTCGGACGACGAGGACGACGAGGACGAGGACGGGGAAGGCGACGACGAGTTTGGCGACGGGGACGACGTAGCGATTGCGCCGGACGACTCGGAGACGGGGAGCGTGATTGACGACGGGAGCAACGCGAACGTGTCGGTGTCGCACGTGCTGACCAACGTCATCATCTTCCAGAGCTTCCTGATGGAGCTGGCGAGTCTGATGCAAGTGCGCGCGGGGCTGTTTGACGAGGTGAGGTATGTATAGAGAGAAGGAAGAGATGGAGAGAGGTTGGTTTTTCTTTGGTACATAGACCGGGATGGACGAATGTGGGGAGGACGGGGGGAATGAAATGAGGAATTTTTTTATTTACATTATACCTTGTCTGTGATTTTTATACATTGGCAGTAATGAAAGAACTGAAGCTGATATATGAGCCTGGAGGATTATAAGTGAGATGCTGTTTCTATCGAAGGATGTAAGCAGCGCCTGAACAGAGAGGTGATTCTGTTTTCACTGGAAGCAGTAGTGCCTGCCACAGAAACATAGAGTTGAGCAGATGCTTGACGCCATCGAATGTCCTATGCACTTCGCATCTACAGTCAAGACAAGAACATCTACAACAACTTTTACCGCAGTTTTTACGCGCTGTTTCCCCTCGATGTTTGAGAGTATTAATTCTTATTCATCCATACACGCTGATGAAACCGCTCCTTGGCAGCCATCCTGCTATATACACAGAATCCACCTCTCTAGCAGACGTTGTGATCCGGCTCCGGGTCCACGGAGCACTGGCCCTTTGACACGCAGTCCTCGCTCTTCTTGGCGCAGCGCACGTGCAGGGCCTTCCACTTGTACCCGTCCGTCCACAGCTGCCTGCAGGTGCCCGTGTTGGCGTACCCGTAGCCGAACCACTTGCCGGTGCAGCCCGGGTTCTCCCAGTAGCTGATCTGGACCTCGCCGTCCGGGCAGTAGCCGCCCGTCGCGATGCTGAGCGAGGCCACCTGGCAGCTGGTGTCGACGCAGGCGCCATCGCTGCCCATGTCGACGACGGCGGGGGCGAGGGCGGCGCCGGTGCAGTCGTTGTGGTAGCGCGGCGAGATGGCGAAGGCGGAGAGGGCGGCGACGCAGGCGTACGCGTTGGCCCAGAGGCCGGTGCAGTCGGGGCCGGCGCTGGGGTTCCACCTGATGAAGTCGGAGACGGAGATGCCGTTGGAGGCGGCGACGGACGCGCAGTTGTCGCCTTTCTTGACGTACACGAAGCTCTTGCAGTAGTCGACGATCTCGCGCTGGGTGGGCTGGGGGGTCTCAATGCTAGAAGGCGGGAGGGAGGAGAGATCGGGATGTTAGCGACAACGAGGGCTACGGTTTGAGAGGGAGAGAGAGCGTGTGTGTTATTACTTACCCGTTGGCGGGCTTTGTAGGCGTAGGAGAGCTGCTCGTGGGCCTCGTGGTGGGAGTGCCCGGGACGCCGACGCAGTAGTAGTACTTGGCCCAGAGGCCGGTGCAGTCGCCGCCCACGGCGGGGTTCCACCTGATAAAGTCGGACGTGGTAAAGGTGCCGTACTTTTCGACAATCTTGTCGCAGGTGTCGCCCGCCTGCGCGAAGTAGAAGCGCTCGCAGTCCTTCTGCAGGCCGGACTGCGTCGGGCTCGGCTTGGACGGGTCGTCGCCGCCGCCGCCCGTGGGCGAAGGGCCCTGGGTCGAGGTCGTCGTCGGGGCGACGCCCTCGACGGCGACGCAGTAGTAGTTCTCGGCCCAGAAGCCGTTGCAGTCCTTGTCGACGGCCGGGTTCCACGTGGTGAAGAGGTCCATGCCGATGCCGTACTTGCCGGTGACGCCGGCGCAGGTGTCGCCCTTGACGGCCTTGTAGTACGTCTTGCAGTCCGTCTTGATGCCCTGCTGGTGGGGGACGGGGACGTTGCCGTCGGAGGGAGTCGGCGACGCGGAGGAGGAGGTGGTGGTGGTGCTGGTCGGCGGGACGCCGTAGTTGGCCTCGACGCAGTACGAGTAGCCGACCTCCATGCCGCTGCAGTCATCCTTGACGGAAGGGTTCTGAAAAGAACGGGAAGACACAAAGTTAGAGAATGGAACGGCTGGACTATTGGGGGAAAATGGCAATTTGGAGGGGGGAAGGGGGGGTTGAACCATGAACGTACCCAGGCGACAAAGTCCTTGTGCGAGACGCCCCAGTCGGACTCGAAGCCCGCGCAGGTGTCGTCCGGTGACGTGGTCGTGAACCAGTACGTGCACTCGTCCGTCTGGCCCGGCGGGATCTTGCCGTCGGGCTTGATGTCGCGCGGCTGGACGGCGGCGGCGGCGGAGACGCCCGCCAGAGCGGAGAGGACGGTGATCTTCATGTTTCAGTACCGAGAAGAGGTGTAGCCTGAAAGTTTAAAAAAGAGAGTGACAGGAGATGACGATCCAAAAAAAAAAAAAAAAAAAAAAAACGTCAGTTCCGGGCCGGGTCCAGGACGGATTTATATACAAAATGGAATGGGGGCCCTGTCCATGGAAAGTCATTCCACGATTACATGCATGGCTTTGCCGAAAAAAACCTGGAAGCTCAGCTGGGTCCAGCCTCACCGGGCCAGACCAGTGCATGCTGTAAAGAAACCTTTCTGCCTCTTTTGCCCTTGCAGTTGAACAAAAGTCGCAAAAGCCGTGGAGATTGTATATATCCCAATCTGGAGTCTTGAGCCGCTCCGAAGACTGGTCACCGGCCCTATCGGGGGCCAAGCATCGGGAATTGCCTAAATAGTCAAGTACAATTGGGCCGGCCTTGCGCCTGCTGCTCGCGTGCCACATTGCAGAAACAGGCCACCCCTCCGGCACTACCGGGGCCCCGGTTTGCGAAAGCATGGCAGGCAATCAAGGTTATTAGAGCCAGGGCACACGGAGCAAACGTTGCGAACTTTCTACGCTTGCTAGTTTTCTTTTTTTTTTTTTCTTTTTTCTTTTTTTTTTTTTTTTTTTGCCAATATTTTGACTAACGGTTGTTGCATGGCTTGGAGTTTCCTGTCCCACCGAGGCCCTCCGGTGCTACCGCTGGCGCGTCTTCGAGGCCGAGATGGCGCATCGGCAGCATTGTTTCTTCTCGGCACACCTCAATAGCTGCCACTCGAGAGGACGAGAACAGCGGGATACAATTGCCGGGCATGCTGTCAGTGCCGTATCGTGGCGTGTCACCTTCTCCCCATTTTCAGGAATCGTGGAAATCCCTGGAACATCGTCTAAAACCGCTTTGCGCCTTCTCTGGAGGATGCGGTGGCGCGTGAGGAATGCCGGACTGTGAATGACTTTGGAGGAGGTTGGGATGCGGACTTCGGGGTTTTTTTGAAATGACACAAGCTTTTGTAAGACCGAAAACGATTCACGGCCCGGAAGTGGGTTGTTGGACAACCAGTCCGGAGCAGGAGCGATTTTGCGATATGCCCGCCAAAGACCCAGCCGAGTGCTGCAAATGGAGACAATTTATAACCTGAACTGGAAAGCCTCAGGCAAAAGGTAAGTGGCAGGCCCTGAAAGACTGAAATAGCCAACCCCAGTGAATGTGAAGACATTCACAGCCGGCAGTCCCGTACTTGCTCAAATTGCGGAGCAGCTTCGAAGTCCTACCGATCATATTCCCGAATTTAAAAGGCAAAACACAGCCGATATACAAATATTGCTGCGCCATATTCGAGCCGCTATCGCGATTGTAAGGGGTCCCCGATCGGTGCGAGGCTGGATAGTGTGGTGAAAGTCAAGGAATGGACCAAGAACAGCTTTTCCAGCTCCTTGTGGGAGCTACCACGCCGTATAGAGACTGAAGAGTATTTATTCTATCTGAGCTTGAAGAAGCCATGAAAGCCACCGAAGGACACGACACGATTCTCGAATTAGACGTTTAGATTAGCAACAGTGGGTGCAAAAGCTTTTAGAATGCGTAATTAAAGTATATTCAAGTCATCTCTCTAAGATATTATCGCGAGAAATATTAATGCAATACATTCGCGTCGTGAAAAGAATGCGCAACCTAGGTAGGTGTGCACCCATAAAACCAAAATACACCGGATATCCATCCTACATTTTTATCAAGATGCAATACAGCTTGTGGTTTCTTAAAAGGCAAACAGGGCAGCGAGAGCACCGAAGATCACGGAGCCAGCGACCTTGGCAGCGGCACCAGAGGTAGGAGGGGTGGTAGTGGCAGAGCTGGAAGGAGTAGTAGAGCTGGCCTCGTCCGTGGAGGTCTTGGTCGCAGTGGACATGGTGCTCTCGGGAGTAGTCTTGGAGCTGGTCGAGTCCGTGGTGGACGAGCTGGTGCCAGTCGTTGTGGACGAAGACTCGGTGGAGGTCTCAGAGCTGGACTCGGAGCTCGTCTTGGTGCTGGACTCGGTGCTGGACTCGGAGCTGGAGCTCTTGGTGGTGGTGGTGGTGGTGCTGCCACCCTCGTCGCCGGTGCTGGTGGAGCCGTCCTTGAGCTTGATCTGGATGCTGCCAGAGCTGCCGGAGCGGTCACCGTAGCTGTACTCCTTGACGTCCTTGTCGGTGGGCGACCTGCCACCGGCGTAGTCGGTGATGCTGACGCTCTTGTAGTAGGCCTTGGCGGGACCGTTGGAGAAGTCGGCGAGACCGCCAGCCCATTTGATGGTGCCGGGGTCGTTGCCCTTGAAGCCGGCGACCCATGCGCCAAGCCTGATCTGCATTGGCGACTGGGGGAAGCGATGGCCAATGTCGGCGCGCTTCAGGGTGCGCTGGGGGCTACCGTCGATGGACCACACAATGCGGTCGGGGTTCCAGTCGACGGTGTACTTGTGGAAGTCGCCCGAGATGCCACCGTCAACGGGGTGGAAGGCACCGAGATCGTGCTTGGTCTGGTCGCCCTTGGAGAAGATGTTGGTCTGGATCTGATTCTGGTCCGAGCCGATGGCCTCCCAGTCAATCTCGTCGAGGTCGTCAGACTGGAAGACGAGGGTAGTGAGGACACCAGGGCCGGGAGCGGCCTTCATCTCGACCTCGACCTTGCCGTAGAAGATGTACTCCTTGGAGCGGATCGTGGGGGCCTGGTGGCCGCCGTCCATGGAGCAGACGGCGCCGGCAGACTCGTAGGTGACCTTCTTACCGTCAATGGGCTCGAAAGCATCGCACTCGCCCTTGGTGAAGTCACAGCTGATGTTGTTCTTGCCAACAGCGGGATCGGCGGGACAGTCTGTAAACAAGAGACGTTAGCTGATTTGTTAAGCATGGCAATGGGCACACGTACCCTTCTCGAGCGGGTTGCAGTCAGTGGAAGTCTGGGCAGACGCCGTGAGAATGGAAGCAAAAGCCACCGAAGCGGCAACGAAAGGCTTGGACAGCATGATGATCAAAATAACGCAAATGCTAGAAGAGAAAGACGATAACGAGTGTGAAGTGGTCTGTTGGATAACGAAAGTCGAAAGATTTGTTTTACAGGCAAGGAAAGATGCAAAGTTAAAGAAGTCTGAAAGAAGTACTGGAGAGTGTGACAGAAGAGAAAACACCCAACATAGCCACACACACCTTCTTCCTTGATTCGACTCATCTCACGCGCTGCCTCCTTTGGGAGGCGACCTTTTGCGAACCGTAGGATTCGAAGGGGTGGGGAACCTCCTTGTTGCCTGCACACGTCCGAGGGGGAAAAATGGTCGTGACCGGATACTAATCCTCCCTCTGGCGAATGGGCACTGCCTTCAGCCCTGTTCGTGGACCCCGAGACTTGTTTTGTGGCTTGTAATCACAGACTTCACACGGGGAAGCAGAGGGTTGCTGCGTCGCCGACACCGAGCCGTTATACCCGTTACGGTCCTTTGCGCCGCTGCGGTGTGGACGTTGCCTGGCCTATCCCCATGTCGTCTGGGTCACACTGGTGCTGGGGCAGGCATCAGACAAAACGACTTTTCTCGCCCCTCAAGGAATTCTCTCGGCGAGATTCGCTGGCGTCGCGCCCGGACTTGTTACCAAATAGGCAATGCGCCGGTTGTGGCTCGCTCCCGCCCCTGCTTTTCGTGTAGTTAGTTTCTTGGCATAGAGCCTTGTCTTGGAGCCTTGTCTAAATCTGTCCCTCGACGCTGTTCAGACGCCGGACGCTTCGTATTGGGCTTCAGCAGTCAGCAAGCACGTCTGGGCCACATGGCGGCGGCTCTCGAGTGCGAAGTCTGACCGGGCAGTCCCGTTGCCGGCGCCAGTGAACGAAACGAAGTAAGAACCTATGAAGGGAGGGAGACGGCAAAGGGCGCGACAGCGGTTAGTTTCAGCTTTTCATTCGTGGATAGGTCAGGTGGCAAATCAGGCTGTACGACGAGAAAAGAACCCCCATGGCTGCACCGCTAGCTCTGTGATAAATTTGGCAGGAATGACTAATAAAATCCGAAGGGAAATTGCGAACATGCCTTACCTCGCGTCGTTAATGTCGCTTTAGTTGGGTTTGTGACTCGTATTTGCGGCAACAAGGTCTCGAGTTACACAGTCTTCAGTCCTTCGCCAGCGCAATTTTCTTTAAAGTCCCCCTCAGCCAAATCCTTTTGCTAAGATCAAAGAGCTTGCCTGCTCATTTAGTGCATCCATTGTAGTAGACGTGTTAAGTATATACAATTGCTACAGATTCAACAGCAACGCTGGCATTGTGACGCAACGTCAAAATGGAATGGAATACCAGGTAAACGTTATTCATTGTTTTGACAACATTATGTGTAAACGGTCGCAAGGTCGCAGCTTGGGTTACAAAGGCCCTTTAGTATACTTGTTCTTCCATCGACATCGCTAGCAACGCTCTGCTTTCACTCAGACAAGGTTCGTCTAAGGATTGCAGAGTGAATATTTGATATAAATATGGCCGAACAGAGTGGAGAAGTACAGCATCTCCAATGCGCATGCCTGTGCCTGCAAGGTAGATCTGTTCACCGTGAGCCGTGGCTGACGTCGGCGACGTGGCTGCTCACTCTTGGCGACTGATCAGATGGGAAGTGCCCGTAAATACGGGATCTCCCAGGCCCCCGTCCGATCACTTGCTGGGCGGCCAATGTTATTTGACTTCTATTTTAGTTGTGGAATATGATTTTCTGAGTTGCTATCAGTGCAACATAGCGACGCATATCAGCCCTCTTCATTGCTATGATTAAAGTGACCTCACAGCATCTCTTTGTCCCAGACGCGCAACGGCATCTTGGTCGTCACAGTTTCGACAAACCCCTGCCACTCCCCACGCCTTTGTCAGAGCGGTTTGATGCCCTTTTACGTCTGCCATCGTCCTATTTTACAAACGAGTAACGATAAGGGGAGGCGCGCACTTTTCGCCCTCCAGGCTAGACTTGCGAGCAGTCTTCGCCCAACACCGGAGATTGGCGCGTGCATCATGATAATGCCGAACGCGAGCCGCATACTGCTGGAGTGGGGAGTTCGACTTGTCCGAGGGCATCTACATCCACAGTGCTGCGACGAAGAAGCTGCTGATGCCGGTACTTGACAAGGACCTCATATTTGAACTCGGCGACGCGCCGTCCTACCAGGCACACTGAGCCGACTTGCACAACTGCCTCAAATGGCTTGCAACGCGATAAGACGGCACAGGTCCACCGGCGACAATTCAGGGCGTAGGCAGAGTTGCCACCTATGTGCGTCTCATCCCGTGATTATTGTACAGGCATTGCGGAAATAAGTTTGATAGATACCTAGGACCCGCCGACATGCGTCAACCCCCTTACAAAATAGACGCCCACGTGCCGATTTCATCGTAGAGGCGGAAAGCATCCATTCGCAAGCCGCGGAGGTCGTTCTGCAGCGCGATGTTAGAGTCGTCGCGCCCGCGCCCGCGAACTTTTCGCTACCGCTTCCTCATCGAACACTCCGCACTGGAGAATAGCCGGAAACAAGAGCCTGGGCCGTCAACAAAAAGGCCAGAGGGCGATTGTTTCCTGGCCGGGCGGCCAAGCGCTCCATCATGGCCTACACATGCTGGCAGTGAGGGCGCGCCTGTCCCTCCTCGGCCTTACGAGACTAGTTTGAAAAGTGGCACGTTGAAATCTTTTCTGCAATGTCCTACGACCGATCTTTAGAAGGAGACGTTCGAGTTATGTACATGTGTTTATCTCGAGTCCGAAGTTGAAGCTGACCTAATGCTAGAACGGAATGCAATAGTAAGTGCGAGTCGCCGCAAGATTTGAGGGTTTTCATCCAGATACAATCAAGGTTATCAGGTAGAGTACTCCATTTGTGACCTACCTCCATGCACATTGACAACCGCAGACAAGCGGCCATCATCCGGCGACGGCCAGTCCTCCAACGGCGGCCCTCGGGGATATCGTCCAGGGACATGCTCGTCCTCGTCTCCGACGCCGCGTAGCCGCGTCCACCACATAAGATTAGTCTTCAAATGTTCTACAGCTAGCTAACGTGCTTCTGCCAGAGCTTGGCCAAGGCAGCGCCCAGAGCATCGAGGACAGTATCACGCTGGGCATCGCAATGCACGGCGCCGAGGCACGCGAGCAAGTGAAGCAGCCCCTCCATATTATCGAGTCCGGCCGCGAGGGACGGGCCAGTATGATACAGTTTAATAGCAACACCTCCGCTACTCAGCAGGAGCAGTGGCAGCGCGAGATCCTGCCGTACCTTGACGAGGGCCGCGGCATTGGTACGTCTAACAAGCCCTCTGAGGGAGACAGAGACGCGAGGGTACTGACAATGCGAAAAAAGAAAGGGACAGGGAGATTCTACAGTTTATTTACGGTTATGATGCAGCGGAAGAAGCCTGCGCCGTCACGTTCCTGACTGCCGAACGACTTTTTGCAGTGATTCAGACTGGGGCATGACGTCGTGTAAGTAAAGTGCCGCTGAAGGCCCCGAAAGCTATGGATTGTACTTTAAATCGACGTGCATATAGATTTGTTTCCTTCGCAAGGAACGCTCGACAGTCACTCAGTAGTTGGTCATGGGCCCTCTCTTCCAAGCCTTTGCCTTCGTCGTCCGGTTCACAATTCGCTGCGCTGGCTGCCGTGGCCAATAAACCAATTTCCTGCTCAACAACCGCCACGGTAATATACTTGCCTGCCCAACGATTAAGTATAAACTGACCCAAAAAAAAAAGCCCAATCTGGCTTGTCGCTGGATACTCTCCCGCACTCAACTTCCGGATCCTTGTCGCCGCATCGAAGCTCATGGAGCGGAATGTGCCCGAAACGGATAAAATACACACACACAACACCCCAGGTCGAACTGCTCGCTCTCCGGACCGACTGTTGGGAGGTCAAGGTTCGCATTTAGCTTGCGGTATGGCTCGCTGGCGGCCTGAACTTCTTGCCCTTTCTTCACCGAGGCGCCGAAATCGACCGAGGCGAATGCTATCCCGCATCAGCATGACGTTGACAGGGCGCAAGTCTCCGTGAGCGTATCTCAGCCCTTACAACCACGTCAGTGCGATTTCTACCTGCCTGATCCAGCGTATCTGCGTACGGATCGTCGTGCACTCGCCGTTCTCCCGCCGTGCCTGCAGCGTCGTTTCCGCACGCTCGAGGAATATAGCCTCCTGTCTAATCAAGACACACCAGATAATATTGGGGTGTGGTCAATCCATCAAGAGCTCATATACCGCTTTCACGTTTGGAAACCGGTCTGCGCTCTCTTTCTTTTGCTGAACCCGTGATGGTGCGCCGTCTAAAATCTCGTTGGGCATTTCAAGACGACACGGTCGCTGACGGCGAATACTTGACTGGCTGCTCCCATAGACAGTCAGTCGACCAAAGTCGAAGAAGCATAAGGGAGTTCCGAGCGAGGGATCATTTGCATAGCTCCTGGTGCAGGAACTATACGAGAAACAACGCTGAGGCTACGATTGGTGTGCACCGTATTTCCGTGTCACCTGTACGATCAACTGCGGCCACAGCCACATTGCAGGCAGTTTTGCAGCGAGCCAGGTATAACCCTGCATGGCATAAAATTTGAACTCAGCCACTTGCGGCCGCAGCTTCGTTGGTCACCACGTGCTCGACCTTGTTGTCTCCTTGACAGTGATGTCACTGGGAGAGTCATCACCTCGTCGTAACACATCTACAAGCCGCCAATACAAGTAAATAAGCCTCGCAAAAAATTACTCTCTACAAGTCGCTCTGTAATACCATGAATATGGACATAAGTTATGATGAGTCAATCAGCGACAGCGCGGAGACATTCACGATCAGTCAACCAAGAACGCCACAGCCTGATAGCCCCTCCAGCCTTTTCTCAGCCGCTGCGTTCAATCCACGTAACCCTCTCGTCTCACCGATGTAATTTATCCCGCATCATCGTCTGCAGCAAGCTTCATCTATCATGGCATCTACCATGGCGGCGACACCCGTTCACGTAATATCCAAGTCCAACAACGCGACGCACGTCGTCTTTCGCGCCCGCCAGGACCTCGCGGCACTGGCCCCGGGTTCAGTGCGAGCCCGCACGCGCCTGATATCGCTCACGTCCAACAACCTCACATACGCGAGGGGAGGTGGACCGCCGCTGCACTGGTGGGACGCCTACCCCGTGCCTACGTGCTGTCCGGCACCGTTCAACAACCAAGGCGAATGGGGTATCGTGCCGGCATGGGGGTACGGCCAAGTCCTCGAGAGTAATGTGGAAGGAATAGAGGAAGGTACCCTACTGTGGGGGATGTGGCCAGCATCAGGGCACACGTTTGACTTATGTCTCGAGGCGTCTGAGCCTTCTGGGCATTGGAGAGAGACGAGCCCGCACCGGGAGAAGCTCATGACTGTATACAACAAGTATGAGCAGACAGGTGCGATGTCTGCGAGCGTTATGCAGACGACAGCCCTATTTAAGCCGCTTTTCGGTGGTCCGAATCTGCTCAATAGCAGCGTGTTCTCTTCTGAGTGCATACATCCGTTTGGATTCGGCGAGCCATGGAGCGCGGAAGATGCTGACTTGTCCGCTGCCGTGGTTGTCAGCCTATCCGCCTCCAGCAAGACCGGGCGGAGCTTCTTCTGGGAACTCGCGCGCAACCGAGACACGGTGCAACAGGGACCGCTGGGCCTCTTGCAGCTAACATCGGCGCCGGAATCTTTGCCTTCTTTCGATACGGCACTGCCTCTCAACGCAGCCTCTTATGAGGCCAAAGAAAGTATGGCATGGGTCAAACAGCTAAACCCATCGCGCATCGTCATTGTCGATTTCGGCGCTCCCAAGACCGTGCTGCAGTCTCTGCTTGCATTTATTTCCACTGAGTATACCTCGTTAACAGTCACCGTCCTGGCTGTCGGCTTCGAAAATAAGGTGTATTCAGTGGAGGAGATAGAGGAAAGACGGGAGGCCAGTGCTCGCAAGGTGCAGCTCAACACCAGCGGGCTGCGTGATCGTGTAATCGAGTGCATCGGAGCAGAAAAATACTTCCGCGAAGCAAACGAGGCTTGGGCCAGATGCTTGGAGGACAAGACATTCGACAACATTACTATCGAGAACCGGAACGGGGTCGAGGGATCGGGGGGTCTAGAAGGCGCCTGGAGGGACCTGTGCGCCCGCAGGGTGCCCCCAAACGTGGGTATCGTTGTAAATTTCCAAACCAGTCTCCCAGCAGCGAAGGAATAGCCAATAGGTAGCTTTTGGAAGTCGCTAGAGTGATACGAACAGTTTAACTTGGTGTCAGCATTATCAGCGTGATGATTTTCTGCAAACGGCGAGTCGGCCCCAGCCTTTCTCGGAGCCTTCTTTCTTAGCCGTGTTTTTCAGCCTCACCTGCGAGGTTGCGCTGTTATGCCGCGATTCATGCGTACAATCAGGCCGTCACGAAAAGTAGAGGCGAGCAGGCTCCAATAGTTACCGGCCAGCTTTGAATCTCGCATGGACAACGCCCGCCAAACCGGGAAAGAGGTCACCCCGGTCAGCGTGGCATCCAGGATTAGCTGCAAGCGGGCGTGGGGACGGGACTGAGCACCGCGGTGCATTACCACGCGAACGTAAGCAAGCAATAGCGCATCCCGTTTGGCGACGAGAAGACAGAGGGTAGGACGCCAGTCAAGAAGACGTTAGCGGAGATCACGAGCATTATTCCTCCTGCCGGCAACTCTGCTCCGTGGAACCATGGCTGTCTAGGATACTATTGTGCATACTGACCCGGACTGATGGCTGCGGAATCGCGCCGCACCATATCCGGCTGTCGTGACCGTGGCAAATCAAGGCCAAAAACAAATGACAGGTACTAGGGTACTGAGCACATACAAGGGGCATTCCACCGGGCAGGCGTAAAGTGATAAGGGCAGCAGAGTTTTTCGTGCGCCCGCTGTGCAAATCAGGCAGAGACCGAGTTTAGCACCGACGAAGGCCCAGACTAGAGGGAGCCGCGACGGCGCTTGTATTGCGACGGCTGCGCTGCTCTGTCAGAGTATCATTCGTTTCACAGCCGTCGTTCATCATAGTCACACCCGGTACGGCTGAAGAGGAACTACACCGAGCCGTGTCACTGCAGCCGGTCTGTACAGCGAGCCACTATACGCACACTCTGTGCTTGAGTTCGATCGGCCCGTTGCGGCAGCCTGACAGAGCTGCAGGAGAAATTCATCCGCGATGGTCTGCTGCAGCATCTTCTTCCGAATCTTTCTTTCACATGGGCCTGAGTTACCGGATACAACGTTTCGCTGGGTGCCACAGTTGGAAATTGTTGGCCAGAGCTGGTCTCCGCTGCTGGACGCCACCAAGGCCGGGCTGGGAGGAGCAGTGGCCGGTTTCGTGCACTAACTAACTAGTCAACGGAAGAGCCACTGCAGTCGGGCTGGGCTAGCGTCCAGCAACTCCTCGTGACGGTGATCTTGATCTCACTTTGTATTAGCCTGGGTGCGGCCATTGGCCAATCCAACGGCTCGCAAAGCATCGGTTGACACACGGTGTTCCATCGGTCGCCTCGCAGCGCCGGTTCAAGCCGTTAGGGGTCTCGGGCGAAGACTTCTGGAAGAGTTGGGAGGAACATGTCGCAGAGCTTCTTCGCAAAGCATCTTTGCAGTCGTATTTTGCTAGATGACGTGTATGACGCGGTGCCGTCCTGGATTGTCGGGGGTTTACTGACACTATTTCCAGTGGCTTGATGAGGGCAAGCCAACGCCCAGCGCCCAGTGCCCCGTCTAGCTAGTAGCACGGTGCTGACAGAACGAGGCCGCCTGTGTATGGTGCGGATATTTGCAAACCAGGACGTGCAGCAAAGTCACATCCATCGGACCTTCTGTGGAGAGATGGCGGATTACGATGCGTAAAAGGCGCTTTTGGCAGCAACTTGACTGGCTGGTGTATGACCTGAGGAGGTGTGGCTTCGGAGGTGTGCCAAATGTGCCAAACCCTTCTGGCTCGAAGTCAAATCAAGCGACAGGCTCGCAGGCGGAGGCACCTGAGTCAACTTGGAGCATTTGCAGCGCTAGCAGGCCTAGACCTGGAGCAGGCTATTCTTGGAGCAGCTGCTAAAACGAGGCAACGTGTTTTTGTAAGTAGTACTCCAGTTGGCTTCAACATTTGTTTCCATCAGCCAGATATGCCCGTCGTTTTGTCCGCGACAGATGCAAGTCGTATATATGTCGCATTGTCGCAACAGTAAAACATGGATTTGACCTTGACAGAAACCTGGGGTAAAAGCCTATCTGGAGTAGCAATCCGCAGTTGACCTGCCATTCGAGGGCGCGCCAGTTGGCAGTACCCGGCAGCCTTGTCTGAAGCCCCAAAGTTAATTGATAAGAGCGTGGGCGCACCGCGTGACTAGCGACATGTTAGTTGGGTAGCAGCCAGCCAGGCAGTCGACCAACCACCGCCAGACACTGCAAGGAAGGGACACCATGCGTCCTTGGTCAAGCCGGACCTCGCTCAGAATTGGTTTGTTGGTGGCGACGGGCGGTCAAGGCACAACTTTGGCACGGGTTGGCCAGCCGGAGCCGGCAACAAGTCCGTGATGGGTGCCAAGCCGGGACAAGGGCATAGGGCCGAGTCGCGACAAAAACGAGCTTTTGGTGCGAAGTGTGAGTAGCAATGAGCAAACAAGGGAAACCTGGCGGCGAGCGTGGCTTAAGCCAAGGTGGATAGCAAAAGTCGATGTGGTGGGTTCTGTTTCCTGTCGCCGCGGCGTCAAAAGGCTGGCGACGGGGAGAAGAAGGCACCGGTCGCAGAGGGTAAAGAAAGGCGCCGGTCGAAGAGGCGAAAAAGGAATTCAGAAGCAGTCGGCGACGGAATCCCATCGTACTCTGTTGGAACCCCTTTCGCAGGAGCGCCTAGGGTACCATTCAGACCACGTTTAGGGAGCAGGGCCAGCTCCCCCGCATGACGATCAGCGGGCGATCCGCCGCCAGCGAGACAGAAGAACGAACAATGGGAATTGCATTCCAGACAGAATTCCTAATGGTACACAACGGCCAGACACCACATGGAGGGTGGGCTTGTCAGTCTGGGGCGACTTCGGACACCGAATAGACAGCCTCTGACGTTGCCCAAATGCAGAGTGCAAATGCGCGGGTTCAAGGCAGGTTCCTTGACGCCCCCGTCGACAGCTCGTTTCTGGACGGCGTAATTCTCGGCGCCATGCACTCCACGTCGTGAGCTTTTTGGGCTGGTCGATCCCTCGCCCCCTCACACTGTCGTTCGCTGGCTGGCTGGGCTGGCACACACACGCGCACACCCCCTCCCAGCCGCAAAGCAGCCAACAGCCCCCAGGGGTGTGTGGAACGACGGAGAGACTTGCATTTCGTTTTTGTCCTTTGTGAATACGGCAAGCGGCTGCTGTGGTACGCGCACGACGCACGGGTCGGTGGTACGGAGGGTACGGGCTGAAGAGCAGTGTTTGACAGCTGGAATCACAGCGTAAGCAGACCTTGTGTTCTGCAGTGACGGGGATTTTGGTTAGCCGGACGCCCGCGTTTCCAAGAATTATTCTACCGATAATTTCCCCAGGTCGCAAGGGACACGGCGCGATGGAACGACTGGAGCAAGGCTGACGGGCAAAACGAATGCTACTCCGCAGTGCGTGGTGTTTTTGCGTCTGGATGGTGTGAGTGTGGAGAGCCGGACTGGGAAATTTTTGGTGTGGAGAGGAGGAAGTAGCGGCGAGGCAAGGCGGGGGGCGTGAGAGGTACGGAGGTACGTACCTTTTGTCTCTACAGCAGACTGCACAAGTACCGAAAACGGGTAACAATACGGGAAATCATGGTGTTCGGTGCAACTCGTCACCGGAATACGAGTACCCTGTGTCTTTCTCTTGCATCACCTAGTTGCTCGACTCTATACAAAAGAAACAAAGAAACAGTCCGTAAATTGCTTCTTTGAGCCGGGCCGTCACCCGAGTACAGCTTGACTGACAGACACAACAACTAACTTGACCAACTAAACCACGTCCCACACACCCATACTGTCGCCTCAAAAGCCCCAAGCCATTCAATTGCATGTACTTCGTACTTTCTAGCTCGTAACTAACTAGTGAACTTGTATTATTACCCCAAAAGGCTGGCTTGACCCCGTCCCCCCCTCCCCCCTCCTTTGCCTAGCTCACACGCCACCCCAGCTGCTGCCCGTCCGCGCGCGTCTTCTCCAAATGGGCAAGTTGCCTAAGCCGGTCCTGCTGCGGCGTCCAATATTCATGTACCCCGGCATCAGCATGGTCCGCGTGAGAGAGTCCAGCTAACTAGTCAACCTAGCCTCGTCGGCCGGACCAGACCCCTGCTGCTCTTCTGACCTCTTCTGCTTTGAGTTTTTCTTTGCTCTTACTTGTCTTGCCTGGTCTAAAATTATGTACCTATTGCCTATCTTCCTATAAAGAGCCCCAGTTCCCGACCCGTCTTTCCCCCAACGGCTTCGCCTCGGTTCATGTTGTTGTTGACTTTGGCGACGACTTCACCGGCTTAGCCCTTTTGCTTCAAAGAGTGACCAAGTCCCTTCACAATGGCCATTGGCAACCTGTACGTCATTGCAGGCGTCTCCGTCGTCGGAGGCGCCCTGTTCGGCTTTGACATTTCCTCCATGTCGGCCCAGCTCAGCGAGCAGTCCTACCTCTGCTACTTCAACGATGGCCCCCATGGCCCTCCCTTCACCCAGGAAAAGTGCAGTGGCCCCAAGCCGCTCACCCAGGGTGGTATCGTCGCCGCCATGGCTGGTGGTTCTTGGCTCGGTGCTCTCGTCTCTGGTATTCTCTCTGACCGCCTCGGCCGCAAGAAGTCCATCATGGTTGGTGCCATCATCTGGTAAGTCACCCCAGGCTCACACCCCTCTCGCGAATCTCACCAACATTTTCTACCTAGGATTATTGGTTCTGTTCTCTGTGCCGCTGCCCAGAACAAGGGCATGCTCATCTTTGCCCGTATCGTCAACGGTTTCTCCGTCGGTATCGAATCCGCCCAGGTCCCTGTTTACATCGCCGAAATCTCGCCGCCCTCCAAGCGTGGTCGCTTCATTGGTTTCCAGCAATGGGCCATCACCTGGGGTATTCTCATCATGTATTACATCTCCTACGGCTGCGCCCAGATTGGCAAGAACGAGTGGAACGACCACAGCACCGCCAACTGGCGCGTTCCGTGGGCTCTCCAGATGATCCCCGCAATCTTTCTCTTCTTCATGATGATGCCCCTTCCCGAGTCTCCTCGCTGGCTTGCCCGCAAGGACCGCTGGGAGGAGTGCCACTCCGTCCTCACTCTTGTTCACGGCCAGGGCGACCCCAACCACCCCTTCGTCTCCTACGAGCTCCAGGACATCAAGGACATGTGCGAGTTTGAGCGCCGCCACGCCAACGTCACCTACCTCGATCTCTTCAAGCCTAGAATGCTTAACCGCACTCTCATTGGTCTCTTCACTCAGATTTGGTCTCAGCTCTGCGGCATGAACGTCATGATGTACTACATTACCTTCATCTTCACCATGGCCGGCTACAAGGGCAACGCCAATCTCCTCGCCTCTTCCATTCAGTACATCATCAACGTCTTGATGACCATCCCGGCCCTCCTCTGGGGTGACCGCTGGGGTCGCCGCAAGGTTATGCTCATCGGTTCCACTCTCATGGGTACGTGGATGTTCATGAACGCCGGCATCCTCGCTGTCCACGGCAAGGCTGTTAAGGGCGGTATCGACGGTGTCGCTGCCCAGTCCATGGAAATCACTGGTGCCCCCGCCAAGGCTCTCATCGCTGGTACCTACCTCTTCGTCGCCTCCTTCGCTCCCACCTGGGGTCCCGCTTCTTGGACCTACCCACCCGAGCTGTTCCCTCTCCGCCTCCGCAGCAAGGGTGTCTCCCTGGCCACCTCTGGCAACTGGGCCTTCAACACCGCTCTCGGTCTCTTCACCCCTCCCGCTTTCGCCAACATTCGCTGGAAGGCTTACATTGTCTTTGCCGTCTTCAACGTTGCCGCCTT
This sequence comes from Lecanicillium sp. G3, assembly GCA_037575805.1. Lineage (NCBI taxonomy): Eukaryota > Fungi > Ascomycota > Sordariomycetes > Hypocreales > Cordycipitaceae > Lecanicillium > Lecanicillium sp. G3. The sequence continues at coordinate 507,473 of JAZHPD010000005.1, read as the reverse complement.
CGCCCACGTCTTCTTTGTCTTCCCAGAGACAGCCGGCAAGACCCTCGAGGAGACCGAAGCCATGTTCGAGGACCCCAACGGCCTTCCATACATGGGCACCCCTGCCTGGAAAACCAAGGTTGTCACCGGCAGCATGGTCAGGGCTGAGCACGGCGACATCGAGGCCAAGATTGGCGACATTGAGAAGCCTCACACCCCTCCCGTTGAGCAGCACGAGGTTACTCCCAAGGCTTAAACGGCTTTACATATGGATGCAAGGCGCAGCCAGGATGATTAATGTGCAGCGGCATCTTGGCTGGCTTGTTTGTCCTCGAGCGTAGTGGGCTGGACGCCACGTTGAATACTGTTTATATGGAATACTTAGTAGTTTGTTTACAACGATACCAATGAAAATGATTCAACGCTTCTGTTAACTTGTTTGCCTCTTGCTTAGTGACCGTCTCGTCTTTGAATCGTGTTTACAAAACTGGGCGACTGGTTCATCTGATGAACGGTGTGCTGTAATTAACCGTCGGATATTGTGATTGTGGGTGGCGTCTGCAGCTAATTTACAGCCATCACAGGCCCACGAATAGTACCCGCCGCCACGTCGTTAGCCTCGGGGCAATTCACGCCTAATAGCAAGGTATTGTGTAGTTACTACGTACCGGGCTGAAGTCGCAAACCTGTAGCAATGGACGGAGTAGTATGTAGATCAAAAAACTCATCTCCATTTTTGCCATTCTTGAAGGAAACCAGCAAACGAGCCTGTAAGTAGCTATCCCGGACGGGGATGTGAGTAAATGCTTCAGAATGATAACCACGATGCAATGCTAATGCTATACTATACTATACTTATAAATGCAGTAAACCAACAGTTCATGAATTCATCAGCCCATAAAAAAGAAACGCATTCAACGATGCAAAATATCAGACCAAGCCAGCCCCGATGGCCATGCCCTCAAACCCTCTCTACTCGTCTCGACAATCCCACTCCACCCACCTCCGAATCACCTCGTCCACGCGCCTCACTTGCTCCCGCGACGCGCCCACCTCGAACCACTCCCTGTGATCCCTCCCGCACGCCTTGCACGTCTCCTTCTCGGCGCGCAGCCCCATCCCCGCCAGCTCGATGTGCACCAGCCTCTCCACGCGCTTCGCGTGCGGCGTCATCATCCCTGGGGACTCGCTGCCGCGCCGCGGCGACGGCGCCGGCGATGGCGTGGACGAGGAGTAGGGATAGTACCGCAGGACCTCGACGTCGTAGCCGCACTGCCGCTGCCACTGGTTCATGCGTCGCTGAACGTTGGCCGCGCGGCCGATCTTGAGCAGCATCGACTCCTTGCCCGCGGGGTGGCCGCCGTCGCGGCGCGACTGCGATGCATACCGCGAGACGGCGTCGCTGGCGCGGCGCCCGTGAGCGGCGGCGGAGGGGGGAGGCGCGAGGAGGAGGGAGCGTGCGGCTTCGACGGGGGCGCGCTGGGCGGGAGCGGTGCCGTTGGCCGATGGAGAGGGCTCCTGGACGAGCCAGAACATGTAGATGTAGCCTGGCTCGTCCGACCCGGCGATTGGGCGCACGAGCTCGGCCATGAGGGCGGACGCGGTGGCGGCGTCGAGGGAGTCTGGGATGAGGTGCTTCATCTGTGCTGTGACTGAGGTTGAGGACTTGCTGCTCTTTGCCGGCGATGGGAGATGCTGCAGGGGCGGGCGCTGCTTTCCGGTTGATGGCCGGTGGTGGTTCGGATACGGTGCCGTTGACGGCCGCTGCGGCTGGTACGTCGGCATGGGCTGCTGCGTATACGGCTGATTCACAAGCTGTGGCCGCGGCTTCTCGTCCTCTTCCTCAACCTGCTCGAGCGGTACGCTGAAGCAGAAGCAAAGCTCCAGCTGGCTCGTCTGCTGCTTCTTCTTCTTGTTCTTCTTCTGCTTCCTCGGCGGCGGCTTAGGCGGTCTCGGCCGCGGGGGCCTCTGCTTCCCACCACCGTAGTGCTCTCTCCCAGGCACCCCAGCAGTCTTGCCGTGCTTCTCCCCAATGTCCACCAAACCCAGCCGGTCCGCCAGCGTGTCCAGGCTCGTCCTCTCCTCGCGCACCGTCGCGGGCACGCCCGCGGGGCCGGGACTCGACGCGGCCGAGTGGCTCGCCTGCTCCTTGTGCTGCCAGCAGTACAGACTCTCGTCTGCCGGGTTGTCCGGCTGCAGACGCTGCCTGCGCGGCCCCGCGAGACTGGCTGCTGCGTTGGCGAGCGGGCGGCGGCACGGGCGCCCGGCGGAGGTGATGCCCCGGCACGTCGACTTGGGGTCCTTGGAGTCGGAGCGCGCGAGCAGCGACTCGGGTGTGTTTGCGACGAACGGCATCTCGGTGTGATTTCTTTTCCCCCCTTGCCGCGTGCGCTCTCACCGTGTGTGTGTGTGTGTGGCGCACAGAGCGCAGCCTGGTGGTGAGCGGGCGGTCAAGAATCTGTGAGAGCCTTACGCGCCGCGGCGGTGTGCGTTATACCATTGAGGCGTCGAAATTGAACGTTGATTGAGAGATATGTTTGTGTAGTTGTACGCAGCACTGTAAATCCTAGCAGTTACAGCTTTTTTCTATTGAAGTTGCGAAGAAATAGTTCAACGCCGGCATTGAAGATTCACGGAGGCCATCTCGCGCGACGAGGTTGGGCGCGCATAGCCGCAAGCTCGAGTGTGGCTGGGCTGTGGCGCATGCCCGCTGCGGCACTTGGGACTTGGAGACTTTCAGCGAAGCGCCTGTTTTCTTCTCTGTGCTCCAGAATGGCAATTGATTACAACAATCAGAAGCTGACAATAGCAAGCCGCAGCTCTCAATAGCGGACAAATGACGCCTTGCCGAATAATTCCGTGTGATTGGCATTGGGAGAGAGCGGGGTTGAAAGCAAAAAAAACTGAGACACGCAAATCAGGCTGTGAATCATCACCACACACACCTGTCTGCATGCAGCCATGCATGTACTACGCACGCTTCGTAGGGCAAAGGGCAGCCACGATCTGCCCAGCAGCATCGGCGCCAAAGACGGCGCCATTTCAGCATTATTGCCCGCTCCGTTATCTCCGTAAGCATGGAATGATTAGCGATCGAAATCATTATTAATGATGCTGGCATCTTCTATTGGCGTCTCGCATTGCAGCGGGAACTGGGCGGCGATGGCGGCGACGGTCGGCGACGGTGGGGCTATCGCTGGTCGGCGCTAGGCCCCACCAGCGCCGCCGCTAAATCGGCCAAGCGATGCAAGAGAACGAGGGGAGCGATGCGAGTGGTCAATGTCAAAGGGGACGAGGGGTCGAGGAGACGAGCAGACGAGGGGTCAAAGGTCGCGGTCGTGGTCGTGGTTGTGTACATCAAGTATAAATACGGCCATTGCCATCCTCGGAATCCCGATCAGATCAGAACAATCCATCAAACCATCTTCACTCGCAAGCTTCGATCCTCTACACAGTCTTCTTTTACACAACACTTTCTTCAACACAACCCTCCAACTTCTTCCACCATGTCCAAGTACAACAAGCTCCAGGGCACCCGCATCCTCATCGTCGGCGGCACCTCTGGCATCGGCTACGCCGTCGCCGAGGCCGCCATCGAGAGCGGCGCCGCCGTCATCATCAGCTCCTCCAACCAGGCCAAGATTGACGCCTCGCTCGAGTCCCTGCGCGCCCACGCCGCCGCCGCGGGTGTCGCCGAGCCCACCATCGCCGGCCAGGCCTGCGACCTCTCCCCCTCGGACAAGCAGGAGGACAACATCAAGGCGCTCCTAGACTTCGCGACCGAGAGCAAGGCCAAGCTGCTCAACCACGTCGTCTACACCGCCGGCGACGCCCTCCCGCAGTACAACGTCGCCGACCTCAACTACGCCGCCATCCACGCCTCCATCGAGCTGCGCGTCGTCGCCCCGCTCCTCCTCGCCAAGTACTTGCCCCAGTACGCCGTCGCCTCCATCAAGACGTCGCTCACGCTCACCGGCGGTGTCCTCTCGACGAGGCCCGCGCCCGGCCTGAGCCTGGTTGCTGGTGTCGGCGCCGCGGTCGAGGGCTACACGCGCGGCCTGGCCGTCGAGCTCAAGCCCATCCGCGTCAACTCTGTGCAGTCGGGTCCCATCCGCACGCCGCACATGGGCGACGACCCGGCCCGCCTTGCGACCTTCGCCAAGGCTGCCCTCACGGGCACAGTGGGAAGAGTCGAGGAAATTGCCGAGGCATACCTGTACCTCATGAAGGACACCTTCATCACTGGATCGGCCATTGAGTCAAATGGTGGTATCAACGTTGGCTCGAGCCAAGAGATCTCCGAGTTCAACTTTTAGTTTTAGCGGCATGGCCTTTCTTTATTTTGTTCATTAGAGTAGAGCGATAACCCGTAATGTCATAATTGCATCTTCATTCTGGTATCATAATGTCTTCCCCGTCGTCTGCCTTTGTCCACTCTCCGCATCCTTTTGGCAAACCCTTTGCTCCAAGCGCCTTCGTTGCGAGTGTTTCCCTCGGATCCATTCGCAACAGGAACTTGAACCCCACTGCGTATTTCTTTGACAGTAAGCCGAGGGAGCTGTGCGTCTGCATGCTCGTTGCCGCCATGACTTCGAGATCACCCCGCAGCCCCTTGTCCCTGGACCCCGCCTCGCCAGAACACAGGTACTCCGTAATCAGCACGCGCGCGCTCACAAGCAGGGCCATAGATGAGTGCGCAAGCACCAGCGATCCCGCCGACGTCGAGCGGTATGCATCTTTGAGTAATTTCGCGGTGTCGCGCGCCGCGAGCACGGCATGCGGCCAGTGGGCGCTCGTCGCGTCCTTGTCACCCGCTCCGCTGGACGGCCTATAATGGAGGAATATCGCGCTCGCGTTCATAACAGCCGCCAGCCAAATAATATAAGCAGGGTCTTCCCTCTCAGCCGCACAAAAATCTGTTGCGCAGCCCGGAAGGACCATCCGAATACGTATTAGCCGATCAGTCAGTTCGTCCAGCGCTTTCCCTTGCTCCTCGTCGTACTCCCCCTCATTCGCATACACCTCATCTGATACCCTCCCTAGCAGCATGTATGCCAATATAATATAGTGGAACATGGTGCATGCCTTTTCCCTCGCATGCTGCTGCACCCTATCAATCAAGCCATCGATATTTTGCGTATATCTCAGCGTACGCCGGCCCAGCGGCTCCTTCCTACTCTGGAATTGCTCTTCGCTCATCGGAAAATCAACTACCAGTCGCCGGTCATCCAGCGCGTGAACGAGGCCAATGGCGGCGCACAGCCCTCTATCCATGATGAAGAACATCCACACCACCCGCCGGCACTCCTCCTGCTCGATCCAGCTCATGCCCGCGGTGCTGCCCAGGTGCTGCGCAAGAGTGTCGTTTTCACCCGCGTCGATCTTGTGGTAGCCTATCACGACAGCCTTGCGCCACGCCTCGCCGAGCATCATCCACGTGTTGGAGTAGTCGCCCTGCAGCGGGGCGTCGAACGCGAGTAGCAAGGCTGCCTGTAGCGTCTCTAGGGGGTAGTGCTCGGTCGACATGAGGTCTTTGAGCGCGGCGCGAGCGAGGGTTCGCCACCGGCTGCCCCGTGATCGGATGTTTGGGTTAGGGTGAGCGCGTGAGGCAAGAGTGAGGATGGCGAATATGAGAATATTTGGGACTCCATCGGGCCCGTGGTCTTGAAGACGTGATGTGAGCCTAGCCCTGTGGATGATGGGCACACTCGAGTAAAATTTCTCATAAAAGACGTCAACGAGATCAAATATGACATCCAATGTCGGCAAATCCGTCTCAGTATGCGACTCCGGGCTCGAGTGTTCTGGTGTTGGCAGTGCCTGCACTGGTTCCGTCATGGCGATGCCATTGTCCAGCCCCGCCCACGCAGACTCTGAGAGACCGAACGAGTCTGCACTGCGCAACCCGGCGACGACCATCTCAGGCGCCATCCAGTCGACGTCAAACATTTCATTGAGGCCACTCGACGGAATCCAGCTTTCACCTGCAAAGGTCATTTGCGTATTCGTGGGCGGCGGCGTGTACACGCAGATGCCGCCCCTCTTCAAACAGGGGGTACATATTGGCCGCGTCCCCTATCCAACGTCAATCAGCACGAGTCACTTTGTCCCGCATGAGAAACGTACATCGCATTTCTTCTTTCTTGACCGACAGCCCGTACAGACATCTCTTGACTTTGCTGGAAACGACATATTTACCACGGCGCGTTGTGATTGAGCAAGGTGTGAATGCCCTCGAACTGGAACGCTGATTAATTATAGGAAATCACGTGATAGCATCGTGAACGTCAACCAACACAGTCCGATCTGGGGAGGATTAATAGTAATATGCATCTTTGTTGTATTGATTGATCATGAGTATATATATATACGCTTTTGGTTATGCTCTTCTGTGTCGCCGCCGATGTGTGTTTGTGAATCCGCATCATCTGGTGGATAGCAGCAACTGGTCATCTGTGTGTAGTATCATACATGGTGAAAAAAAGGACGCAAAGAGGAAGAGAAGAAAAAAAAAAAATGCAGATCCTATAACGACGCACGTTCAGCAGACCAGCTGTTGAATCCCACAATGCCCTCCGCCAGCACAGATCCGCCGCCCTGCGCGCCCTGGTCCTCTGCGTACACCGACACGCGGCGCCCGATGATGCCGTCGCTGCCGACCTGCAGCGAGAGTGCCTGCTGCAGCGGCCACTCGACGAATGCGCCCGGTGCTGCGTGTCTTGCCGCGAAGCGCATCTGGCGGAACAAGCCACAGTCACTCGCGTTCTTCGTCAGGTCGCCCGCGGTGCTGCGCATCAGGTTAGCTTTGATGGGGGGGCAACGTGTAAGTGAAGCGGAAGCCGAGAGGCTCATACTGGATGACAACGCGCAGGTCAGAGGGGACGAACGTGTCGACGTTGTCGCCAAACGCGAGCCTGGCGTGGGTAGCCTCCATGCTGTCAGGCTGGCCGGGCGTGTGAAACGTGAGATCGCCAGAGATGGCCGTCGCGGGCTGTGATGATGCGCCCCGGGGTGGGTTGAGGGCGACCAGCGCACCTCCACGGGGTTTGATAGTTTCCGGACCGCACATATTGCTCGAGTATATTCCTAGTTTATCGAACGTTGCTTTTTCTTTCAATCAGATAAAAAGAAAGATCAAGCTCGATCGTGATCATGTACCATCCGCCCTTTTATACCAAACCAGCAACTCAAACTTGCTCACTCTCTCTCATTACTCGTGAAACAGCCGCCCGTTCTCCCTTTCTTTCTCCAAGCCTCATAGACGAAAACCAAAAGAAAAAAAGAAACTGACTCACTCATTAATCAACACTTACTGCTTATTTAAGCTCTGCCAGGCACCACAAGCCGCGCGGGTGAAGAGGTCGGGACCCACCACCCCCGTGAACCTCTATGAGCAAGTTTGAGAGCGAATGCTCCTGATAGCCACGCCCGCACACCCTCACCTGCAGTCCAACCCCTTCGGGCCTAAAGCAACCTTGAGGACCTCGATGACAGACAGGAGACCTGGCTTGTTTCTATTTTGGCTCTGGCGAATGGGAGCAAGTAAAGGTGATGTCATGTTAATCTGACTGGCTAGTGGGATGTAGTTGCTTTGTAAAACATGATGTAAGTGAAAGCTACCAGCTCTGGGCTTTTTCCCCGCACTGGGAGGAGGGGTTATTTTGCTGCCGTTTCTGTGTGCGTGTCTTGCATCTTGCCTCTTTCATCCTCACCTTTGATTGTACTCCTTGTATAGTTGCAGTTGAACATCCCGTCACAATGGCTACCACATACTCCCTTCCCCCTCTGCCATATGCCTATGATGTACGTATCCACCGCTTATGTGTTTTTACGAAGAAGTTCAACTGCGATTGAACGCCGTGCATGAGAGAAGCAGCTCGGCTCACAAAAGTTACCCCTCACCCAGGCCCTGGAGCCCAGCATCTCCAAGCAGATCATGGAGCTGCACCACGACAAGCACCACCAGACCTACGTGACCAACCTCAACAACGCCCTCAAGTCGTACGGCGGCGCCGACGTCGCGGGGCAGATCGCCCTGCAGCAGGCCATCAAATTCAACGGCGGCGGCCACATCAACCACTCCCTCTTCTGGGAGAACCTGGCCCCCACGGGCAGCCCCGAGACCGACGCCGCGGCCGCCGCGCCCAAGCTCGCCGCCGAGCTGGCCAGGACCTGGGGCTCGCTCGACGACTTCAAGAAGGCCATGGGCGCGGCGCTGCTGGGCCTCCAGGGCTCGGGATGGGGCTGGCTGGTCAAGGACGCGCACGGGCTCCGCGTCATCACGACAAAGGACCAGGACCCCGTCGTCGGCGCCGAGATTCCCATCTTCGGCATCGACATGTGGGAGCACGCCTACTACCTGCAGGTACGCTACGCTACTCGGAAAGACTTGCGCTCCGCGGACGGGGCTGAAGCTGAGCTAACATCTTTGCAGTACCTCAACGGCAAGGCCGCTTACGTTGACAACATCTGGAAGGTCATCAACTGGAAGACCGCCGAGCGTCGCTTCGTCGGCGGCCGCGAGGACGTCTTCAAGGCCCTCAAGGCCTCCATCTAACTATTTCCAGAGGCAATAGCTAGATGAAAAAAATAAAAATATACGTCCATTAAAAAAGTCGATTACCATCGCCACGCATTGCCACGTTGCTGAGCTTTTTTACTTTCCAACTACACAACTCCACCCTTCACCCTCGTATATGCCACCCTGAAATCAGCGCCACCAATTAAAAGAATAAGGTCATGAAACACGTCAACACACGTATCACAGAATATGACCTTTGATACACGTTGACCACGTTTGTGTACTTTAAATGCACCGGTCAGGGCCAAAAAAAGCTTGTTTTCCGTGGATGTAATTGCGGGCGGGGTCGCACCGCCGGAACGATGCATGTAGGTTATTTATATCGCGTGGCGGCCCTCGTTATCTGCAACGACGTAGCAAAATGATAAGCGAGCGAATTCAATGCAAGAATTGATTCCGTAGAAATGTCTGCAATGTTACACGACAAAGGGACGTGGAATGTTTACGGCTGCGCAAGCGAATGTTATGTGTCACGGTAGGCGAACGCCGTATTCTCACCTTGACTTACATGACAGCCTCAGCACATATATGTATGTATGTATGTATATATACCAAATAATCAAGCGTCGAAGAAACGGAATTGCTCTCCAATATTCATCAACACGCTCATTTTGTCGCTCTCCGCTCGTTTCAATCACGATGAAGTCTACTCTCGCCCTCGTCCTCAGCTTCGGGTACGTTGCCATCCACTCCGGCCATCTTTGACCATCGACCATGTAAGTGCTAACAGCCCGACAGCATGGCCGCCGTCGCGACATACAACACCACCACCACCACCGTCACCGTCACGCAGACCGAGACGCAGACAACCACCAAGACGCTTGCGACCTGCGGCGCCGAGTGCTTCACGACCGCCAGCAGCGTGTGCATCCCCGTGACCGTCACGCACTCCTGCGCCTCTTCTTCTTCTTGTTCTTCTTCTTCTTCCTCCGCCATCACCACCGCGACTGAGCACTCTGCTTCCAGCGCTCTTCCCACCGGCACCTCTTCGTCCGAGCCGACCTACTGCACCGAACCGTATGACTGCGGCGGCGTCAAGCACCCCTCGTCCAGCAGCAGCAGCAGCACCACGACCTACCTCACCATCCCCGAGGGCACGTCCACCTCCACCGTCCACTCGACCCTCACCTCCACCGTCCACTCGACCCTCACCTCCACCGTGACCAAGACCAACAGCCGCAGCTCCAGCGACAGCACGACGGCCCGCACGTCTACCTCCTCCTCCTCCTCCTCCACACCGTCACGCTACCCGTGCGGCCCGTCCTCGCGCCGCCCGACATATCCCGTCTCCAACTCGACGCACGCCCATTATCCCACCGGGTCCGTGACGACCCGCAGCAGCAGCAGCAGCAAGACCCTCACGCACTACCCGACTTCGGATACTGTGTATCCCCCGCCGGTGAGCAGCGGTAGCAGCTCCACCGGTGTGCAGTCGTCCGCCGAGCCGACCGGTACTTCCTCGTCCTCCTCTTCATCCACTACGGAGGAGTACCCTCTCCCCACGTACCCGGTCAGCAACCACACGACCAGCAGCAGCAGCAGCAGCAGCAGCACTCAGACGTCCGTCAGCAGCATTTCAGCTCCCGTTAGTAGCGTGTCTTCCGCCGAACCAACAAGCACCACCGATGACAATAACTACCCTCCCCTCCCAACCCTTGTTCCTTCTCCCTCTTCGTCTACCTCTTTGTCTACCTCTTCCACTCCCAAGCCGAAGCCACCGGCATCGACCATCACTCCGTCTTACGCATCGAGCGTCGACGCTATCGGCACCAGCTCCTCGACCAGCACGACTGTCGACTACTCGCAGCCAACGACCATGGTGACGAGTAGTCGCCATCCCAACTCGTCTTCCAGCGAGTATCCGTCTGCATCTCCGCCAGCATACGGCGATGAGCCACCGTCGTATGAGTAAGGATGTATATAACTACATCACAGCTCGGTATAAAAACTCTAATACGTGCAGAGGTAGATGATGTCTATGCGAAAGTAGACATAGCTTCACATAAAACGGCAAGGGCAAAAGAAGAAAAAATGTTTGAAATGATTCGCCTTTTCGGCATGCTTTTTTTTTTGTGTGGTCCAGTTCTACTGGCCAGTTTGTTTCTATAGTCTATCGTCCTGCGTTTAAATAGAAAACATGAAAAAATACCCGCAGGTATGCCATTGTGTATATTCTATGATCCGGTTCCCATTTTTTTTTGTGATTTGCAATTCCGTCGCAAAAAATGTGCGTGTAGATGTGTGTTATAACCCCAAAATGATGTAGCTGTTTAAGAAAAATGTCGTAGAATCGTTAAAGAGTTTAGTGGCCCTTGGAGAAGGAGATGACGGCCCACTTGCCGTGCCAGGCCCAGTAGCGGGCGCCGGAGTCGCCGCCGCCGCCCTCCATGGCCTTGAGCTCCTCGTCACGGCCGGGGGGGAGGCCGACGACGCAGTCGGCCTTGATGGTGCGCAGCGACATGATGTTGGCGCCGGAGGCGGGGCCCATGGGGCCGAGAGCCTCGGTGTAGGGGGTAGTAGTGTCCCACCAGCACTGTGAATAGTTAGCATATGAACTTTTCTTGATGATTGATTTTGATTGATTTTGAGGTGTACTTACGTCGCCAGTCAGCTTGCGGTAGTTGAGATCACCCTTGAAGATGACAAGCTCAGCGACCTTGAGGTCGTCGAGCAGCTCGGGAGCCTGGGAAGGCAGGCGCCAGTAGCTGCCGCCGGTGTTCCACTGACGGTGGGGGCGGATGACCAGCTGGCCCTCGGTGTGGGCGTCGGCCAGGTGCTTGAAGAAGAACTCGAGGTCGGCAACCTCCTTGTCGGACATGGTAGCGGGGACCTTGCCCTGGAGCTTGTCGTCCTCGCCGGGGGCCTCGAAGAAGTCGCGGGGCTTCTGGAGGGCGGCGAGCATGGCGCTGAAGTCGCTGGGCATGACGTCGGAGACGAACCAGGGGATGGACTTGGGGCGGAGGACGATCTGGGTGGCGAGGCCGGAGGCGAGGAGGAAGGCGGCGAGGACCAGGTCGACGTACAGCTCGAAGCCGGAGTTGTCGAGGACAAAGTCGACGCGGCGCTCAGCCTTGCCGTCGGCGCGGGCCTTGGCAAGGGAGTCGTAGACCTTGGGCAGGTCGTTGGCGAGAATGTTCTTCTCGGCGGCCTTGCGGGCCTCGGCGCCCTGCATCTTCTGGATGTCCTCGTAGGACATGGAGGTGAGGAGGGAGAGGTCAGTGGCGTTGCCCCACAGGCAGACCTCGAACATCTCGGCGAAGAGAGCCTTCTCGGCCTCGGGGTCGTGGGTGGCGGCCTTGTTCTGCTCGATCTCGGTGATGATGTCCTTGTAGCGGGCAGCGAGCTCGGCGACGGCGACGCGCGAGGAGCGGAAGGTCTCGGTCTTTTGGCGGTAGAAGATGTCGTAGTCCTTCCAGAGCTTGGTGGTGGTGAAGAGGGTGTTGATGCGGCTGGACAAGTCAGTATACGGATAAACGACTAAGAGGTATTCAGTGGTTGAACATACCGGTAGAGGTAGCACTCGCCAAAGAGCCAAGGGATGTTGTGCCAGGTGGCGGGGCTGCCGAGGGCCTCAATCTCCTTGTTGTAGCCGGCAATCTCGTCGGTGAAGCCGTCGTCAGGGAGGAGGGTGAGAGGGCGGTCGTGCTCAATCTCGTACTTCATGGCGCCGAGCTGCTCAACGATCTTCTTGCCCTCGGCCTGCTTCTCGGCGTTGTCGGTCTGGCCAATGGACTTGTACATGTCATCGAGGGCACCGGTCTGAGAGGGTAGGGTGTTAGTGGTTATCGGCGCAGCGTGGCAAGCAAAGAAGCCAACATACCAAGATGATGGGCCATCTCTTAGAGACGGCATCGCTACCGGCGGAGAGGGGGTCGCTGGTGTGCGACTTGCCTTTTTTTGATTGTTAGCCATCCCGGTTCGGGGAGCAGAAGCGTTCATCGGGGAGCAGTGACATACGGGTCTTGGTATCAAACTCCATTGTGAATGTGTAGTGTTCGTGAAACAAACCAGCTCGAAGCGAATCAGCCGGAATGGGTATCAAGGAAGAGGGTATAGAAATGAAATAAGGAATAAGAGAGAGAAGTCGAGGACGAGGTCGGACGGCGATGCGCGTTTATTATAAGAACAGAAGGCGTTTGAGCATGGAGGGGCAATTGGCTCAGATACGTTGGCGCAAGAAAAAAGGCTGGAGAAAGGGTACCAAAAAAAGACAGAATGACTAAGGGAGTATGGCAAGTACCTTGGTACCTCTTGTTGCAGCTGCAGGACAAGCAAACACAAAGAAAAAGGTACATGTACAATGTACAGTGCTGGCTGCGACCGACGTAGATGGAGGGGCCTCTTTGGGTATGCCGAGTCGGGCCTTAGTCTTGCTAGCCACACTAGCTCGACCAACCAAAGAGAGGGGCAGGCACCACATAAAACCGACCAGAAGGGGGGGAGGGGTTTCCGCAAGGTACCGGGTACCCCGCCGTCACCGGTGACGCAGTAATGAGTGACTTGGTCAAACGGCGTCGGCGACGACGAGAATGGCAGCGTTTTCTAGCGCTGAAAAATTCTAATTGCGTCTCCACAGCAAGTACCGGGCTAACGCGCAGATCCAGGGCCGCGGTACACTATTCTTGGCCGGAGACACAGCGCTGGGGCTCTGCGTCTCTTCTGCCTGCATACGCCCGGCGAGGTACTTTTCTTTTTAATTTTTTTTAAAAAAATTCTTTAAATTCTCTTCTACGGAAGCACAATCTCTTCCCATCGCGAATCCACGATTGCCCGCTCTTTTATGGGTGCGTGCGTCACAGGAGGCTACCATCTGCTGGATACTGCTGGGTACCGTACAAGGGTACAAAAGTACATGTGTACAAAGGTACAATGCCCAACCCTCCTCCTCCTCCTCTTCCTCCCCCTCGGTAAGTACCTCCGCAAGTACCTCCCACCTCCCGTACCCAACAGTTCAAACTCATCACTTCACCCACCAAAAATCAGCCCGCACTCCCCGGGCCAACCCACCGCCGCTGCAGCACATCTACCAACATGGCCTGGCATTTCCTGCGGGTTGCTCTTCTCTTTTTTTTTTTGCTCGCAACGGCATTACAGCGGTCCTCAATGGCTCCCCTCCCCCTCCGCCCCTCCCAAGCCGTGGCTGCTGTCAACCAGTTCCCCCTCCGCCCCAGGCCATCTCTTTATCAATTGGTGGGCGGCGGGGGAGAACGCTGTGACATAGAAAGACGGTTAGTCGTAGGCTCTAGCTGTACTGTACTGTGCCTGTAAGCGTGGTGCAAAGCCGCACAGCAGGGTCTACAGGTATCTGTGTACATCCATTCACAGCAACTCTCACATACCAGCATACTCGGCTTCTCCATACACACTACAACATGCACACCAAAAGGCCCAACCATGCAAACCTTGCCCCTGGCTTAGGAGAAAGAGCCGAGGGCCAAAACTCGGCTCCGTTCCCCCCGTCACCGACCGGTTCGCCTGAAAAAAGAGGCTGATTTGCGGTGGGCAGCAGCAACAACAACCCATTCTCAGAAACAGCCGCTTATGAACCGCTCCCCAAAACTGAAAGAAGGCCAAAAGCCCGGCTTCTCTTCTGCCTGCTACCCCGACGATCGAGTACAAGGCAACTAACTACCTACACCGCGTTCCATACTCTCAAACCATCCGTGCGTGTATAAACCTACTCGGGCGCCCCCCGTGCAGTGTAACAGCCTTATATCCCGGGACAAACAATGCACCGCAAAAGCTTTCAACTCTATCAGTGCAGTACCCGTTCTCCAATACTACAGCAACCTTCCACTTCCCATCTCTACCTCGTTTGTGTACATTCGTATCCGTCAGCTCAAAAGAGCCAAGAAACTAGCCATAAACTAGGTACCGCTCTACATGCATGTAAAACCGCAGATTCAGCCGGGAATCTCATCTCGGCAGTATTCACAGACCCTCGAGCAAACAGACACAGACCAAAAAACACCGCAAATCTCATCAAATATATGGGCCGCCAGTGTCATGTCTTCTCCATCACCAGCAGCGCTAGATGCCACTTGATGCCCTCTCCAGCCACACACACCCATCTTCTTCGGTGTCTCCTGGCCAGTCAACCACTGTCCTTTACACACTTCAAAGCGTCACGTCACACCTCTAACCGTCTTTATAAAAATGATAATAATACTAACGAACCATTAGCGGGTATCCTCACCAGTTCCCACCCTATCCCACTATTCCGACGTCATAATTCCGGGGCTGCGATAAGATTCTTCTTCTTTTTTTGCTGCCAAAGCGCAAGGGGACGAGGGCCATTGTCAAAAGACTTTTTTTTTTCTTCTGTCCTTTCTCCGCGTCTCTTATTTGCCTCGAAATGTAGCCGGGCCCCGAAACCTAACCATGTTCAATGAGCGCTAGCCACTTCTTGGCTCAGAATTGCATCATTGTTACTGCGATACTACTGGATAATAAATCTTTTTTTTCCCATTAATGTTTTTTATCTCGCATTCCTGCATGAGTCACGAGCCGGATTTGCCCGGGTGTCAAGACAGAACAAACCTAAAGCGTGCGTGTAGATCTCACTAACATCTGTGCTCGTTCGTCGTCTCTTCCCACGTTGTTCCCGCCCGGCCACGTTATTCAATCACCGGTCGCCCAGCTAACAACAAATCCCCAAACGTCCATTCAGCGTCTCTCATTATTCATCCACTCTGCCCGACTAAAAATTACATAAAAGTACATAAATAAAACAAAATAAAAAATCTGACGGGTTCGCCATACGACCCTGGAAAATGAATCTGATTCAGTTCAGTTGGCAGATAAACGATGGCACAGACGACACCATCTCACCCTTCCTCCCTCCCCTACCCCGTTGCCAATATGCACGTGTATCCTGTATAACCCGTATCCAGCCCAAGATACTCCATACTCCCTTATCCTCTAATGCTGTCACTCCCTCCACTCTTCCGCGGCCTTTCTCGGTTTCACCTCTCTTGACTAGTAAGGAAGCTTTTTGTGTTATGCCGAAACTAGCGGTGGATAATTATGACGGTGTTGAGGAACCTAGTCGAAGCAACTAGTCCCCTAACCATCTCGCTACACTGACTTGATGTACTCGGGGAAGCGAATTGCTGCCTGCTGGTTCGGGGATTTCAGTCTCTGGCTCAATCTCTCCATCCGGAAATTGCCTCATTGGACATTACTCGTTGTTTTGCCCATCTGCATGCATACATGTATGTATGTACAACACGGCTCAGGCTTATCAGAATTGACAGCCGGCAGTCTCATGTTACTCTGCAGCATCGTTCCACAAACGTGCAGCAAATGTCATCATCACACATCTCGCCAGTACTCACCTACAGGGCCCTCGACGCCGTTTCGAAAAATAAATCCCGCTTCCCTATCCTTTCGTCCCCAATACATGTCTCCCTCAGCCTGGCTAATTATGGGCTTCACTGTTGGCGCGTGTAACGTGTCCAGCTGTGATGGGCCTGTTGACCAACTTTAGATGGGCTATTCTGAAACTGCACATTGGACCACTCTTTAAGGCATCGTCATACTGCGCCGACAGATACACGCTCAGACATGGCAACGTCAACAAACCTTACACACATGTACAGACGACACACGAACCGAGACTACAAACACAAGCAACTCACAAACGACTACATATCATATCATCGAGTACAACTATGTATATTTACCAACTTCATCAACTAATAGAATAACAAATATGAACCGTGAAAGTCGTTAAATAACCATGGCCTCGCCATCACATGTCCACCGCAAATATACCCGCAAAATACCCCATGCACCACAACTCACGACAAACCACTAGGTCTGCGAGCTCTACTTTTATCCCCGCTCCTCCTCGAAATGGTCAAATTACACGTCCCGGTCAACGTCTCAGGCAATCCGGTCTCAAGTAATGCTTTTCTTTACCCGTAGTTTCCAACTCATGAGACCCTGGCGATCCAATTTCTGATCCCAACTCCAAATGCATAGAACAGACTGGCCGGTAACCAGTTAAAACGTGTCAGTCTCTTGGCTCGTCATCGTACCAAATGTATCTATAGATGGTTAGCTTTGCATCGATAAATAGCCTTGCCTAGAGCTTGGCTCACCTCTCTTTCGTCGGCGCTCTTCCCTTGCAGCCTCCTCCTCTGGGCTCTTTGGCGTCATCGCTCGTGGGCCACTAGGCCTGCGGCTGGGAACGCCCAATGCCGCACTGAGATTGCGATTTTCAATCTTGGGGCTGCCATCGCCCGTCACTTGGCTGGCGTGCGTTCCAGTCGCACTGCCATATCCGCTCTCGTAGTTCGTATGCGCCACCGGGCTGTTCTTCTGCAGCGATGATACCCGGTTTGATTTGACGGGGGTATGCACCGAGGGATCAAGAGGTTCCTTGGGTGGCCGGGGCGGAGCTGGCTGCTGCTTGGGTGATGACAGCGAATAGTCGGCCTCTCTGGTGGCGCCAGATGACGTCGCGCTGTACCTATTGGTGTTGGGCGGCAAGCGGCTGAGGCTTGTGGCCGAACCATCCCAGTCTGCCGAGCGAGGCGTCATGGGGTTGTCGTACTCCTGAGCAGAGTACTCCAGGGCTGTGCGGTATCGCTCCGTCTGACCCTGTCGAGGCTGCGGGTGCTGCAGGTTGACCGAGTTTCGGTGCGCCTTGTACTTGGGATCCTCGGACAAGGCGAATGCAGGAGCAGGGGGCTGCGAGGGCGCTCCAACATGTTCCGTCAGTAGATTCGGGTTGGAGAAGTCCGCGGTCAGCTTATCCGAGGGGTAAAGGTTACGGTCGAGGTAGGCGTCATCGTATGAAGCCAGGCTTGATCCCGATCGTGAAGGAGGCTGAAACTCGTCGTACTTTGAGCCCTTCTTAGAGGCACCACTACCGCGGAAAGCCCGTCCGACACTGGACGCTGTAGTCTCTGACCAGCGCGAGATTTTGGGAATCCACCCCGATGAGCTGGTGGATTTGTGCTTCTTTCCCTTCTCACTGCGTGGTGTGTTGTCAGCGCTGAGAGCTGTTTGTTGCGCTCCGGACGAGGTCTGGGGTGATGTCTCCGGCGGTACTGATCCACCACGTCGGGCCTCTTCGTCACCGTACGCGGGAGATAACATGCCAGGGTTGGGCTTGGCTGTGACGGCATTAGGCAAGTCATACTGGTACTCGTCTTCGTGCTCTTCCACAGTGCTGATTCTGTTGTCGGAGTACTTGTGCTCTGCTGCAGCTCCGCGGGACACACTGGCGTGGCTGGCAGTAGAGTTGCCTTCGGGCTCATACCCTTTGTCCTGCTCGTACTGTCCCTCGGGCTGCAAATTCTCCATGGATTGGCCTTGCCCGCCAGTGGAGATGGGAGGGGCAGTCTGCGACTTGAGCACGTCAACTTCGCCGAGGAGTTGGACCAGCATATCCTCGATTCGGCTCAGATCATTCGTGCCCTTTGCACTAAGACCTTGCAGCGCCCTCTTCCACAGGTTCTTCTTCTTGGTTGCCTCGTCCAGGGTGCCGGCCTGCGAGGCACTCTGCAGGGAGCGGGTCGCGGTGCCGGGGAAGGGACGCGGGCCGTTGATGGCTTTCTGGAGCTTCTCGGTATTCTCAACATTGGCGAAGATTACGTCGTCACCAGTGTCTTGCACAAGCTCCT
Source organism: Lecanicillium sp. G3 (assembly GCA_037575805.1). Classification (NCBI taxonomy): domain Eukaryota; kingdom Fungi; phylum Ascomycota; class Sordariomycetes; order Hypocreales; family Cordycipitaceae; genus Lecanicillium; species Lecanicillium sp. G3. Next base: position 489,278 of record JAZHPD010000005.1, on the reverse strand, counting down.
TCATCTCGCGGAATGAGTTGCGCATCTCGACCGCAGCGTTCATGAGCAACGCCACAATCTCCGTGTCTCTTGCGCTCCTTTGTGCATCTCGGACCATCAAGTGCTGCATCAGGGCGACAATGTCCTTGTTTTCGATGCGCTCAATACCGGCGCCAGTGGCGGCGTCGTAGAATGGCGACTGCATCCCTTGCGAGAAGCCACTGAGGTGGCGAGGGTTGTTGGCCTTGGACACGTAGAACGGATCATCGTCGAGGTTGTTGCCACCCGTGGCATCCATGGACTTGCCAGTCACGACATCAGGTGTGCGGTTCGGGCCGTTTGACATGTAGCCTTCGTCATACTTTTGGCCAAGACCTGGGCTAGCTGTACCGTACGGCGTGTTGTAGGTCTGATCCACCTGGCCCCTGTCCAGAATGTCGTCCTCCAGGTTGGGGTTGGCGATGGGGCTGGCATCCTCATAGGGGTTTGTGACGAGCGTATCGCGCTTGCGCTCGGCAGAAGTTCTTTGCCACTCTTCTTCGGGTTCTTGGCCTCCAGAGTGTGCCGCGAGCGCGGCGGCTCCCAGCGCGGCGGCTCCGGCAGCAAGGTCCAGTCCTCCTCCTTTGCTAGACTCGCCGGTCGCATGTCCGTAACCACCAACAGTATGCGGCGTGGGCGTTACCTTGCCGGAGATGGTATCCCAGTTTGGTTCTTCGCGGTCAATGGCCTCGTTGAGAAGTGAAGGGTTTGTAATCATGTCGTCGTCCATGTATCCAATTTCAGGCATGGGGTTGGCGGCATCGGGCATTCCAGTGGCAGTCATCGCCGGCTCCTCGTAGTAGTCGAAGTCGTCCACGCTGTGGGTCGGAGTCTTGGGCTTCCAGTTCACGTTCACGGCACGCTCTTTGAATGATGTATTTCTAGCCACACCAGCAGGCTGGAAGTTTTCGTCCTCGTACGTCTCAAGGCCGGCCTGCCTCCTCTCTTGCGCGGCCTTGAGCGCAGCCGCGGCAGCACCAACAGCACCGGCGGTGATGGCAGCTTCCGAGGCGGTAGGTGAGTTGCGGTATCGCACACGGGGCACTTTTCTGCCATGCTCATCGAGATCATATTCAGAGTATTCCTGGGACTGTGCAATTGATCTCGAGGTGGGAGTGTGCCGCGCCTCGTCTCCAAGATCTTTGGGATCATCAACGGACATCTTGTCCGGGCTGGCGCTGGCACTGCCACGGCTTAGTGGCTGGTTGGGCTGGTCATAGGACAGCGCAGAGTCTCGAGTGCCCGAGCCGTATTCATTGCCGGACATGCCAGTAACCACGGATTGCTCGAGCATGGAGCCGTCAACGAGTGACGCCACAGCAGACTCTACACCAAGAGGAGGGTTGACGAGGTTTGGGTTGCCGGAGATGCCACGGACTTCGTGGCCAGCAGCGTACTGTGGTTCGGGGGGGTTGTCGAGGTTGAGCGAATCGATAGAGTGGATAGAGTGCGCCTGGCGTCTGTGGTCGGGCGACTTTTCAGGGGACGAAAATGCGTCAACGGACTGCATGCTTCTCGCGTTGCGCGGCATCTGGGTCTCACTCCCCGCCTCTGTGTAGCCAGAGACGCTGGGAATGGGGCTGAGACCGCGAGCACCAGCCTGATAGGGCACGTATTTCAGAGGCGGTGGAACATCTTGCATGTTGTTGTAGAGGCTGTTTGCGTACGGTTCTTCGATGTAGTCATCGTACTCTGGCATTTCCCGAGCGCCCTGGGCACCGTAGTAGTCATATTGGTTAATGGGCATCTTGCGGCCGAACTCATCCGTCTCGTACTCTTCGGTGTACTCCTTCTTGCCGCGAGGAAGGGCGGTCAGGTCTCCATGGGAAACATTGGCATGCTGCATTGTGAGAGGCTTTGACGGCTCCGCGGGAGATCTTGACGGAGTTGGCGTCGACTGAACTGAAACCATGTGATCTTGAACTTCCCGGGTAGGGCCGAGTTCTTCGGTGGCAGAATGGGGCCTATCCGTATCGGCTGACAGGATTGATGTTCTGGTGACTTCGGAGGGATTGATATCGCTCATTAGAGGCATTGGCGGAGCTGGCTCATCCTGGTCAAATTCGTCCATATACAGGTCCCTACCCACGGAGCGACTTCGTGAATGGTCGGCTCTTCGTCTGCGTCTGTCTCTTTGTTTTCGGTCCGTGGCATCTGAGCCATCGTCGAGTGCAGAGGATATGCCTTTGGCTGCGGCGGCACCGGCAGCGCCAGCAGCAGCAGCTCGTAGCAGGTTTCCACCACGATGAGGCGAAGCTGGCGTCTCTTCATTGGCGAGATACTCGGCGCCTAGCGAATCTTGACTGCGGCTGTGCATGGACATGTTTTCATAATCATGGCGGGCTTCACGATTGCGCCTGTCCTTGTTTCGAGGGCTCTCTTTATGGTCGCCTTTTTGGCCCGATGTCCGCCGCTTCTCCGTGTAGCCATCATCTCTTGATACCGAGGTGCCTGTGGAGGCAATTGACGAGCGACGGGTTTCGCGCTTGCTCTGTTCTCTCTTGAGCGCACTAAGCTCAGGTAGAATGAGTCGGCGGATAGCATCTTCCACCGTTTCCAAGAGCTTAGGGTTGTTTATCGAGGAGGACTTGGAAGCGCCAGACTTGACGGACCGGTTGCCGGCTGAGAGGTTTGAAGACAGCAGGCTGGAGTCGCCACCAGAGATGTTGGATTCTTGCTGGCCTCGGCTGGAGCGACGCCGCGGAGAGCGAACTTCTTCGGCATTGTGCTCTCCCACGCTGCTGGTCCGGCTCTTGGAGCGGCGCTTCTTCTCTGATGACTTTTCTTTTGAGCGCTCTGATACCTTGGACCGATCTCTGTCGCCGCTTCGAACCTTGCGACTGTGCAGAGCCTCGCCAGCGGCGCCTCCAGCCAAAGCGGTGGCAGCAGCGCCGGCCAGAGAATCACCCCTCGATTTGACCTCGCTAGTCGGCCCCGTACCATCCAAAAAGCTGTCTGCGGGAATGGCCGAGATCTCGGACACGTTGCCAGGCAGATACGACACCTTTTCGTCGGAAGGAATCAGCGGGCTCGCGGGACGGCGGCGACGGTGGCCTCGCTCAATCTCAATGTCGATGGGGTTCCTGGAGACATTGGACTCTTCGGTGGCCGATGCGTAGGACGTCATACTATGAGCGTCTTCGCCCTCGGGCAGCTGCAGTTCTCCTGAAGCAACTTGTTCGATGGGAATACGGCGGGTCAAAGAGACCTTGCGAGAGCCCTTTGTCTCTGTGACTTGAAAGTGGTCGCCCTTGGCCTTGGAGGGCGTTAGACGAACGCGGACGCTGGGCTTGCGCTCTGTGGTTGCGGAGGAGACTTTGCCACCCTCAAAGTATTCGATGAGGAGCGACGTCTGTGACTTGTTGGCCTTGTGCCCGCGGGTTCTTATGGTGACTGGGGTGCCGTCCTCGGGGAGAGAGTAGCTGGATTTTTCGTCGCCGGGCTTGGACACATCGGTTGCCAATTCAGTGGCGAGCTCGGTGGGCGTCGCAGTGTCGGTGTCGGTGGGTGCAGGTAACGGAGGGGCTTTTCTGGAATCAGCACCCATGTTGGCACTGCCACTGGGCGGTTGCAGAAGCCGACTGTGTGAACCAGGCCGCCCAAGTTTCCCCGGCTGGTTTTGTCTATATGATTAGGGTATCGCTGTCTGTGGCAGCGAGCGGTCGGGGAGGGAAAACGGTGGAGAGGACCGAATTATCAAGACATTCGGAATGAGGGATTGGGCGGCGTGCGAGGGGTTAAAGACGGCAGAAGAAATCTGCGACAAACGTTAGGATGAGAGACAAAAAGGTTGGCCGCAGCATGAGCATGCATAAAAACTGGGCGACGACGGGCTGAGGGGCGACGGAGATGACGAGCAGGCAGTGAGACGCCGAGCAAGTCGAGTAGAGGCGTACTGTATACAGGACACTGTCGAAGCAGTGCGCAACAAAAGGTGTAGGAAACAGAATCAAATGTCGGCGTCAAACGGAAAGAGACGTTTGCCTGGTCGGAGCAACAAGGACAAACGACGACGGTTGTGCGGCAACGAAAGAAGCTGTTGAGAGCAAATAGAGGCGGCAAGTTGTTGTTAAGCGGATTGGCGAAATGGATTATAAAATAGTACAGGCGAAAGGTGAAGCAGAGGGATGCTCAACGTCCAGTCAAAGTCGAAGGAGGAGTCAATGTCGATGTTGGATGTCGAGTAGATTTCGTCGAGGATCAATCAAGCCGGAGGCCGCACAGCAAACATCAGGCGTGGTGGTGCGTGGTGCGCAGAGCAGAGCAGAGCGGGCTGCAGATGCAAAGTGAAGCTTGCCTCTGGCGGGAAGCAATCGGAAAGACGTGGGAGTTGTATGTGTGCGAGTGTGCGGGTGTGGGTTGCACGAGGCTGCACGGTCCAAGAGGGGGGAGACGAGGGGAGGAGACGAGGTCGGGGGTACAGGGGAGAAAGAAGGAGAGATGTGAGGCTTGAGATATGGGATTTGTTATTGTCAAACAGTAGCTAAGTAAGTAGAGTGGCCAGGAAGAAGAGGCACTCGGCAGAGAGACGACAGGCGGACCAGACCAGACCAGAGCGGGATAGTTGGTGGATGGTTGGATGGTGGATGGTGGATGGGTTGATGCGCTGGCGGTGCCGATGAGCTTGTCCAATGAATGATGAATGTGGAAAGGGCCGGGGGTGGATGGGGGGGGGTGGGCTGGGCGCTGGGCGGGAAGTTGGGAAGGTGCGGCCCAGCGGGCACTTGCCAGTGGAGGGACACTAGAAATCTGCTGGAAGCAAGCAATTGCCCGGGTGCCTTGCCTGTTACTGTTAAACTGTTAATAGAGGACAACACTAACTACAAGACACTAACTACAAAACACTAACTACCAGGTACCTAATATTTTACCTACCAACTGCTACAGATACACCCCCCAACGTTGCACCGGCTACAACTAAAACTTGACGCTACTTGACACTCGGACGAGTTACCACCAGATCAACTCCTGTCGTGGCATCTCTCGTTTCTACTCCGTACTCCGTTACTGGCAATGCCCTTTTGCTTTTGTTTACTTGTCTCTATTGACAACAAAAAACCTGTACACCAAAAAACACTTGCTCACAACCTTTTGAGTTTTTGCCCGGCTGCTGTCAGTGCTCTCTCTCTCTGTGCCCATGTCTCGTCGGATCAGCAACTCGGGACGGCCAACACTCCAAAAAGAAAAGAAACAAAAAAAAAAACGAACCCGGCAAATCGTATCATGATCCCAACCCCGTCTCCCAGCCAATTTCATAGCGTACCCAGTTGATCCTGGCACTAAGCCGGGAGTCGGGGGGCCAGCACGATTGGAGAAAAGCAAGGCGCCGCCGCGGGTGATGGCCCTCTCTCTAGGGACTGGTGACAAATGGAGACGTGGGTGTGTTTGTGGATGCCCCAATATGTGACTGTGACCTGAGAGCTGATACCGAGCTTACTGAGCTTACTGGTACAGACGAGTTGGCCAGCCGCGACTATCAAACTCGCCTGCGGTAACACGGGGGGGCTCAAGATGTGACTGTCAGCTGAGCGCCATTACATGCAAGCTCGAGGCCCAACTGCCCTTATTACTTGCCCAAGTACAGTACTGGACAGCCAGCTACACCTACGCGTCCTTGCAATAACCCCGTCTTCGGCACTCTTCTTCTCTTCTTCTTCTTCTTCTTCCTCCTCGGAACATTTTGCATCAAATGCTACCGTCTGTCGAAAGCTTATCCCGCACAGTCAAGCGCTGCGCCCATCACCATCACACCGCAACGTGCCGCCCCCACAGCGGGAGCCACTAAACCAGCGCACCCCCCTCCCCCCCCCCTCCCCCCTCTCCCCTGTTTCCCCTAATAAACACTCCCCCGCAGCACTGTCCTTCAGGGCTCTCCTCCCACTCTTGTCACTGTAGCTGAGCCTGCCAGGGTTTTGCTTCTCCCGCTGCCACGGTAACCAAGCCTCGTAGCCATGGGCGACGCGCCTTAACTACGGGCTAGCTGCTGTCCGGATTTCCGGAGTCATGACCGAGCGCAAAAGGGAAAAAGAAATCCAAAGAAGAAGAAAAAAAATCAAGATAATCTCGAGTTTTTGACCGTTTCTTTTTTTTTTTAATTAAATTCTTGGGTGGGCATAAGCGACATCTCCTTTGGTATGCTATCCTGCCCACCCATGCGCCTAAAATTGCCCGCCCGCATTCCAGTACATCGAGGGGGTTGTCCCAACTGCCAATCTTCCATTAAAATGCGCCTTGATAAGATCTCTACTCCAATCTACGCGAGAGAGCACAAACGCTTTTTTTTCTTGTCCTTGCTCGCGTTCGCCATCAATAACCATAAAATGTTGCCATTATAGATGGCTATGCTGTCACTGGCCTGGTCCACATTCAACAACAATTCGCCACGCCCCATTTCCTTTATCCATCTGCATTGCATGTCGCTTTCTCCGTCCAACTGCCTCTACCAAATACCACTGTAATTACTCTCTCTTTCAATCATCTTCTCGGGATAACAGCACCATAGCCGAATTTGATACATCACACTCACAAGTAGACTTTATTTCAATCAGCCGACGTGTGCTGATATCCTCTCGCATGTACTCGTAGTCTCGTACCGAGGTACCAACGTACCCTACACCTAAACAACAACAATAACAAAACGTTGAAATTGATTTCATATCATTCAAATATCAATTAAAGAAGCATCAATTCCAACTGTTAAGCACTGCATTCACGTCCAATTGTATCCATCGAGTATCAGTCAATGGTGCTGGTAGAGTTTCCTCCCGCCTCAGCTGTGCTCCCACGCACACCCACGTCTCCCGCATACACTTTATACACGCTTCATTAGCCATGTAAACCACCTCACTCACGCTCTTCATCACCCAACACCGCACACTCTCACTGGCCGTCTACAACAGCTCACCCGGCTCCCATTTCAGCTCTCTCGTCTCCCGCTCCCGCTCCCGCATATTCCTCTCCACAAACTCCCTCCATCTACTCTGCGTCCTCGCTCCGCTCGCCGTTCTTGCTTCTGCCGCCTCCGCCCACCGAGCACAATTCTCGGGCCGCAGGTCGTCGGCCGTACAGCCGAAACGGGCCCTCGGCGCACGCGGGGTCCGCGAGCCTGTCCTCGCGCGCCAGCTTCCCGAAGAGCTCCCGCACGACGAACTTGCGCCGCGCGTCCGTCTCCGAGCGCACCGCGTCGTTGCGCTGGTCATGCAGGTGGTCCATGTGCAGCTACGACAGGTACGCCAGGTACGCCCGCGACGAGGCGAACGTCTGGTCGCGCGCGGGGAGCTTGTCGCGGGGCAGCGTGCCGAGCTCGACGAGCTGGCTCATGTGGAAGCTGAGCGCGCGCCGGGTGACGGCCCAGGTGCCCTCGTCCACTCGCTCCAGCGAGCCGATCGCCGAGAATTTGGGGACGTACAGCTGCAGCACAACGTTGGCCATCTGCTTGTAGAGCTTCTTCAGTCTGCCCAATGTCGATGTTCGGGTTCAGTAGCGGTCGGTCCTCCGGCCTCGACCTGGGGTTTCGAGCATCCCGCCCATTGTCCCGTTGTGTTGAATGTACTCCATTACGATAAAGGGCCCCAGCCCCAGCAGACTCTCTTTCTTTGTGCCCCAGGTGGAAGATGGACGGTACAGGTATCGCCGTGTGATCTTGTATGTATTGAATGACGCCACTTCCGTTTTGCACCTTTTCTTCGGGGACCTGACAGTCCCGGGTTTAGGGAGTCGAATAAGTGCCGAGTTGCCGTTCATAAATTTCATGCGGAAGATGGCGTTGAAAGACCCGGTGAGAGGGTCGCATAGTTCCTCTGCCACGCCGCCGCCGTAAAGGTGCCAACCGTTCGCATAGTGTTCGTTTCGAGCAGCAGCTTGATCCGGTCCCTTTCGATGCGCTCGCTCTCCTAGGCGACATCGTCAAATTCTATCCGCGGTTCCATTTTTGCCGTAAAAGATTCTATCAACACGCACCAAATATTCTTGCGCCGCCGTTGTTAAAGGGGTTTGCGGCTGCCTGTTGGTCCAATGCTTCGCCCAACTGTCGCAATCTGAATCGGTGGCGCCGCCCTGGTCACACAAGCCATCCCCCTCACTATCAATCATGAAATGAGCAAGAGCATTGCGAAATGAAGGTAATGTTATATAAGAAAAAGTATCGTTGGCAGTGATTCAAAAAGATGGTCTCTGCTCTTCTGCTGCTGGTTGCAGAGCAATGCTGGCTGTTAAAAGCCGCGTCCGCCTCATACAATGGTCAATCCCGACCGGGCATCGGCGCAGGCCTCATTCACATCTTATATACACATGGCAAAACCCGATCCCCATATCCGCTCTGGACAATTTTGCCAACCCGGCAAGAAAAAACATGATCCGCTCAAAACGCCACGTGTGCTCGGCTCGTTGGCGGCACAGCGTATTACAACAATATAAATAAACTCCAGTGTTGAACATTCGGCCAGAGAAAGAATGCCGGCCTTTTTTTCCGTTGTCAGAGATGAATCGCTTAACTGACGAAGCGCTTCTCAAATTCGGCATACAGCTTCGGGCTGATTTCGTCGCTGCTCAAGCCTTCGACCTCAATCAGGACGCCCTTCTTGGCGTAGTGTTCGAGGAGGGGCTCGCTTGTCTCCTGGAACTTCTGAAAACGAGCGCGGTAGACCTGCTCGTTGTCATCAGGGCGCTGGATGAGGCGCTCGCCGGTAATGTCATCGATGCCGGCCTCCTTGGGCTTGTTGAATGTGGTGTTGTACACGCGGCCGGAGGGCTCATGGACCCAGCGACCGGCAATACGCTCGAGAATCACCTCAAAAGGAGTCTTGATTGCCACGGCGAGGTTGATGGGTACAATTTTGTCCAGGGTCAGAGCCTGCGCAGCGTTTCGAGGGTATCCGTCAAGAATGAAGGACGCGGCGGGGTCTTCGGAAGCCAGAGGGGGACCAGTGTCCTCGTGGATGACCGGATCGGGGTACAGCGACTCGTTGGGCCTATCAAACGCATCGGCATTGGCGGCGACGGACGAGAGCGTCATAACGTTGGGTCTGTGGCCGTAGAGCCAGCCCCTGTGCTGCAGCTCGTTGGAGATGAGGCGGAGCATGAGGCTGTCGGCGACGAGGCCGCCAGCCTTCATGATGCCCTCGACCTGGATGCCTGCGAGGAAGACGGTTAGTAGGCGAACAAGAGCGGATGCGCATCCGCAGGTCAAACATACCTAGAGGCGTGCGGTTCTTGACATTGGTCCGGAGCAGGTCGCCGGTGCTGATGGCCTGGAGCTGGGGGAAGCGCTTCAGCAGGCGCTCCGACTGGGTGCCTTTACCCACACCCGGCGCCCCGACGAGGAGCACTCGGGCGGCGCGGTTCAGTTGCATTGTCGGGCAGTGCCGCGTGTTGGAAAAGGAAGCACACGATGTTGAAACAGGGACCCCGCGACCGTGGAGAGACCCTTTGCGATTGACCAACCCGATCCCTTGTTTTTAAAATGGGTCGGGAATAAGGTGCGGGCGGTAGAAAAGTGTTGAAGAGGACGGATATAGCGGGTGAGAGGGCGCCAAAATGGGGGAAAAAACTGATGTAAAAAAAAAAAAAAAAGCAGTCAAACGCTGAGAGATGAAGCAATGAAAAGCACGATACTAGGCCACCGGGCAAGGGAAAAAAGAAGTGTGAGGGGAGGAGAGTGTAGGAGGGTGGGATGGGATGAGGATGAGATGTTGAGCCCGGGAACGGAGATATGGGAGGCAAGGCAGGCAGGCAAACAGATGGCTTGGAGCTAGCGGCGCGGACAGCTTTGTAGTCGTGACGTACCAGTCAGGTAGAGTTGGCGGGTGCAGGTACTTGCTCGGTACTGATCTCCGGAAGGCCGGAGAACGGCTTGCCTGCTCCCTCCCCTCAGCGCAGCTCACTGCAGCAGTGGGCTGAGTGCGGTTGTGGTGTTGCGTGTGCTGGTCTCGCTCTAGCGGAGGCCATGCCTGGAACCGTGACTTTTTGGCCTTGTTCCCAGCGCTCTTGAGCCTGCTAGCGGGTCCCTGGTGCGACTGTTGGGGAGGGGAAACGTCGTGCACTGGGCACCTATGACGCTGCCTTTCAGGGCGGTGCCTTAGCGAAGACACCTGGAAGAGGCCGCTGTCGGCAGTCAATCCCATGGCGTCGCGGGGAAATGGTACGTGCCGGAGAGATGCGACCAGATTCGGGTAGGTGGCAGATGAATCTAATGCCGAGTCATTACTCCGTACAAGACATAACAATATCGAGAAATTATAAAAAACCATTCGTCTTTTCTTTCCTATCTCTTCATCTTCTGTTTCTCTCATCGACTATCCCTCTGCTACGCCATTCATTCCGTGTATCCGTTCCCCTTACCCAGCTTCCCGGTCTTCGGACCATCCTCTTCGCTCGCCCGGATAATTAACGTGTCACATGAAGTTTACCTTTGAGTCCCCGTCATAGCCGGTAGATATGCGTAGTAGCTTAATACCAACTGATTTCTTGTCCTAGTTCATAACCCGCCGGAGCTGCCTTGCGTTCCTCTGAGCCGCTCACCCCTGGCTAGTCGAACTGGGCTGTAAGCCCAAAAATATTTACAAAGGCCATTCTACCATGTCGTAAACAGGAAGCTCATGTCTTGTCAGCATCATGGCTGCAATCTCATCACCGCAAGCTTGACATGTTTACCAAGCACCATGTCCGTCTTCATCATCCATGTCATGCTTGCACACTTCGATCACGTGAATACTCACGTGACATGTTCCACCTTGCTGTTGAGTGGATGGGTTTTTATGCAGCCACTCAGCAAAAAGGTACGTACCTGACTCGCCCTGGCTGGCGCCCTGGGCCTCTGCACTGTGTGCCGCCGCTGGCCACGGGGCTGGGCTACCGGCTCCTCCGTACGGCGTGCGTGCCAGGCAAATCTCACTAGACCCTGACAGAAGGCTCTGGCATTGAGGGCGACTAATTTTCATCTTCTCAACAATTTCATCGCATTTCATCCCCGCCAACACTCTCCATGACTGCATAAACACGTTAAATCGCTACTTCACTCTTTTATCCCCCCCTACAGCCACACATCACCATGAGCGCCTCTTCAAGGGCGGCTCGCCTGGCCACCCGAAGCAACCTAGGGGTTGCTTGTAAGTTTCCCTATTGCCTCACTGGCATCCCATCTTGCTAACCGCAGCGCAGCGCGCACCCTCTCCCGCGGCGTCCAGCCGGCTCTCCTCTCCCGTCATATCTTGCGCCAATCACAAGTTCCGGCCCTCGCGCTCCTCGTCCCCGTCCGTCAAATTGGTACCGAGCACCACCGATCCGACGCCTCGGCCGGAGGCCCGCCTCCTGGCTTCAATGCCGAACAAGCCAAAAAGCCGCTGTCAAAAGAAGGCGCTGCCGCCGAAGCGACCAAGGACAAGAATGCCGCCGAGGCGGATCTGACAAAGGACGAGGCCAAGATTGACGAAATCATGGCCAAGTCCGACGACCTGGCGAACCAGCGCGAGGTGACCAAGAAGGAAAAGGAGGAGAAGAAGCTCACTCTCTGGCAAAAGGTCAAGAAGGAAGCCCGCCACTACTGGGATGGTAGCAAGCTGCTTGCTGCCGAGGTCAAGATCAGCTGGAGGCTCGCCCTCAAGATGGCCGCCGGTTATGAACTGAGCCGCAGAGAGCACCGCCAGCTGCAGCGCACTGTCAAGGATTTGGGCCGTCTTGTACCCTTTTCCGTCTTCATTATTGTGCCACTGGGTGAAGCTCTGCTCCCTCTGGCCCTCAAGCTGTTCCCCAACATGCTTCCCAGCACATTCGAGGGCCAAAAGTCCAAGGATGCGAAGGCCACGGTGCTCAGAAGCACAAGAAAAGAAGTCAGCAGCTTCCTGCGACAGACGCTCAAGGAGACTGGTCTCCCTCTGACTGCCGCCACGGCGCAAAAAGAAGAGTTTGCCAACTTCTTCCGCAAGGTCCGATCCACCGGCGAGGCTCCCACCAACGACGACGTCATCAAGGTGTGCCAGGTCTTCCGCGATGACCTGACCCTCGACAACCTGTCGCGTCCCCAGCTCGTCTCCATGTGCCGCTACATGACGCTCAACACTTTTGGTACCGACATGATGCTTCGCTACCAGATTCGTCACCGCATGAAGCAGATTAAGAGGGATGACCGTGCCATCAGCTTTGAGGGCGTCGACAGCTTGACCGTTGCTGAGCTGCAGATGGCCTGCGCCGCCCGTGGTATCCGCACCCACAGCGTCTCCCCGGCCCGCTTGCGCGAGGACATGCAGACTTGGCTCGACCTCCGCCTCAAGGAGCGCGTTCCTTCTACGCTCCTCGTCCTGAGCAACGCCTACATGTACGGCCAGGGCTCTGGTGAGGGCGGCAGCCAGATTGAGGCTCTTATTGGTGTTCTTTCCTCCATCCCCGAGGAGCTTTTCCACGAAATTGAGCTCGAGGTCCACAACGCCGAGGGCGCCGCCACCAACAAGCAGCGTCTCGAGGTTATCCGCGAGCAGCAGGACCTGATCGAGGAAGAGAACGAGCAGAACGAGGAGAGCCAGAGCACCGGCATGGCCACTCCTCGCGACACCGAGGACATTGACGAAAAGGAGGAGCGCGAGGCGTCTGCCCAGGAGGCGGGCGCTGGCAAGAAGCAAGCTGGCGAGATGGTCGATGCTGAGCAAGACCAAACCGAGGCCGCCAACGAGGAGCGCAAGGCGGCTTCTCCCAGCGAACAGAAATAAGCGGCAAGCTGCTTTCATGCACAGCGACTATGCCTGAGCACTGAGCAACACCACTCCCAAGTCTCATTCATTTTTTTTTTATAATTCTACGACTTGTCTTATTTTTCATATGTACGACTTTCTACGGCATTACTAGGCAAAAATGGCGTGTAACACTACTATAAATCAGCAAACAGGAATTGGAGAGGCATTTGGGGACAGCGCAATTAGACATATCTCGACACTACCGGAACAGCAAATAGACTCTGCATTTACAAAACATGCCGTGCTTTTTCGTGATTGGAGGCTACAATGAATATTGTATACGCTGCATGAACTGATAAAAATGCTGCCTGAGTGGCTTGCCAGGATGACGTAATCGTAGCGCTGCTGGTCACAGCAGCTTGTGGCGGCGCAGGCAATGCTGGGCGGCGGCAACACAGGCCATCTCCAGTTGTACATCCCCCACATTGACCAGCTCCCGCAACCTGCATCAAGCCCATCTCCTCACGGCGGTTCGAATGCGTTATTGTCGTTGAGCCGAGCGGATACAATCTGGCGCCGTGCACAATACAACACGAATTTGCGACTGGCCGACCACCCCTCTCTGCCGCCTTTCCCCTCACGACTCTAGCAGCGACTCCGTGACATTCCTGACTCCGCCTCGTCCGGCTCGCGCCGAGCTTCCTCCCTGTTCCTTGCGTCTCTCGCGTCATACATAAAAACGCCATCAAAATGGCGTCGACGGACTCGGACCGCGAACAAGACAATTTTTCTAGCGTCTCGTGGAGCGAGCACGCAGACGGCGCCGCCGCCATGTCGCCTCAAACGGGCGGCTCTGAGGGCGCTCCCGCACCGTCCAGCGGTAAGGCTGGCTTGCCCGACGACACGGGCGACGGCCATATTCTGGACTGCACGGTCGGAACGCCGATTAAGGAAAATGACGGCAGCAAGGATGCCTTTGTCTCGTATCTCATCACAACTCATGTACACTACCCGTTGCCCGTTTATACAAGCCGCACCGACGGCCCCAGCCACGCAAGATGCTGACAGTTTGCAGTCTACCTTCCCCTCTTTCCAGAGAGAGGACACAAACGTCAGAAGACGGTTTACAGACTTTGTATTCCTCTATAAGCAGCTCATGAAGGACTTTCCCGCCACCGCCGTCCCGCCGCTCCCCGATAAGCAACGAATGGAATATGTCCGCGGCGACCGGTTCGGCAGCGACTTCACACTGCGGCGCGCGCACTCGCTGCAGCGTTTCCTCGTACGCCTGTCGCTGCACCCGGTGCTTCGTCGCGCACCGATTCTGCACAACTTCCTGGAGAGCCCCGACTGGAACGCCACAGTGCGCAGTAAGGCCACGCGCTCTAGCATGCAGAGCGATCCCAACGGCTCGAGCGGCGTATTTGACAACTTTGCCGACACCTTCATCAACGCCTTCACCAAGGTACACCGGCCTGATAAGCGCTTCATCGAGGTCAAGGACCGCAGCGACAAGCTTGACGAGGATCTCAACCATATTGAAAAGGTTGTCGCGCGTGTGGTCCGCCGAGAGTCTGACCTGGAGACGGACATGCGTGACCTCGCCGAGCAGTTCCAGAAGCTCATCACGCTGGAGCCGGGCGTCGAGCCCTCGGCCCATGCGTTTGCCGTCTCCATCGAGGACACGGCTGCCAACCTGCGGACGCTCAAGGACATCACCGACCAGGACTACCTCGGTTCCCTGCGCGACCTGCAGGCCTACTCCTTCGCCCTCAAGAACCTCCTCCGCGCGCGCGAGCAGAAGCAGCTCGACTTTGAGCAGCTCACCGAGTATCTCAACAAGTCGACCCTCGAGCGCGACCAGCTGCAGGCCGGCCACTCGTCGTCGGGTCCCGGCGGCTTCTTCCGCTCCAAGCTCGAGGACGTCCGCGGCGTGGACCACGAGCAGGCCCGCCGCGAGCGTACCCGCAAGCTCGAGCTCCGCGTCGAGGAGCTCACCTCTGAGGTCGAGAACGCCCGCCACACCAGCGACATGTTCGACGACGAGGTCGTCCGCGAGACGACAGACTTTGAGCGCATCAAGCGCATCGAGATGAAGAGCCAGCTCGCGGGGCTGGCGGACGCCCACGTCGCCTTCTACGGGTCCGTGATTGACACGTGGGAGCGATATGTGCAAGAGATGGAGAAGGAAGGCATTACCGCGTAATGGGTGCGCTCGCGGGCGTGGCGAGCGAAGAACTTGTCCGAACTGTATATAGAAACGGCTGGCCCTGTACAGCGACCAAAGTTGTTCTGCAATTTTCTGTTCTTGTTTCAATCTCTTTTACTGGCGTTTTGATAGGCAGAGAAAATAAGCAATCCATGGAATAAGATCGTTTTATGAGAAACAGTAATGTAAATGCTATACTTCTAACGTATTTACCGACTCCAGCTCTTTTATAGCATAAAAAGACAACCAAGAGGAAGAAATGAAAATGCAGAAAAAATAATAAAAAAG
Source organism: Lecanicillium sp. G3 (assembly GCA_037575805.1). Taxonomy (NCBI): domain Eukaryota; kingdom Fungi; phylum Ascomycota; class Sordariomycetes; order Hypocreales; family Cordycipitaceae; genus Lecanicillium; species Lecanicillium sp. G3. The sequence continues at coordinate 474,101 of JAZHPD010000005.1, read as the reverse complement.
GATGATGATAATGATATGCGCAGCTGGACAAATATATAACCAATCAAACGGCGACGGCGAAAAAACAATCACGACCGCTGAAGACAAACCCAGATAACCCCGGTTAAGCAAAACCAACAGCAACAAATAACGACGGGCAAAAAGAGCAACAATTAAATGAACCCGCTTTCAGCAATCTCATTCATCTATACATGCGTGTGTACCGTTTATTTGCCATGTCCGTCAACGCGCGGCCTTGGGACTTTTCGTCGCGCTCGTCCTCATCATCGCTCTCGTCGCCGATGACGTGCTGCTCCTCGTCCTCCGGTAGGCGCTCAATGCCCGCCAGACGTTCGGCGGAGCGGTCCCTGTACGCGTCGTACTCGTCATCGTCGTCATCGTCCTCCTCGGAGCTGCCATCGGCAAAGGCATCGTAGAGCTCGCCGCCGCGTGTGCGTCGGCCAGGCTTACCACTGACTAGGCCCTTCTCGATGCCGCCGGCGCCGTCGCGGCCCTCTTCTTCGTCAATGAGCTCGAACTCGTAGTTCTCGCGAGCGTCGTTGCGCAGGCGGCGGCGGCGCGCAATGTAGAAGAAGATGCCGAGACCGACGCCGAACGCGGCGATGAGACCGGCGGCGCCGTAGATCCAGACCTGGGCCGTCTTGGAGGCGCCGAACGACGGCAGCCACGAAATCCAGTTCGACGGCGTGCTGGTAGGCGCGGTCTCTTGGTCCGCTGGCGTACTGGCAGGCGTATCGGTGGCGGAGGCGGTGCTGTCGCCACCCGCGGGCTTGGTGGGACGGTCAGGGTGATCGTCGGGAACGCCCGCGGTGTGAGTGTCGCCGGTGGCGGTTGGGGCGACGGAGGTGGTGGAGGCGGATTGCGTGATGGTCTCGATCTTGTCGTGGTCGATGTCGTCGTTTTCAGTCGGGAGTGGCAGAAGAGTGGCCTTCTCGGGATCGATAGACTCGCCCCAGAGCTTCAAGTGCCAATCGATAAACTTGCCACTATGCTCATTGATGTTACTGTCCTTGAGGACAACAGTCCAGTTGCCAACGCCCTTTTCACCCCAGTGAGCAACACTCATAAACGTCCAGTCGACGTAGCCGACGCGGTCGTTGTCGAGCTTTCGTGTAGTGGCAATGTGGCTGACGACGCCGTCGGGGCTGATCAAGTCGGCGCTCAGGTCACCGCGGCGGGTGTGTTCGACGTTCATGGTGACGGTAATGTGCTCCACGCGAGCCAAGTTGGCCTCCTTGAGCTTTTCTTCTGTGACCTGGAAGGTGGAAGCGAGGCCATGCTCAGACTGGGGAATGTCGGTCTTGACGTGAATCCAGGGAGAGAAGAACCAGGCCTGCGGCTTGACCTTGTCCCAGGTCTTTGCTTTTTCAATAATGCCGTAGCTGTCAATCTTGCCATATCCAAAGCTGTGGGAGAAGTGCTTGCCAATGGAAGTTTGCTGCCAATCGGCGTTGGGGTCATCCACCTTGACGGCGGTTTCAATTGCGAGGTACTGGAGATCTCTCCAGCTCAAGTCTGGACGGACTTCCATCACGAGAGCAAAGATGCCAGCGGCAAGAGGCGCAGCCGCAGACGTTCCTCCGTGAGACGTTGTGCACTTGCTGGTACCGACATCGGTCGTATGAATCGAGTCGCCGCTGCCACTGCTGTAGGTGACGACGAGTTGGGCGGAGCAGTGCTCCGAATAGTACGGGTGGTTGCCTTCGCGGTCGACGGCGCCGACGGTAATACTGTAAATAGAGTTGGTGTAGCCGTCAAAGTTGCAGTTATCTTCAGAGGCGGCTCCGTTTCCAGATGCGAAGACGTAAATGGTTCCGAGGCCACCTCGGCCCTTCTGGATGCCCTTGACCATGGCACGGCGAATGAGGACGCCGGGAGCTTCCATGTGGCGACCATCATCGGGAGGGCCCCAGGAGCAGGAATAAATCTGGTTATCTTGGTACTTGTAGATGAGCGCCTCGGCCTCGTCCATGTCGCTAATGGGCTTGCTCAGAATTCGGATACCGGCAACCTTGGAATCGTAGGCAACGCCGACACCACAGACGTCGTTGCGCACGGCGGCGACTTCACCGGCGCATCGGGTTCCGTGACCATCCTCGGGCAGAACGGGAGCAGGCTCCGGGTCGTTGTCATTGAAGTCCCATGACCCAAGCGCAAAGTAATTGTCCTTGAGGTCAAGGCTGTGCATGTCGAGTCCGTCGTCGACAATAGCTACGGTGGCGTTCTTACCGGTAACACCTTCGATCCAGGCATCGGTGACGTTGACATCGTGGCCGATCTGGATCGGATTTTGCAGATGCCATTGGCCGGGGAAGGTCGGATCATTGATGGACAGCAGCCGGATGACCTTTTTTTGCTTGTTAAGCGCTGCAGGCTTGGGCTTGTCGGTGGACACGCGAGGGCCGATGCCGCCTGGCAGGGGCGGAGGGACGATGCGCTTCTGGAGAAGAGATCGTGGCTGTTGCTTTCTGGAGAGTCGGATTGTATCTAGGATGGCATCGGCGGACGACGACGAGAGGTCACGCTTCCGTCTGCGATGATCGCCGAGTTGTCTCTTGACGACGTCGTGGTTGTATTTTGGGGAAGTGAAGATGTAGTGGTCGTCGAGGTCACCGAGCTGGCCCTCGTGTCTGAGGCCAAGACGCTCGGCAACATGACCAGGCTGGACGCCCTCGTCGAGGTGTAGAACGTAGTAGTCGTTGTTGTCATAGTCTCGAGAGACGACTTGCGCCGTCGAAACGGCAGCAAGGCCGACGAGGCCGACGAGGGTGGCGGCCTTCATAGCGAGTGATGTGTGAAGTGGCGTTGTTGTAGGATCTACCACATTGAGGATTCGGACTAGATCATGTAGGTGGTGTGCACAATGGTAGTAGCTATGCACGAGAGCATGAACACGTTGTAGTAATGTACAGAGAGGACTGAATCCAGGGCACGGGGGCACGGTCCCACGGGGCGGGCTGGCGATCGATGTCGATTATCAAGAAGCCGCAGCGATTGGGCGAGCGCCAGGGGTGTAGGCCCTTCGTACGGTAGTCGAGTAAGAAAGGTGTTCTTTCAAGCCGCAAGGGGATAGATGCAAGATGCAGGCCAGCACGGAGTAGGTTGATGGATGGATAAAGGTGTCGTGGCACTTGTTACTTAGTCGAGGGATCGTCAAGGGACGCACGCACTGTTGTCAGAGTGGAGGTGCTTATTGGCTGTTGTGCCCCACGCTCTAGGCCAACGCCCCACGACGTAAAGCGCAGAAGAAGAAAGCCCGAAACAGGCTCGAGTGCAGCAAACAAGATGAAGGCAACGCGAATACGAGCAATAAAAGAGACATATGGAAAAACAATGGCGATGGAGAGGGAGAATAACAATTAAGAAAAAAAATCAAGAAATGATTGGTGCAACCGGAAAATCTTTTGTGAGCAACCTGGCCTACAATCAGGCTTGGTCCGGCACTCGGCCTCCGCCTAATGAGGGACGTTCCGTGGCTGTAGCTGTGGCGCCTGCACTGCGCTTTGTACTGAGTAATACTGAGTAGTTGAGCACAGGCTTCGCCGGCATGCGCCACACTCAATCACATTAGCGCCACATTGAGGTATTGACAGCCACAGATCATATGAGACAGACTATGGAAGTACCTACTCCGTACGGAGTCCTCAAAGTGGCATTCTGTCTTTCATAGTACATGGTACTCAGGTCGAGGCCATCGTCGACAATAGCTACGGTGGCATTCTTGCCGGAAACACCTTCAAGGCATCAGTGACGTTTAGATGAGATCGAGCCGCTCATCTACAAGTACCAAGACAACTCCTGCTCGTAGGGTGCTCCCGATGATGGTCGCTACATAGACGAGATCAATCATCTCCAAGTACCAAGACAGCCAGATTTACTCCCGCTTGTAGGGGCTCGCCATGATGGTCGCCACATCCCTTTGGGGGCGCGAAGCATTCTGCGTTGATGACACAGCACATTTCCCCGTCGCTACGGCCTTTGAGCTTCTTTTTGGTGTTCTTGGCTCATGAGGCTACCGTACGGGAAATCTGACGCTCGATATCAGTATCTACTCACCTAGCGAAACACTGGTTCAAGTATCTCAGGTATCGGCCAGACAGCGCTCTACCTCATGGCTTGGGGGCGATGATACTAGCCCTCGTTGATGCGACGAATATACCGTTGAGTGCCAAAAGAAAAAGACATGTGCAAGCAAGACCAGCGCGAAACTGACTACCAGCGCCTATTTCCGTCGCGAAGACCGACTCCAGATTCCGACCCAGGAATGACGCGCAAAATGAAGGGAACACCCCCGCAGATTGCAGAGATATGTGCTGCTTAGTAGCATCAACCCACGGGGAACTTGTAACGATCTCTCAGTCCCTCCGTTTTCTGAAACACAACGTGCTCTCCATTGGGATATCTGGTTGCGTATTCATGGTTTGAAACGTTGGTGATTGTAAAGACGCTGTCAATGTTGGGGTGCGCTTTGATGATGCCGACCGCTACCGTCTTGTACGGCTCCTAGGTGGTTTTGTCGAGATGGGCGGTGTCTCTTGGACTGTTCTCTCCATGGGATTCTTTAAACCAGATAAGGCACGGGATGCGAAGAGTCAGCTTCCTGCTTTGCTCTCGAATCACGACAATATCTCAGGACGGCCTCCGATTCAAGGCTACTCTACGGAGCACGCTTCAACATGTATCCATTCGAGGGTATTCAACCGACCGACAATGGTATCATATTCCGGACAGAGAATTAGTCTTAAGCCTCTCAAATGAATGAGTTACTGCAATCAGCCTGCGTCGTGCCCTTTCATGCAGCTGCGCATGCCTGAGCCTCTCTTTCCCTTTTTGTTGCAGGAACAGTGTTCAGGAACAGTGTTCCATTGTGCTGTTAGCGTCTCGATAAGGTATTTCACAGTTATGTGACCTGCAAATATGCTGCCCGCTAACTAGCTACTACCAGCACCAAGTGGGGAACAGTAATTTATAGGTGAGGTGAGTGTCGCGGCGTTGGCTCTCCACTCCCAGTGCGATGTGCTCCGGGGGGGGGGGGGGGGCCAGATAACCTCTCACCACACCGTCCACTTAGAGGAAAAATCTAGCAAACGGTGGCAGCTAGATTCGACTCTTTGCTACTGTCTGTCGCTTTCGCGGCTTCGCTCAACCAAAATGGACAGAATCGATGCCCTGCTAGAATGGGCCGCTTCTCAGGGCGTTCGAACTCACGGCATTCAGCCTCAAACGAAACCAAATTGTGGCATTGGAATGACGGCGACCAAAACCCTCCAGGTACTACGCGTAAACATTTTGTGCGGTAAAACTGCGTGGCTGATCTAGCAACAGAAGGGTGATATCTTGGTAACGGTGCCTATGCGTGCCGTACGGGGTCTGGACACGGTATCGGCAACTATACGTGCCAAATTACCCGCCAAAATGTCCATACATGGTCTCTTGGCCGCTGACTTTGTTCTCAACCCTCCCGCAGAAAGCTGGCTAAATGTGATTCCATCTAGCGCGGATTTCAATTCTATCCCCTTGCTCTGGCCTCAGGCGGCCCAGGAATTGCTTCCAGGTGCCGCAAAACGCCTTTTAACTCAGCAACAAAGCAATCTCCGCCGAGATTGGGAGCAGCTTCAGAGCGGATACCCTCATGTCTCGTGGGAAAGTTACGTGCATGCTTGGTTCGTTGTCAGCACAAGAGCGTTCTACCAGGAGACCCGGCAGACACTTCTTTATCCAGGGCACGATCGCCTAGCGCTGCTGCCTGTTGCTGATTTATTCAATCATGCGGTTGCCGGATGCAAAGTCTCCTATAGTGATGATGGCTACGAAGTCATTGCGGACCGCGAGTATTTGCAAGGTGAAGAGGTCTGCACATCATACGGCGAGCATTCAAATGATTTCTTGCTGGCCGAGTACGGGTTTTTATTGCAAGATAACACGAACGACCGATTCGATCCCGAGGATCTGAGCTCTTCTGAATTCAGCGCTGAAGAAACCGCACTGCTCAAGCAAATGAAGAATCTAGCTGCGCTGCGCCAAGTTTGCGGGCCTCCAACCCAAGAGGATAATTTGGCCGCTGAAGGATGGTCTGGGGATACATCCGAAGAGGTCGACAACTTGCGATTGCGAGAACTTCTGTCCAAGTTGCTGCAGGAAATTAAAGGCCATCATTCAGACATATCAGCCTTGGGTGACAGTAATCAGGGATATCAAACGCTTCTTCTACAGCGCTGGAATCAGATTGACGACCTGGTACGAAAAGCTTATCAGCTGAGTACATTCGACAGTGAATCTCAATCGGCTTCATAAATCACGCCTTGATAGATGACATATTTATAAAATGGCACAATGGCCTTTGATGGCTATTTTATTTTCGCTGCCGTTGCCGTGTTTGCTGATACAACGAAGGTGGTGACGTGGCAGTTTGTCGCACCATTCCCTGACATAGGCAATATAGTGGCGTATAATGTTATATGGGCGTCTTGAAAAGAAGAGAAAGACCGAGGAACAGAACTGGAACCGTTGAGTTGGTTTTTCTGGCTCACGATGGTCTTGCTTGTGAGCCTGTTGTTGTGTGGAGGCGCCGACCGTACCCATGTGGCAACAACTTGTACCTGTGATGGGTCAGACTCGGCCAATCCCTTCTTCCTCATCATCACCAACTCCTACCTTGACACATCTACAATAAATTCTTTCTGTATCAACATGTCCCATTCTGTCAATCAGACTCAAACTCAAGCGCCGACGTCTCCTCCACCACCGCCGCCGCTTCCCTCCCGCTCCCAGAATGCAGATACGAGGACCTCTAAGCTTGTATTGAAGATGAGGAGCGCGCCACCTGGCTGGGCTTACCAGTCGCCAAATCCACCCCGATGTATCGATTCTTCCGAACCTCGAACTGGCCCATACTTCTTTTATGGCACGCTGATGGACCCCAAAATGCTTGCGGAGATTTTGCAGCTAAACCACGAGCCGATATTACGCCCAGCACAAATAGTCGGATATGCGTGTAAACTTGGGGCCAGTATCCTGCTATCGTCGATGGAGAAATGGACGCTACTATTGATGGTGCTGCGCACGATGTCGAAAGTGTCGAGCATGCTAGGAGGCTGGCTGCTTATGAAACTTCCAACTATCAAGCAAAACCTTGTAAGATAATCCACACGGATGGGAAACAGCCTGAAACGCAGCATGGTCGGGTTTTTATGTTCGCAGGAAATCCGAGTGACCTAGAAGCTGGTGAGTTTGACTTGTCAGTATGGCTGAAACGAGTTGGAAGATGAGTGAGGAACTCTTGAAACACCTGTTGGTGTATATCCCATCTCAACACTATATCATCTCACCCCGGTCTCTGGAGAAAGTTGGTTATGACGGATCTCTAACCAACATATTCTTTGTACATATCAAGAAGGGTCTCTCCATTCCTATGGATTTTAGGGCTGTAGGCTGACACGTGGCCTCAGAAGTGTCCAAATTTTGAATTCCGTATAGCGATACAAACCTCGATAATTTGTCCATTTTCAAAAGCCAAGTGGTTGGTGATTTAGAGATTGTGACTATAGTGGGAAGAAGAGGATGAGCTCGCCGTCCCATCTCATCGCAACGTGGCAGTGAGGAGCCAGCGGTGACGGCAGTAACCCTGTTGATCATCACACAGGTACTTGAGGGCTGCGAATGGATACCGAGACATCGATCAAAGGTAGCAAAGGCGTATAGAATATACAGCAGACTGATTCTCGGCGTTGACATCCGGAGCCTGCTCCTTCGTTCTCAATATTGATGGTATTGACCCCAACAGGAACTGTAGCGCTCTGCTAGTCTTGGATGGCCGGAACACTTATTTTTGTCATCTCTGGTCGCCTAGTCCATTCTGCTATACTCACCCCAGCGGAAAGGGGGAGGGGTGGCTGATCGAGGGCTCGTGGCGAACAACACTGACTCGATGGAGCGAGACGGCGATCGGACGAGACAACTTCGACATTGTGAAATTCTCGCATATGTTAAGCCTGAGGGCTGACAAGGTAAAGTGGCAAGCCATCCAATCACGAAGCAAGACACGCGGCTGACTGGTGCCAGTTCTGGCTGGGATGCATGGAATCCGTGCTCAATACTCTCGATGCGCTGCCGCACAATCTGGGCAGACGGATCGAGATCGAAGATTGGAACCGACATTGCCAGTGAATATGGATATATACTGACGCGACTTGTCGCGTTTTGTGAAGCCTACTAAATGGATGCAATCATATAATGACAGTCTCAGACGTAAATAAACTCAATTTAATTCAGTTGAGCCATCTGGTGGTTCGAAAATTGGTAAACTTGGTGGCGATTCAGACCTCAACGCCATATTGTACGATGACCAGATATCCACTCTTGTCCTTCTTGACGACAGGGCACTCACTGTAGTCAACTTCCTTGCTTTGACGCCCATGATCGGGACAAGGCCTGCAAACCACTCATCCTCCCAGATTGTTTTCAACTTCACCGTTCATATGTATGACGGAATGGTCTTCTTCCGGCATCGTTTAGCAGCGCACACTTCGCTTCTGTGTACCGAGTTGTAGTGCCCACACACACTGCAGGCGCCTTCAGCTCCGGAACTGCTAATCATGATAGAAGGAAGCCGTACGCGCGAACTAGTATATATCAGCGAGTGTCCCGTCACAAGCGCGAATTAATTGTATGCCTGAGCAGACGTGAAATTCGAAACTTGCTGTGATTCTGGTGTGGTTTGCATGCGGTGCAAAACAACTGCCTTTATGTAGGCTCTTGACCACCCTGGCCCGCTGTTACAAGAGGCACACCTCTGTTGTTCTTTTCGTTCAGCTGTTAGTAGCCCGCCACATCCCGTGTGGCCTGCATATGCAAGTAACAGGTGTGGCTCCTTGATGGAGCACTCCAGCATGTGCTACTTAAGTGTGATAAAAGTATCCATATCTTAATGCCATACAGGGATTGTGTGCATTTATCATTATGTGACAAGCTTCGCCGGGCGGTGGCACTGTGATGTCGTATACATCAGTGTTAAGTGATATCTAAAAGCCACTAGATGCCCCGCCTAACTAGTTAGACAGCCAGTGACTGAAGTATAAGTCGCGGAACAGTTCCCCACAAGACGGTTTATATCATCATGCTTCTTTGCAGACGCCATGTAAGATTGTCGTGAGTTGTAAGAATATTGAAGACTAGAATGATACGACTTGAAAAAAAGAACAAAGAAGACGGTCGATTGTTCTAGTAAAAGAAGTTGCTTCAATGACAACCGACAACTTGCAGCAACAGATTACAACTCACCGAAGCAACACGCAACAAATTCAAACAAGAGACAACTCAATAAAATAGAACCAGACTCAGAAAAGAATAGAAAAACCCCAGAAGCGAAATACCACGCGGGGGATGTAGAACGACAGCCACAACCCGGGGAAACAAGAAGGCAGAGGGCCACTCAGAAAAACAAGGCAAAAACACTTACTTCGCTTCAAATCAATCTTAGCAGGTAGGAAAAAACTGCAAAAAGTAAAAAAGAAACACCCCGGGGAGTGCTGATAGTTCAATCATGATATTATAGGAAAAGCCCGATGCGGGGGTCGAACCCGCAGCCTTGAGATTGTGTACTCGTAAGAGTCTCACGCTCTACCGATTGAGCTAACCAGGCGAGTAACCAACCCGGTGGGTGCTTGTTGTTGAAAGGACGAGAGTTATTTGTATATAAGAGGGTTTGGCGGCGAAAAGTTTGCAGTGTGGAGGTTGTGGTGGATGCTGTGGTGGGTTGGTGGGTCGCAGACTAGGGTAGAGCGGAGGAATGAGTCTCTAAATGACAAGACGAAGGCGCATTCGACTTGTGAATGCAGCTGGAGAAGCGAGGTTTCAATTTGGATTCGCTATACTATCATGCCTCAGAACATATATTTTTCATAGGTAGCCGATTGCAAACGGTGAATTAATATGGTTCCTCCAGACTTTTCTGAGCATATGTACGCAAATGGAAGCTGTAGCTGCATATTTACGGTTGTGACTTACAAGTCTCGGCAACACATTTTGTAGTGCTCAGTCGTGGTCGAGTCAGACTATAGCAACTTCACCAAAACAATGTAGCTGGCGTATAAAGAAGAATAAAACAAGTTCAAAGGTGATAAATTATACTTGGTCTACATCTGTCCAAAAAAGAAAAGCAAATCCCACGTGGATGTGGCTTAAAACCAGCCAACCGCACGCCGCCAGCCGTATTAACTTACACGAGAAACGCCCGCTACAGCATCACAACTTCTCATCTACGCCACTCCCAACTCTATCAGATTTTTCGTAGATGATGGCTTCTCGTTTTCCCACAGATGGAGTTTTCTCAATTTGCCGTTCCTTTGCACCGACTCTTCCAACTCTCCATCTGCATCTTCACCCGCTTACACGCCTACCGTCTGACACTTTCAACAGCCTCATAGAGAATAGTAAGTGCGGTATCAACCTCGGTTCATTAAAAGCCACATCCTAATGAAACATTCCAGAAAACTCTTAACTTTCCATCATGGGCATTGTTCGCATGAAGGCGAGCGTCGCCAAGCGCATCGTCAAATCCAAGAGGAAGATCCTCCCACCCTATCTGCAGGCCTGGGCCCAGAACCACGTCAACGGCCTGTCCACCTCACACAAGAACCCAAGCTCCGACAGCAACCCCAGCGACAGCAGCAAGACGGCCAGCGTCGATGTCGAAGAGACCTCGGACTCCACCCCCGAGCCCTGCGAGACCGTCGTCTCGTCCATCACGCTGCCCGTCCTCAAGCTCAGCCTCGAAAACACCAAGATCAACACCCACAGCTGCCTCAAGAGGCCGCTAAGCTACCACGAGCGCCGCTACCGCCGTAACTACCAGCCGAAGAAGCGCGTCGCATTCATCTACGACGACGCCCTCCTCACCTGCATCAACACGGGCCTGCACCTGATCCCCGAGATCAAGACAGCCAAGACGCAGCAGCGCTTCCTCGAGCGCAGCGAGTTCCTCCTCGCCCAGCGCAAGCAGGAGCAGTACGCCCGCCGTGCCGCTCGCGCGGCCGCCAGCATCGAACGCGCCGAGGACTCCTCCGATGACGAGGACGATGCGCTCGATATCGCTCTATCCCAAGGCGGCGATGAAGACGACGACAAAACCTGGAAAAGTTTCATCGGGCCCTACGAAGAGGAGGAGCAGGCCCTCAACGAGAGACTCATCTTGGCCGAGCTGGCCGGCGAGGAGCTCGAGGTGCAAACGGTGCGCGGCGGCGGCCTCGACTTTGGCCTGTACGTCACGCGCCTCAAGGGCGACCTCCGCTCACTCGAGCAGACGGCCCGGTACTATGCCGACCGGGCCAAGGTTGCCAGCTACAGAGGGCCGGAGCGCCGGCACGCGTTCTGCGGCGCCACGGCCATCACGCAGCTTCCCCAGGAACTGTACGAGGACTACCGGACCAGCATGTCTGGCTGCAGACCACCGCCTCCTCCCCCTGCGGCAGTGAAGACGGAGCCCGTCGTGCAGGTTACTGAAATCTCAGATCCCAAAGCGGATGATGAGATAACCCCGGTTTCAGAGGCTGATAACACTGACAGTAAGAGCGAAGAAGCTTAGAATATGCTACTTGGGGGGCATCAACTGCAGCGCAAGGATATTTTGGCGTTCTTTCAGGCGTTAGATTCTGGCTAATTGCGGAGGGAAAATGAACAGAGAATGTCATCTGGTACGATGCGTATCATGCTGAAGACGCCAGCGGCTTTGCAGCGATAGCAGGCGTTCTTAAAGAACTTTAACACACCAGTAAAACATTAAAAACTAAACAAAAAATAAAAACGCAATTCTCTAAATTTTGTCTCAGTGCTCAAGTGCCCTGTAATTGGCGACGCCACTATCAGCTGGACTTTCTTCTTGTGGCAGATCGGAAAGAGCTGATCGTGCAGCCTGACGACCCAAATGCCGCGCGTGCATATTGCCTCTCAGGCATCAACAGCCTGCAACAAATGTGCTATCCCAACCCTCATTCGTATCGAAATAACCTTAATCTAAAATGAGCGACCAGATCGTCGATGCGCTTCCCAAGGAGCAGGCGCACGCCCGTCGGGCAGCGGAGGCACAGGGAGATGGCTACGAGTACATTGAAAGCGAACCTGTACGACGCCGCTCTTCCCACCGTGTAATCTACAGCTCGACGTCGTCCGAAACGTTGAAAAAGTTTTCTTCTTTCAGAAACACGCGACAGCACGGAGATGTCCATGGTGCCTTCGAAGACCCCCTCGGCCCCTTCGAGCACCAGCACCACATCATCGCCTCCGTCAACCTCGACCCCAGCGATGTCGTGGACCGCATCGCGCTTCACTACTGGGCGCCACCCGGCATCCCCTCCGCCGCCATCCCGACCCGCCTCTCCATGGAACACCTGAAGCTTCTGCATGGGCTCGAGCAGATTGGCTCCCTGTTCGTCCCGCCAGAGTCGGTGAATCCCACGCCGCTGCAGGAGTACCTTTCCGAGTTCGCAGACCTCGACGAGGCGGCGCTCGAGATGTGCAGTGTCAAGAACGCTTCCGCCGCAGAGTACGAGGAGGACGTCATCAAAACGATACAGGCAGCAGCCGAGTTCCCTTCGCCTCCGCCGTCGGACGATGCCGTGCCGTTTTCTCTTTATCGGCTGCCAGTCTGGGGAGAAGAGAAGGAAACGCTGCTTCGAGGGAAGGATGTCAAGTTGTGGAACTGGAGAAAGCCAGAGAGTCCATATAATTTAAAGCACGGGCGGTGGACGGAGGATCTGCTAGGCATGCTGAGAAACGCAGAATACACGTTGGGCAGCAACCTGCGCCTCATTCTCCGAGAAGAAAGTCACCAAGATTACGAGAAGTCCTACTCTTCCTCCTTCTCGTTCTCCATCGATGATGATGATGACGATGATGACGATGAACAAGACTATCCTTTTAGTTAGACCAAGAACGGCTTCAAGTATCTGATTCTTTAGTTACTACCGTCATGTTGTTACGACAGTCACACAGTTTCATGAAAGCGTTTTACACCGCAACTCGTATTCTGTAGTTCAGACTTGAAGCTAAAAACGAAAGAATGCTAGATTCCGGCTTCCGGAGCCTGGGCGCGCAGAGGGCAGACGACCGTGTCGTGCGAGACGTGGCACATGGAGCATATGGCCACCAGGCAGTGCGGACAGTTGAACTCGAACTCGACAGTCGGCGCCGCGCCTTCGGGCCTCTGATCCACGCGGTAGACCTGCACACAGCCGGGCGTCGGGCAGTAGCGGTACTGCTTGGCGTTGGAGGCGACAAATGTGGTAAACATCTTTTCAAAAACGCGCTCGAGGGCCTCGGATGTTATGTTCTCCTGGATCGCCGTCAACGTGAGAAGCTCCTTGCACCGGCCAAAGTCGCCGTAGCACCGGATGGCGGGGGTTCGGATGTAGGTCGCGGCCGACGACAGGCACATGTCCTCGAAGCAGCTGGCGCAGTAGAGGTGGCGACAGCGCGTGAAGACGGGCCACTCGGCAAGCGAACCGCAAATACTACAGTCTTGGCTTTCGAGGGTCACCTCGGGGTTCGGGATGAGACTGCGATTATGGTAGATGTCCTGCGCGACGTTGAGGTCGGCCTGGCTTCCGGTGACGGTAATGCGGCGCGGTTCCGAGGTGATGTCTAGCCCGACCTTGTCGACGCCAACACATTTCGCAATGTGCTGGTATCCGCCACGAAGGATCCAGGGCAGCGACTCAGAGTCGAGACGGACGGAGAACTCGAGGCGCGGGTCTTGGTTGCACAGCTTGACGAGCTCGAGACGAGCCGGACCAAACATGTCGCGGGGACCGAGCATGCGCAGCGTGCGCTTTTTCCTGTCGCGCAGGACCAGCACGCCGAGCCTTCGTTCGAGATCGCGCATCTGCGTGTACGCCCATGCATTCGTTGCAAACGAGGCGGACCATAGGGGTTGGCCTTCGTCGGTGAGTAGTTCGCCGGCCATGACGCCTTCGAGACTCTTCTGCGCCTCTGCGACCTGCTCAAAGGACTGACCTTCGAGCTTGATGTTTCTAAAGCTCTTGTGTGCGGGAGACACAGTGTATATTATGTACTGGGTGTTCCAGAATCTTGCGAGAGCTTCGATATCCTGCGATGCTGCTAAATAAATGTGATCCGGGACTCTCATTCGGACAGTAAAGACCTGCTGCACAGTAAGTTTTCCAGGCGGGAAAAAAGGGAGGGGCTTGTAGTTTAGAATCTTGACGGCGTCACTGGCATCATTGGCATCCACGAAGCGCGCGCTGAGCTTGAAACGGCGTCCCTGGCCGTCCGGAGAGGATACCACGGAAGACTCCAGGGGCCCGACCTGAGCCAACATGTTTGTAATCTCGTTGACGGCGGCTTCCACAGGGATACCGTAGGAAGCACGGCTCAATTCAATGTGCGTGGGGCGCAAACTGCTCGGGATGTCTTCTGTGATTTCGCTTCGGCCCGCGGACGCGGGAACGTTCGAGATTTTCATAGTCCAACTCTGGGAGTTGATCCCATCACTGACAGCGGGACGCTCTGGCAACGTCCTGTGTCCGTCAACACGAAAGACGCCGTCGGCAAACTGACGATACACCTTTGTGGCAGTCGTCTCAGATGTAAAGTTGAGGTGGGCAGTTCTACTGGGCTTGTGCCAGGAGCAATTGACCCTGCTGCTGCTAATGTCATTGAACCTAGCCGCGCGAAACTGCGGTGGTATCACCGGCATTCCCTTGAAAGGCACCGTGTCATCTTCCTCCATGGCCTTGAGGATTTTAACTGTAAACTCGGGATCATCCATAGTAACATCGGCAACATCTTCGCCACCCCACATGGGCTGGGGATCGATTTTGGACTCGGGGACCTGGATACCGAGTTTGTGGTGGAAATGCTCTGCAATAGTAGACCTGTGGAAACCTTTAGGCAGCTTTGTGAGGCGAACGGCGGAATACTCCCATGGCAATGCAACAGTGCCTACCGTGGCCCCGGGGCCGAACGTGACGTAAGCTCCCTTGAGATGACGAATCCAGGCTTCTTCGGGAACAACATTCTGCATTTTGGTCAGTTGACTGATGGGTTCTCTATTTTGATTTAGTATTGATCTGATACCTCTTCGTTGGTAACAATATTGACAGTTTCATGACGGTTTTTGGCCGCAATCGCAGTGGTCCTGGCAAGGTGTCCTCCGCGGGGCTTCCCAGATGGTCCGGCTGGGGGATGATCTCCAGGGCCCTGAGGGACATTGGGCCCAAAGTTGCGCGTGTCTTGCGCTGAAGCAACTGGCAGGTTGTACTGCGAGAGCCCATCAGTCTGGACAATGTGCAGAAACGCGCAGCGCATACCGCTCCTGCAGCGGCCTTCTGCAAAGAAGTGGCAGATGGCGCCGTCGGGACGGTTGTAGCCTGAACCTCGCATAGCCATTTTGGAAACTGGATGAAAAGGAGAAGGAGGAGGATCGCGGTCGACCTCTGCGGTCGCGACGGAAGAGTGGCATCTTATACTGCGACACAGCGGCACTGCAGTCATACGGTAGCGGCTGGGCTACCGACGGTCCAGCCTCACTGCTCATGCATGCAAGGAATGAAGACCAACGCATGCCTTTGTGTGCGGCGTGTATGCGCGATGCACAGCGGCCCGCAAACGAAATGGTGAATTCGGTGAAGCAACGTAACACGTCGAGTGGCCTGTGCGACGGCATTTCTGAATGGGAGATTCTAAAACACGCCGCATTTTGTTCAAACCCCGATTGAAGAGGATGTTTGTGCTACTGTTTGAGCCGTCGAATTTCATGGCCTCCCGTCACAGGCGGCAAGCAGGGACCAGGGTGGCGATGCTGCAGATGCAGTGCGACGCGGGCACCGGTCTGCGAAGAGGTGCTGCGGTGGTGATATATGGTATGGCTCGCGGTGCGGGGCAATTGTGATGTGAGGGGTGGCGATGTGGGCGACATGGCACAAAGACTCGTTGTGATGTGGTGATTTGGTGATGCGTTGCTGGTGATGCTGGTGTTGAAGGTGCGTGTTTGGTGTAAGTTGCTGGGACAGCAAAAGATGTAGGAGTTTACGGCGTCTTGGTATAAAGGCCGTCGGCGATGTCGGAGAGGGCAGACGCAGGATAAGCAACCAACAACAACGAGAGGGAAACGCAAAGACAAAAAAAATTGTTTAAATCTATGTAATTATATTACGCTTGGTCAATAACAAATTTGTGATTGTTTTGAGACGTGACAAACGAGGCGCTTTGTAGGAGGATGTATGAGTTGTGTATGACGCTGTCTGTGGACAGGATACAATGTGGCGTGGGAGAATAGGGTGAAACCAATGAAGAGAAAACATGCAATTTGATATAGGCAACATTTTGTTCGTCTTTCTGTATTTTCACCGTTTTTTATTTTATATTAATTCCAGCAAAGTGGTGTGGTGTGCAGTGTGATACCTGGTAAAAACTGAGAATTTGCATTGCGACGGCAAGCTTTTTTCCTTACTTCTTTTTATTTACTCATTTCGTTTTTACTTCTACTCTACTTTACTCCATTTTGTCTATAGTTAATTCATTGCGAATTCGTCCATCAAACCTCGTCATCCTAGTCCGCGGCCTCGCAATTCTCCGCGGGCTCTATCCCGGCAGCCTCGCACCTCGTTACAGCGGACTCAGTGGCAGGCCCCACTGCAAAAGACCCCCGGCGAGATCGGCTCCAGTGCAAGCTCCGGCAGCTCCAGCGCAATCCCCCGCTAATGGCGTGTATGGTAAGCTCCCAGGCGACCGCCTTCCTTGGCCCGCTGCTTGGCTGCTTTCGGCTCCGTCGGAGACGACGTCATCATTTAAGCTCGCCCGCGCATCTCAGCTCCTCTCCAGCCCATGGTCAAATCCTGCTTATCAGTGGCTGGATAACTTCTTCCCGTCTTTCCTTCGTGTGTCTAGTCCCTTAGCATGCAATAAATATCCCAGCCCCGTTGCGCTTTGTTTCTATTTTGCTCATCTCAGTTTCATTTCTGCTCAATTCATACACTGCGTACTCTGTACAGCTTCCAGCTTCACCGGCCACCAGCCCACCAGCATTCTTCGGTTCTGCGACCTCAATTGAGCAATTCGACAGCACGACACGCATCGCGAAGCTTCGCATTCTTCATCATGGCATCCCAAACGCCCAACTTTACGTTACCCGACTATGTCAAGTTCTTCGGCGCCGGTGCGCTCGCCGCGACGCTGACTCATGGTGTATGATGACATCTTCCTCCCTCCCCGCACGAGATACCTCCAATCCAACAATCGCTAATCCCTTTTCCCGCAGGCCGCCACGCCAATCGACGTCGTCAAGACGCGCATCCAAGTCGATGATGCCCTCAAGGGCTACAACATGTTCAAGGCGGGCCGCACCATCGTCGCCAAGGAAGGCGCCTCGGCCCTGCTGACCGGTTTTGGCCCGACCGCCGTCGGCTACCTCGTCCAGGGCGGTGGTAAATTCGCCGGTTACGAGTTCTTCAAGAAAAAGTACATCGACTTCCTTGGCGGGCCCGAAAAGTCCATCCCCCACCGCACGGGGGTCTACCTCGCCGCCAGTTCGACCGCCGAGTTCTTCGCCGACATCCTGCTCTGCCCGCTCGAGGCCACCCGCATCCGCCTCGTATCGCAGCGCGGCTACGCCAGCGGCCTGGCCCCCGGCTTCATGCGCATGGCCCGCGAGGAGGGCTTCCGCGGCTTCTACTCGGGCTTCGTCCCGCTGCTGTTCAAGCAGATTCCCTACGCCGTCGGCCAGTTCACCGTCCACGAGGCCGCCAACGAGGTCATCTACCGAGCCATCGGCAACGAGCGCAAGGAGAAGCTCACGCAGCTTGAGAGCACTGGAATCGAGCTGACGTCGGGTATTGCCGCCGGTGTGGCCGCTGCCGTGCTGTCGCATCCCGCCGATACCCTGCTGTCTGCCATGAACAAGGGCGCCGGCGACCCCAAGCAGGGTGCCACCAGCCGCATGTTCCAGCTGGCCAAGGAGTTCGGTCCCGTTCGCCTGCTGACGGCTGGTCTGGCTCCCCGTATCGTCATGACCTGCGGTCTCGTCGCTGGCCAGTTTGTTATTTACGCACAATGCAAGGCCCTCACCGGAGCGCCACCTAGCATTGAAATTCACAAGGAGTCGGCTTTGTAAATGCCTCCAACACTCGACAATTTTCTTAGATTTGATGTGTTTTTTTTTTATTGGAATTATTGTCTGCTTGAATTCTGGCGTTTGGTTGCGTTGGCTGGAAGGGGGTATGTTTGGTAACGACTGGGTTTGAACAAGAAATGTCCAGAGAGCTTGCATAGAAATGTAAAAGGCGATTTGCTGCATAGAGTAGGCAATATATCTCATCATAACTTACATGATCTCATATTGCGAAGCCTGTCGTGCGTATTGGCCGAAGGGTGGTCCGCTTGGTGAGACTGTGCTGCTATTCACATGGTGCTCATCGTTTAGGTGAATGAAGCTGCCTGGGACGCGTTTGTATCGGTGAGTCAGCTAGCAAACGGAGAATTGCTTATTTATCCCTGGTGAGTGGGTGCTGGAAATCTTTTCCTCTCTCCCACTCTTCTCAATTCTCCTCAACTACATACTTCGACTCCTTGGCTTCCATACTTATGGCATTCAGAGGAATCAACTGTTTGCGTTGAGACGCCCATCAGCCACGACGGAGCACTCTGAGGAAACGCCAGTGACCAGCCCAACGTCAACAATCAGCAGAACATCAACAACCAGCAGCTGTGGCTCCAGCCTCTGCCGCTGGACAATATGCCCTTTCACGCAAGCCACGGGGGAGGAGAAGACCCTCGCAACAGGGCGTGCCGTCGAAGAAGAGGCCCCTCGAAGAAGATGTAGCCCCCGGCGAGTCGGACAAGCCCGTGTGCCCCGGCGCAACCCCAACTCAACAAATCGCCTACTTGAAAAAGGAAAACGAGGAGGATAGGGTCAAGAGGAACAAGAGCATGGCCGCCGTTGAATCCGTCAGTGCTAAACCCGCCGGCAACCCTGCTCAACCCGTCAGCAACCAGCAGAACGTCAACAACCAGCAGAGCGCCAAAAGGCAGCGGAAGACTAACCCCAAGCAGAACTTCAGTAACAAACAGAGCGTCAAGTAACCAGCGGCGTTGGCCCCGCCCCAGCAGGTCAGCAACGCACGTCAATAGCCATCTGAACTTTTGTCCACGGTATTCAGGCGTCTGAGATTGCGGACTGGGCGCTGGGGCCATTTGCTGCTGGTTGCTTGACGCTCTGTTAGTTTTTGACGTTCTGCTAAGATTTTAACGTTCTGTAGGTTGTTGGTGCTGTGCTGGGACGACGCTGCTGCTCGTTGCTGATGGTCCCGTCCATCCAGGGTGCTCAGCTTCAGTACGGGTTTTTGCTCTGTCTTCTTTTTTTTTTCTTGTTTTTGGAGCTTTACAGGTGACAGAAATTAGTCTCTTTAGGCGTTGTTTGTTTTGTTCTAATGAACAGTCGCTGCTCATGGCTGCAGAGTACCCAGTCACTTCTTTTCATGATGCTTTTGGGAAATGGGGATTTGCTTCAGAGAATACACAGATGGCCTCTTTTTTTTCTCCAGATCCGTTCTTGTTTCTGATCATAAACAGGCAATCTTTTAAGGTAAAATGCGAAAAAAAAAAAATTAAAAAAAAATCTACCATTTTTAATCTGGACATGTGTTCTTGTGGCGACTCTTTTGAGCTTGGGCACAGCTACGGTCTTCGTACACAGCCAGCGGGGGCGCGGCCACCCCATACATTCATTTTCAGCCCACCATGAACATCACCACTCAGCTCCTAGTTACTCACCCGCTCACTTACTCTCATCCTCTCTCAACCTCACCGCCATGGCCGCCTTCAAACCCGCCCTCATAGTCGTCGACTTCCAAGAAGACTTCTGCCCACCCGTAAGCCCACATCTCCAAACTCCCACACCCGACCTCTCACCAGAAACTAACCCGGCCCCCGCAGTCCGGCTCCCTCGCCGTCCAAGACGGCCGCACCATCGCCCCCGTCATCAACGCCCTCCTCGCCCTCCCCTTCGCCGCCAAAATCGCCACCCGCGACTTCCACCCGCCCTCCCACGTGTCCTTTGCCTCCAACCACCCGTCCGCGTCGCCGTTCACGTCCACGCACACCATCACCCACCCGTCGTCCGGCGCGTCCTACACCACGACGCTCTGGCCCGCCCACTGCGTTGCGGGGACCCCCGGCGCGGAGCTCGCGCCCGAGCTGGACGTCGCCCGCGTGGGTTCCGTGCTGGACAAGGGCCAGCGCGCGGACAGGGAGATGTACTCGGCCTTTTACGACCCGTTTGGCGAGTCGGACAGCGGGCTGGCGGGCGTGCTGAGGGGGAAGGGCGTCACGGACGTGTTTGTGACGGGGCTGGCGTTTGATTACTGCGTCAAGGCGACGGCGGAGCACGCGGCGCAGGAAGGATTCAGGACGTTTGTTGTGGGTGATGCTACAAAGGCTGTGTTTCCGGACAAATGGGATGAGTGTGTGCAGGAGCTCAAAGGCAGAGGCATAGATGTCATTCCATCTACGTCTGAAGAAGTCGAAAGAGTCAAGTCGCTAACAAACTGAGTTCACCTCCATATATATGCGTAATGATAATATTAATATAGCTATTGCTGATGCTAAAAGCTCTATAAGATGGACGAGGGTCAAGCACTATATATGTACCGGTTCATATCTGATTTTATGGCAGCGTGACTTTCCCTCGTATCGTAAGAAATCACCAATCCAACTTCCCCTTTGGTATCATGCTTTTATTTTCACCGCTTCGAACGCTGCTGTGCCGCTGCGCTCTTGCCGTTCGCCTTTTCTTGGCCGTTCGTCATGGCCAGCGTCACCGGCGTGGCCGGCGGCGCAGGCGTCGTGGTTCTTGAGGGCGCAGCACTGCGGTTGTGCTGCATGTGTGCGCGGACCAAGTGGCCGGCCGCCAGGGCACTGCACAGCGACAGCTCACCAGCGAGAACAGAGGCGGCGATGATGCGG
Organism: Lecanicillium sp. G3; assembly: GCA_037575805.1. NCBI lineage: Eukaryota > Fungi > Ascomycota > Sordariomycetes > Hypocreales > Cordycipitaceae > Lecanicillium > Lecanicillium sp. G3. Next base: position 453,128 of record JAZHPD010000005.1, on the reverse strand, counting down.
GCCAGACGGCGGGCATTGTCACCGGGGTTGGTGGGGTGCGAGCCGCGGACGCCGAGCAGGTCGAGCATGGCGCTCTGGGGCTCGAGAATGGTGCCACCACCGAGGGTACCGACTTCCAGCGAAGGCATAGAGACGGAGATTTGTAGGGAGCCATTGAGGCTGGTTTTGTTAGCATGACCTCCTAATTAGGGCTATTCTGGGTACTTACTTCTTCATAACAGTGATACAGTTGGAACTCTCGACAACCTGGGCGGGATCCTGACCAGTGGCAATGAAAATGGCGGCAACAATGTTGGCGGCGTGGGCGTTGAAACCACCCATGGCGCCGGCCATGGCGGAACCAATCAGGTTCTTACTAATGTTGAGCTCAACCAGGGTGTCGACATCGCACTTGAGAACGCTCTTGACAACATCGCCAGGGATGATGGCCTCGGCGACAACGCTCTTACCACGACCCTCGATCCAGTTAATAGCAGCGGGCTTCTTGTCCATGCAGTAGTTGCCAGAGACGGAAACAATAACCATATCGTCGAAACCACCCTCAGTGGACATGATGTTGAGCGCGTGCTCGACACCCTTGGAAATCATGTTCATACCCATGGCGTCACCAGTGGTAGTGCGGAAACGGATGTAAAGGTTGGTACCGGCGAGAGCAGTCTTCATGGTCTGCAGACGAGCAAAGCGACTGGTAGAGTTGAAGGCCTTCTTCATAACGTTCTGGCCCTCCTCAGAGTCGAGCCACAGCTTGGCAGCACCAGCACGCTCAAGGGTTTCGAAGCTAACACAAGGACCACGGGTCATGCCATCACCAGTCAGGACAGTAATGGCACCGCCGCCAGCGTTGATGGCCTTGCAGCCTCTGCTGGCACTAGCAACCAAGACACCTTCAGTAGTAGCCATGGGGATGAAGTAGCTCTGGCCGTCAATGACGAGGGGACCAGCAACACCGACAGGGAGGGGCATGTAACCAACGACGTTTTCACAGCAGGCGCCAAAGACGCGCTCCCAGTCGTAGTTCTGGTAGGGCAGCTTGGAGCGGTCCAGGGTATGGGTGATGTGAGAAGTGGCCTTGGTGCGAGCAATGATGGTACGGCGGATCTTGACGGCGCGAGTGAAGTCGCCGAGAGTCTTCTCGAGGGCGTAACCAGGAATCTTGCCGCGCATGGACATGGCGACAACTTCTTCGTCAGACATCTCAGGAACGCGCTTCTCAAGCAGCATCTGGTCGAGCTCGGCGTTGGATCGGTTGACAGAGGGTGCGGGCTTCGACTTGGTCATGGACAGGCTGTCTCCCTCGTCATCGGTGAGAGCAGGAGTGGCGGGCTCGGTGGGCTGAGGAGTAGGAGCAACGTATTGACCGAGAGGAATGGAGTTGGGCTCGGTCTCGTTGAATCGCTGGGCACGGGCAAGCTCCTTGCGGTCAATGTGGTGCTCAGAGGTCTCGGAGACGCCGGGGTCGTTGATACCCCAGCGAGCAATGTTGAACAGATAACCGTTGAGACCAACACTCAGAGCGAGAGCGACGACAATCCACTTGGACAGGACGGGGTCCTCGAGACTTTTGAGCAGACCACCAACGACGCGACCACCCATGCCATACTGCTCAAAGTGGCTGGCTTGCCCATGGACAGTGGAATCGGCGGCGGCGGCGGGTAGAGCGTAGTGGATGGAGGGGTACTCGAGCTCGTACTTGATGGGGGTGAGAACCGAAACGAGGACAGCCTGGCCGCGAGACTTGGCGGCAGCGAGGACAACATCCAGACCGTTGGCAGCGACCTTGAAAGGGTCGACAGGCGGGGCAGAGACAACACCGCCGAGACCGCCAGCCCACGAACGCAGAGTAGCAAAGGAGCTGCCGCTGCGGAAAGGAATGGTGCAGATGTTGACAATGTTGATGAAGACGAAGCCAGAAATCATGAGAACCTTGAACTTGGGAACGCTGCTGCTCTTCATGCCGCGGCCAAACAGGGCCTTATCCTTGGAGGCCTTGGCATCACCGTTGGGCCAGTCGTTGCTGGAGGCAACATTCTCAGCGACGCGGCGGCTGACACCATCAGCCTCAAGGGCCTGGCGCATCTCAAAGTGGCGCTTAATACGGTTGATCTCAAGCTTGATGCTGAGGATGGCAGTGTAGAAGGTGAAGAGCAGGAGACAGTCGAAGAAGAGAATCCAGGCGGCGAGGAAGCAGAACTGCTGGAGACCGCCCTGAACGCCAGAAGCAGCACCGAGGACCAGAATGGTAATCTCAATGGCGTAATCGCGGATGATTTCGTAGCCCTTGTCTTTGATGGCGGCGTAGATGGCAGTCTGGATAGCATCCTGGGTCTGGGAGTTTTTACCCTTACCCTTGGACTCCTGCGACTGGGTGCGGCGGGCCTCGATGGCGTGGTTGAGAACAGCGCGGGTGAGGACAATGTTCTTCTCGAAACCAATTGTGACGACCAGGAAGGGAAGACCCTCGGAGAGCAGAATGACGCTGATGGGAACACCAAGCTTGGTGGTGACAGCCAGACCAAAGACGAAGGCGAAGCACGAGGCGAAAAGCGTGCTCATGCCCAGCCAGAGGTTGGAGCCCATGCGGCGCATGGAGAGGAAGAGCGAGACAAAGGTCAGGTGCATGGAGAGGTATCCGAGCACCATGATGACAATGTCGAGAGTCTCGGCGTTCTTGAGCAGATCGATAAATTCGGACCAGGCATTGCGAGCCCACTCGACAAAGGTGTTGCGCGTGTGGACCTTGGCGGCCTTCATAATCCACATCTTTGATTCACGTCCATGGCGGGTGAGGACGGTCTCGCTGCTCTCAGAAGGAATCTCCTGAGCAGCAGTGAGGAACTCGCGGGCCTCCAGGTAGGGGACCGAGTAGGCGAGGATGCTGTCCTGGGTGTAGGTGGTGAAGGGGTTCTCGGTGGCCGGGAGAGGGGTTACGGAGAGGTTCTGAGGCGTCGGGACGGCCTGGGCGAGAGGAGCGACATCGACAGAGTCGGCAGAGAGGGTATCCGGGAAGACAAATGTCAGGAGGGCGAGGTGGTCGGACTTGCCAGTGCTCTTAGCACCAGTCTCGACGCTCTGCCACTTCCAGGCGGTCTCGGGGCTGGCGAAGAGGTCTCGGCTGCCCTCGGTCAGGGACGACCAGTCTGCCTTGCTGACGGTAGCAGTGCGCTCGAACAGGCTGTCCTGAATAAGACCAATGTAGGAAGAACTGGCGAGCACGGCGACCAGCACAATTGTGTGGATGGGGTGCGAGCCTGCCAGGCGTCCGAGAAGGTGTAGAAAAGGCGTGACAGTCTTGCTCGCCCAGGTCGGGGGAGCGGCCTTGACAGGGCCGGTCGACTCGCCACGGAATCGCGTGGGGAGGAAGTTCATTTCGACGGTATCTGAAAATCTAACTCGGCGGCTCGGTTTACGACATTTGCGAGGGCGCGGGGCTTCGGAGATGGGTCCTAGGCGGGGTGTAAGTGAATGCTGGCGAACGGAGGCGTTCATGAATAGTAGAGACGTCGGCCATGGGGAGCGGTGTTGGGAAAAGTATGTAGAGAGGAAGATATGGGCGTCGCGAGCTCTCGTCGGGCAGATGATGACAAGGCTTGCGCTTTTTGTACCGGCTTACCTGGGGCAGTGTCGTGACGTGTGGTGTGGTGTGGTGATGAGTAGTATCAGCTGGTGTCAGACGAGGCAGCGTTTGCCGGTGTCTGATTCGTCGAATACGCTGTAGCCGCACGCTCGGGGCAATCCAATGCCAATGACTCTCGATACGATACGAATCTGGTGCTGTTATTTCTTTGTTAGCCACAATTGCAGAGCAAACGACCCCCGACACAATTGGGGGGCAGCGGAACGGGGGTATGCAGAGAAAAAAATTGGCCGCTGCGGGATCGGAGACAAGCTGCAGACATACAGTCAAGCGTCAATCAGGCAGCACAAACGTTTGACTGTGCAGGCCGTAGACGAAGCAAGGACTCGAAGGTGCGATGATGGTTGAAAATCGCAGCTCCTTGGTGTTGAAGGCGGTATGGGAAAGGGAAAACAAGAGGGAAAAGCACGGCAGCGCGCCCCCAGCAAAGAGAGAGGGTACCAGAGACTGGAGACTGGATGATGGAGAAGCAGCCCCGAGGCGAACCAGTGGTTGTGGACGATCCCCTGGCGATGTATTGCGGGCCTTTGGTAGTTTGGGTACTTGTACGCACATATAAACTGCGTGGCTGCCAAAGTACCGGGGAAAAAATTTGGCGATGCGAATGCGCTGCCCATCAAGGCAGAGAGATTGTGCACTGAACCAGCCAGCCAGCCAGCAGCCACTGCGGCGGCCCTACAGGTACAGGCTAGGACGCGCTAGCCGGTTCGCTGGTGCTGCAGCCTGCACATACCCAGTAGGGCGTCGTAGGGAGCTCCCCTGCCAAGGTACTCCGTAGACTCGAGCGAATACGCCGCCTGGTATCCGGAATTAATCCGGCCAGCCTTGCTCTGTTTCAATCCTCCGCCTTGCACTAGCAGCATCTACGACATCTCTACCAGCAAAGCCCTCCTATTTTATTTTACTGTTTGAGACACTTCCCCACAAGGGACTTTAAAAAAAAAAAAAGACACCAAAAAAGCTCTACCAGTAGGCTTTGGTTCCAAGGCGCTCGGGTGGCAGTGGTTGGGCTCAGGCCAGGGTTGCGGTGAGGACTGCAATTCCCCCCAACTGCCCCCAACTGCCCCTCCTCCTTCTTTGCCCGCCAGTCTCCCGGCCTCCAGATAGGGGTTCCGGAAAGCCGTCGGCTCAAGATGCGAATACGCATACGCATACGCGCCTACTGCCGGCCTCAACAGTGATTGCCAAAGATCGGATGGCTTCGTCACTGCGGCGTCATTGAGCTCGCCACGACGACTATCACATTACAATGATGACGATTTTGTTTCTTGCCTAATTTCCTGCTTTTTATCATATTTTTATTTGATTTCCAACCTAAGCGTTTTGGTAGGTCGCATACTCGTTGTCCAATGTCGCTACTGTGGCCGTGACAAGAACATACTTTTCCCTCCTCTAAGACGTTACTCCCGCATCCAAATCATAACACACGAAATATTGGCCCGAAAAAAAAAAGGAAAAAAAAGACAAAATGCCTCGCAGTTGAACCGCATCCACAATCCCGCCAAGACTCTTCTTTCTCACACAGCCCTTATGCCTCTGCCAACTCAGCTCTCCGTCCCGGGTAACCGTCTCCTCGCATCGCCGCGTCGGCTTCCGCGCCTCCAACGCCGAGCGAACCACCACCGCCCGTGGCCCCCGCCGCCGTCCGCCTCAGCTGCGGCAGAGACAGCATCTTGCACCTGTCCTCCTGCAGCAGCAGTCTCGTCGTCGCCCGGTCCGGGTAGTTGCGCAGGCACATGTTGGTAAAGTGCGTGCCGTAGTGGATGCCCTCCCCGTCGCTCTGCTTGTGCTCGTACCCGGGCAGCGGCCGCACCACGGACGAAAAGTTGGGCTCGTGAAAGTACGCAAACGCGAATCGCTCTCGCGTGTTGAGACCAACCTTGTGCGGGGTCGACTTGAGATGATTGTTTGTCATGTACTGCATCATGTCTCCTACACACGCGCGGCATATCGTTAGTCTTCGCCTCTTGTTGTATAGAGGTGCTCATCATGATACATACCCGGAAATACGGTAAAGACGCCAGGGATCGGTGGGACGTACACCCAACCGAACTCGTCCTCCCGCAATCCCGCGGCGCTCTGCTCCCAGTTTGCGTAGTTCTCGCTCCGATGCGGCGGACGGACAAAGAGGCCTGCAATTTGTTTTAGTTTCATCTCGACATTCAGCCATCTTGGGCTTCATACCTCCTACTTCGTCCTGGGCTGCAATGACCAACAGCCCATAATCGGTGTGGGACCCAATCCCACGGCCTTTCCTGCCCTTGCCGTTGGTTCGGTCTCGATGAGGGAATCTAAGCGACGCGTTAGACAAAGATTTAAAACGGACAGATCCGCCACCCGCACATACCGCAGTACACGCATATGATGCCAACCGTCCTCGGTATACTGTCTGAGTGAGCCTTGTGGCACGCCAAGACCCAACTCGACCATCTCAAGAAGCTGCTCGCCACTCCGTGACAGGTCGCCCATGTACGCTGCCATGCTTCCCTGCATTTCCTTGTCCGGCCAGGGACAGGGTCCATGACACGGCCATTTGCCTCGGACGCGCTCGTCGTCGAGCGGCAGATCCTTGGTCACTGTAAAAATCTCTGAATAGTCGGCCACGCCATCTGTTATCTCCTCGCCCGAGGCGATGTACCCCGCGTAGCTCTGCTCGTCCACGCACGCCTGCTTCTCGGCGCTGCTCTTCTTGAAGAAGCGCCGGCTGGCAGCCATGGCCTTGCTAAAGGCGCGCTGCTGCTGCGGCGACATGGCAATCTGGAAGATGCCGTCGCGGCGCCACGCCTCAATCATGGCGCCGGCCATGGCGCGGTCAGCCCGCGACCCGGTAATCCTGCCAGGCAGACGAAAGGTCTCGAGGCAGCCGACTGTGGCGGCAAATCCCGGTGGCATTGTATTGCCTCCCGCAACGGCGCGCCTAGCGCCCGTCAACAATTTGGTAACGGCTCTGCTACCCCCGCTGAGGCCAGCTGCTGTTCGCACAAAAGGTAGCATCATGGATATTAAGAAGCGAATTAAAGGTATGGATTAAGGATGATATGAACCAAGATGAAGAAGAATCTCGGTCATGGTTCTGACGGATCTACTTATACGTTGAGCAAACAGAACTGCTCCTACATCCCCTCGGGCCCCGAAAAACGGCGGCAGCTGACCACGGAACTTGCCTCGGGGGAACCCGATGCCCGTTTGAACGATCCAGTCTCGGTCCTTGGAATAGCCTTCATGCAGATCACTGAGTAACATCGCTGCGCAACCTACGCTTCTTTTACCTGCGACGAATGGCAGGCGAGCCAAGCTGCAACCAGTGATACGAGCCTTAGGGTGGCCAGCTTACCCTGACCTGCATAGGAGTGCGACCTCTCGTCTGCCGAGCCTATTCCTCCTTCACGCAGTCAAAAATCATGGTTGGTGCTGGTCTCTGGCGTGTGTTCCGTTTGGCAGGTAAGCTTGTCTGGACACTCCGGACCAGAAGCCTGGGTCTCCCTAGAACCCTCCCGCCGCCGCCGTCACGCCAAAGTACCCAAAGGGTGCACTTCGCAAAATCGTAGCTTATAGATCTCCGGCGATGCTCAGTCCCGAGATCACTGTTTCAAGCAAGCCCTCTTGTTGCGCTCTGAAGCGAGCCCATTGATCTGCACCAATACAGGAAGCCGTTTTTTTGAGCTGTCATATTTTGCGCCGTAACACGGTGCCATTTACCGGTAGCTTCGCCCATGGTATTGTGAACGGGCATCCGGGTCGCTATCGGGCTTCTTCGCCATCACATGTAGTGTAAGAATGAAAAGTAGGCAGGGATTATGCAAGCCATTAAAATCAGGCTACCAGTGTGCGATGCCTCAAACCATTTGTTCAATATAGACCCGTCTGATTGGACCCAAGTGCCGTTATTATCTTTAGTATACTTGTACAAGCAAAAGCCGCGTTGCACGTCCCGTTGATGTTTGCCACTACCACGCCACGACGTGCTGGGCGGCGGCGGTAACACGAGCATTTTCGCAAGATGGGCAAGTAAATTCTCGATCATGGAGCGATAACCTGCAGTTCAGGCCGCCTGGCACTATGACCCCGGGAATTTGTCCTCATATTCCGAATTTAAGCCCATCTCTTCACCGGTGCAACAGATCGGCGTGAAGACAGCGATTCTCCAACTTAAGTTCGCCGAGAATACATACTGCAATCTTTTTGATATACTGCCGTTGATTTTATATTCCGCAATTCACTTTGGCATCTGAGTCAGCATGGGAAAGTGCGAAGTCTCATATTGTTTGCTCAGCTAATGTCGCGCGACGCTCTCCTTGGCGGTGCCACCACGAATTTTGTTCGCCTCGTAAAACTGCGACGACAGATTTTTTTTCCCTCGAAATGTACAATGGCGTAAACTCGTCCGACAGCGAAAACATGACTGACTAACGAGGAGAATCGGCCCTCCTGCAATGCAACCCTTCATCCTTCCATGCACGGCTGCACAGATATCGTTGCACGGCTCGGAAAACGGCACTCTTTTTTTTTTCTAGGCCACCTTTGCTTTCTTCGAGTGCTTCTCGCTGCGTTTCTTTTTCGGGTGCTTCTCCACGGCTGCCCGGGCCAGCTTGCTATCCGGCATCTTGGACAGGTACTTCTAGTCCTCGTCCTCTTCGCTTGTGGCATCAATGTTTGCCTTATCCGACTTTTCCTTCTTAGACTTCTTTGCGATGGCTGCGGTATCGTCCTCAACAGTATCTGAAGTGTCGACAAGTTGGCCCATCTCGCGGAGCTGACTGTTAATAGACGGCACGATCTTCAGGAACGCCGTATACTGCTCCAGCGAGAGAGAGATGCCCTGGGAGAGTTAGAATTTCAACCAGCCATGAATGCGGGTGAGCCGAATACCTTTTTGCCGGGCATCATTTTGCCATCCTTTTCGTAGTATTCTCTGATGTTGATAAGACACATGTTCTTGAACTGTGATACGCCAACTCGGCGTTTGCTGGACAGCTGTGAAGCGTTAGATGTCGTCCTTTGAGGTCCATCACCATCGACTTGCCTCCCAAAAGGGGTTGCCCTCATCATCCTTGCCGGTGGGCGAGACCACGCCTGCGTTGCCCTTGCTCTTTTTCACGGCCTTGTGGGCGACCTCGACGTCGCTACCGTCCGAAGGCTCGGCGACACTGGCGCGTCTCTTGTTTCCCATGTTGGCAGCGTTGAGAAGTCTTGAGAAGTGAGAAATGAATGTGGCCCTTGTGAACGCTTCCCTGTTCCGCGAAAAATTGACCCGAATGCGTCGACTTTAGACTGAATTCGAGGCTGGTTTAACGTCAGAGTGTTGGTTGGCCGTTGGCAGTGGTGCTGTGAGACGCGTTGAATGCCGGCAATCGGGCGACGCGACCCAGTTATGAAAGGGAACCCTTGCAAACGCAACGTTGACGCCTGCGCACGTGACGCTACGTTTTGCCAGCTGGCAGCTGTCCTGGCGGTCCGGCGAGCAAGCGGCCAAGCCAGACCGGCAGTGCTAAGCATCCTGCTTCGAAACAAGTTGTGATAACCTCAACCCGATACATATATTCAGAGATTGTCGCCTATTCTACAGTTACTTTCATCTCGCAAGCTCGCTCCATGCCCTCGAGCGTTCCATTCACGGACCCAGCCAAGACAGGCGGGACGGCAGACAGCTAGCGTCAGGGGTGGCTCGATTTAGACGTTGATTGGCAGTGCCTCCACTGTTTACCCCCTGGAGGTTCTCCGGCTCAGGCAATCTAAAATTGGGATTACGCAGCCAGAGAGCTGTCCGTGGCAATGTTTCGTTGCATCTTCTTGTCGTCTCAGCCTTCCTGCCCGTGCCCCGAGGCGACCGCAGCATCCATACTTGACATGGTGTCTACAGATTGCAGAGCCTTGATTCGTTCACCTTGTGCATTTTACGGAAGCCACTAATTAACCTGACGACGTGAACCGCACTTCAATGGCCGACGCCGCCGAGCCTGCACAGGGTCTTGAAGCCCCTCCTCGCGATGGCGCAAATCCTGCCGCCGCCGACTCCAGCGTCGCACAAGCCGATGTCCACCAGCCTCTGCTGTCTAATTCCGAGAAGCAAGACGCCGTTGCCGATGCTATAACAGAGCAGACTATGGGCGGCATTCCGGGGCCTGTCGCTGCGGCCTCCAAGGAATCCGCCCTACTGACCAAGGTCATGAGCTTCCTGTCGAAAGCTTCCCCTGCAACGCTTGCTGGAATTGCCGTGGGCTTTGCCGGTGTCACATACGCAGTCCTCGGGCAGATCGGGCTACTGATTATCGGCGCTGTAGGAGGCGCTGCGGCTTTTGTTGTGTGGGAGGGCCGAAACCCCGACATTGCCAGAACAGTGAGAGGCGAAAAGGGCCCAGATGCGCTGGAACGCATTTGGACCGACCTCCAAGCGATCAAAGTCACCAACGACGAACCCCAGGACGATGCGCAACAGCAGGTTATCTTCAAGGGATTCGACGACTTCCGACCCGAAACGCGCGAGGCTCTCGGCGGCCTGGTCGATGCCATCATCAAAGACTACGTCAAATGGTGGTACAGCCCCATCATCCCGACCGACCACTCGTTCCCCCTTGCCTGTCGCAAAACTCTTACATCATACATTCTGTCTGTTTCGAATCGCATGGCTAGAAAGAGACCTGCAGACTGCTTTCTGGACCTCTTGACCAACTCGTCTTCGATTGCCATTGCGTTCATGTCAGAACTCGCCGCCGCCTTTTCCGACATCCCTGCTGAATCCAACATGACTGCTGTCGATGCGGTCTACACATATCTTGCGTCGAATCCCGATTCGCGCTTGGCCAATCTACTTAACCAGAAGCAACAGGCTGCCAAATTCAAAATGGTCGCCGAGGATCTACTCTCATTTATGGAACCCAGCGCATACAATTGCGACCCAGCTCGTGCACTCTTGAGGGAAGTCCTGGCCAACACAGTCCTGGAGAACTTGCTGCAAACCTGCAGCAAACCGGAATGGATTAACGGATGGATCGTCTACCTCTTGGAGGCGGGAGAACCCGACATCAACCAAGCCATTGATGTTGGCATGCAGACCGCCCGAGATACTGCCAATAATATTTTCGCAGATATTGATGGAAACGTTGGCAACATCGGAATTATCAAACCAGCTAGCCGCTCGTCGGGAGAGCACGAGCGAGGAAGAAGAAAGGAAACGCAAGCACACCGAAAACGACTTAGTAAGGCTGACGAAGAGGTCGAGGTTGCCATAGAAGGAATGAAGCGAATGAGCGGGATGATGGAAAATGATGACAACAGGCAGTCGGTTGCCGAATCGTCTGCGCCGTCAAAAAAGAGTATGGAACGGTTCTCTATCGACGAAGCTGCCTCGAACCGTACCGTCGGCACCAGCGCACAAAACTCAACACCACCTCTGGGGCAAGGACGCTTTTCACCTTTTGGAAACTCGGTCGAGGGCAGTGAACCGGCCTTTACCCCAGTGACACCTCGCTCTACATTGGACTCAGCGAGCCAGAACTCTGCGTCACCCAAGCCTGGAAGCAGAGATGGCCAACCGTTTACAAGTTTCGACCAGGTTGCCGGAGCACCTAAGCCCGAGGAACAAGACGATGACGGCCCTAGGAAGGCGCCACTCACACTTCACAACGCCTCCTTCACTCTCCACGATGACACTACCGGCGACACAGCCAAGATTCGCAACAAGCCAAACTGGGACTACTTAATTCAAGTCGAGCCGTCATCCGCTGGCTATCCTGGTTGGATGATTGTACGGAGATATTCCGACTTCGAGACGCTGCACGAGATTCTGCGACGAATTGCAACCGTTTCTGGTGCCACGGCGTTTACTGAGCTGCACAAGGAGCTCCCGAGCTGGAAAATTCACAGCCGCGAGTCACTTCGTGGCGAGCTGGAGCGTTACTTGCGCGATGCCTGCTGGTACCAGTCTCTAGCTGAGAGTGAGGGCATGAAACGCTTCCTTGAAAAGTCACAGGGCCATACTCATGGCAACAGCAAATCGTTCGGGTGGGAAAGCGTCGGCAAGAACATGCTGGATGTACTTGCAATTGCGCCAAAGGGTGCAATGGAAGGCGGAAAGACACTTGTCGGCGGCGTCACTGGTGTATTTGGCAACTTTCCCGGCATCGGAAAGAAAGCTTCCAGCCAATCTATTGACTTGACTCCGAACAGCAAGCGACTTTCGCTTTCTACGCCAGTGAGGACTGATACACTCAAGTCATCACCTTCTAGGTCAGAGCGTGCCAGTATCGACAGCCAGCGATCGTCTGTTGTATCTACACAGCCTGGCAAGATGCCGATGATGGAGCGTCGGCCAAGCATGCACTTCCAGAGTGACACCGAGGGTGATATGATGCGTCTAGGGCGCTCAGAGCGAATGGACTCTAATGCGTCCGCGTCAGTCAGTGGCCGGCCGAGCCGCGATCATAGTAGAGCCTCTAGCTTGGCACCACCTTTGCGTTCGCCTTCGTCCGTCAGCCTGGAGTACGTCAAGCTTCCACCGCCGCCAGATGAGATGGCAGATGACTACGAGTCTCCGCTGCATAATGACATGGTCCCGATGAACGAGGCTACTGCGACTGCTCACACCAAAAACCACTCCATCGGACATATGTCGCAGGCCTCAGTAAGCTCCACACAAGGCTCCGCAGTCAACGGCAAAAAGCCCGTCGTCAGACAGATAAAAGCCCACACGAAGCTCAGCGAAGGCGAAACAAGAGTTGCTGTCGAACTGCTCTTTGCCGTCATCAACGAGATGTATACGCTTTCGTCGGCATGGAACATCCGTCGCACGCTGCTCACTGCAGCCAAGTCGTTCCTGTTGCGACCTGGCAACCCGTCCCTGCTTACTGTGCAGACCCTGATCCAGTCATCCGTGCTCGACTCGTACACGGCTGATGCAGGAATTGCGGAACAACTCCGAAAGATCCGGGAGAACAGCATGCCCACAGAATCTGAACGTGCAGCTTGGCCTGCTGAAATGACAGCCGAAGAGAAAGAGCAGCTGGCTACTAAGGCGCGAAAGCTGCTGATTCAGAGCGGTGTACCAACGGCTCTCATGGGTGTCATGGGTCAGGCGGCGACGGGCGAAGCTCTGGGTAGAGTCTTTGATTGTCTGCAGATTGAGGAAGTTGCCCGAGGTCTCATTTTCGGCTTGATTCTGCAAGCAGTCAAGGTGCTCACTCACTGAAACGGGAACAGCATCTGCCGTTCGAAGTTGGATCCGCGCGAGGCTCCGCCAGAGCAGGGGTGATGCAATGCTGGACCCGAACCCGACCACCTCAGTAACCCACGACGGCAAACCGGATTAGCGATGGCGCACATTCATTCATCTTCTTTCTGCTTTTGGGACATATTTTTCACGAAATAAACGCCACCATGTGCCAGGGCCTCGCCACCAGAGGGGCGCATGGGAAATGGCAGGAATGGGCAAGGTCCCACGCGGACTTGTGACGACTGCGTTTTGCAATTAAGCATATGGGCATGGAGTATTTGGAACTAGCGAATTTGAGCGGTGAGTAGCATCTCTTGGTATAGATAACATGGCAGGCTGGGCCGCGATGAGTCTTGGAGACGTAAGTCAGCAAGGACTGGAGCTGTCGACCAGGAGCCGGTGCAACACCTCATTGCATTCTTTTCTTTGTTGTTTTTATTTAAACTAGTCAGTTTTAATACGTATCGGACAGCGGATACAGACGCCTTGTATGAACTTATAAAAGTCAAGCATTAATCGGTAGAAATAGATATTATTACACAACAGGCTCATTGTCGTAAGCTCAGTGTCTACGTATGCACCCGACGGCAAACGACGTTGCATTCGATAATCGGTCGCAGCCTTGGAATGAGACAAGCGGGTTTGCACGTTTGTTCGGCGGTAACACTTGCCGAGCGTACCCATACTTTCGGGAACAAAGCTGTCTAGAGACCAGGCAAATGGAGCCTGGATAAACGACTGGTGAGCGTGGATTCTGGGGAAGAGCCGAAAGACGCGTCCAAGTCTTGGCTTAATTAGTCATGTGGAGAACATTCTGCACTGTTGTAAATGTGATCTTCGCCCTGCGCCCTGGAGCGTCGTACTAGGGTTTTGCGCCCCGGGACATGCAAGACCAGACCACGGGCAGTTGGGGGTAGTTTCGCTGCGAAGAGACAGTTGGGACCGCGCAGAAAGAACGCGCAGAAAGGACGCGCTGAAATATTGCGTCTGTTAAATATGCCCCGTCGACTTGGTGCGCCGCGGCATCACGAACCTCTTGCCTCTGCTTGGCAGCCCTGAAAGGTGACGGGACCGCTTTGCTCCTCGTCCTTTTCCTAGACCAATAATAGGAACTGCGCGGATTTTTTATGCCATTACGTACTGTGTCCAATCCCAGAAAAGAATATACTAGAATAAAACGAAAGTACTAAAATTAGCTGCCAGGACGAAAAGAATTTGAATAGCGGCACACGAAAGTTTGTGCCTGGTCGTGCTCGGATGCTGCGCCTTGCCTTGGCACATGGCGGAAAGGATAACTTCTGTACCTCAGTTGGGCATCCACCTGGCCTCCTTTTGCAAGAGACGGTATTCAATAGTAGTTTTACGGTTGATAATACGGACAGGAATCATAGATTGGGGAACATATAGCTCTAGACATATAGCTCTATGATATTCAATTCCGCCTGCGGCAAGCGCATTCGGGGAAAGGGTCCTTTGTGTAAGTTCATACACGCAGCGGTACAATAGGAGTCATACGGCAATACACGATGCCATGCAAGAATGGCAGCGGCTTGTGCATAAAGGTTTTTATAATTGCCCATTGTAACTAGCATACATATTCGCTAGCCTTCCAGCTAGGTTTGGTTGCGCAGGTCGGCCTGACAGGTCTGAACTCGCGAGCGTTTTGCGACGGCGCGACTTGTCTCTTTTTATCTTGCAAACATGTGTTTTGTAATCTTCTTTTCCAGCCACTTGCAAGAACAAACGGCTACCGACGCAGATCTGCACAATCCATGCCTCCCATCTCATCAAGCATGGCCAAGACGAACAGTGCCCCGCCATGTGTCAGAGAGCCCATGTCCTGCTGATACCGGAGCAGAAGAACTAGCTGCTGAAGCAAAGGAACTGAAGCATAGGCTGTGTGCACACTCCTAAGCGACATGCATGAGGTGGCATTAAGGCGAGAAGAGGGCGTCGCCGTCGACCATTATATTGCCGGTCGTGCTGTAATACATCAGTGCTAAGGCAATGCCCGTTTTTCTGTGGGAGCCGAGCATCCCGATGCGCTGATTAATCCAATGTAGCTTTGACAGGTGTTGTGATTCAGATGCACCTGACCGGTCGTTGCTGCGTCGCAAACCAACCCCCGGGTATCGACCTGTCATATCTTGGTCTTCTCAGGTTTATACTAGTTTCGTCGTTGACTCTTGCGGGAGTCCAGGACCAGGATACTGTACCATACTAGAAAAGTCAGAGCCTTGATTACCTTGTCCGCCTCCCGGCTTTGCGAAGTGCTCTGTCAATAACATGCCACTTATGGTTTGGGGAGCGGAAGATTTGGAAGAAGAATGCTCATCTTTCCGAACCTGTATGGACTGGGAGCGACCGGCCGCTGTATACACACCGGTTATCCATCGCCCTGGGTCAAATCCCTGTTATTGCTGACAGCAGAAGCTCTAATAGTGGACCAAGAATAGGAACTGAGTGCATGACGACATGATCACATCGCAACAACCGCATTATTTCGCTGTTATTTCAGCATGTCCTGTTGCTAGCTGGCCTAACTACTTTGTACCAGTTTCTCGGCAAGTCGGCGGCCCACAGCGCACATCGTGGCCTGTGCAATCGCTCGCATGTCGGTCAAACTCGGGCGATGGCTAGCACCACGAGGTGAGTTATGTTGATGCCGGGGGAGGGGGGGCCAGTGTTTCTCGTAAGGTCCCGGCGAACAAATATTGCGGCCTCCATATTGGTGGGTGTCGCGGGGTGATCTAGTTGCCTTCTTGCTAAGCACCGGTATCACAAGCCCCGTCCCGCCAATACAAAAGAGACTGGGTACGGGGGAGAGCCAAAACCACGGTAGAAAAGCCGACATGCGGTGCGCCCCTGCCACGCGACATGCACTGCGAGCCTATCCGCTTTTGCACACACTGGGCATTGAAGCTCCAGTACTGCTTCCCGACTTGCAGTAGTGTCGCGTCGCATCTAAAGCGTGTCAGCGCATTCAATGGAGTGGACTAAGTTGCCTTTTGTGCTCCTATTTCAGGGTGGGATTTAAGTTAGCCCATCTCCATGGCCAAAACGTGGCGATTCCACGAATTAGACCGCTGGTGTGGATGGGTGGGCATATCTGTGTGTTCGCTTTATAACTAACTAGTAAGTAGAAAAGCCTTTAGACAGACCACCACCATCCCGGTCAAGTTCCTATTTTAGCCGGATAGGATGGTGCTACACACCGTGCCTCCCTGGTCGACGATCTCCATAGGTGGGCGTCTTGACCTATAGGTATCTAACTAGCTTGTAAGCTTGGATGTTTTTGCTCCTCTTTGACCTTGCCTTGTCCACCCACCATCGTCGGTGGAGGTAGCCATGACATGATTGATGGGCTTTGTGCTTTGGGAGGTGCGGGAAGACCGCGGGACTAGCAGTACTCAAGGTTGGCTTTGAAGATAGCAGCAACAGTGGATTTAACCTTTTCAATGGGTCACCCGGGTCGAAATAACCTGAACAATGGGCGGCGGTCTGAACAGAGTTTAATTTGGCAATGGGCAGAGTACACAAACCAAGGCCGCGGGAGCGTAGCGTAGTACTGGCACTTCTTTCTAGACGCGCAAAAGAGGAGGGACCGCCTCGCACAAAGACGAAAGCGGAGAGTAAACTTTGTTCTGGTTCTAATTAGCTGGGCTGCCCATTTAGAACCACGAAACGAATTCTTCAGCTTAAGCGTAGTATCCCGTAAGATGAAGCTGGGACGATTTTCGCCCCCTTCCCCCACTTCCTTTTTTTTTTCCCTTTTTTTTTTTAAAGTAACTAATAACTAACTAACTAGTTAGTGGCCATTGCTCCTGGCACACAAACACACACACTCAGACTTAAACACTGACGCTCCAGAGTGATCAGTTGTCTAGCTCAGCTTAGCTCGATGTCCGTTGCCGCGCAGATACGTCCACGTTTCAGGTGAACAAGGCTTGCTCATCGGCTGACCGATTTTCCCTCGTCTCTTTTTGAGCGTTCAGCTCGTATCGAAGAAGACTTTTCCTACCGTTATGCGATCACAAGACCGACCTCTAGACATGTCATCCATTAGTTTGATTCGTGACTACTCACTCGCCGCGCTGGTTGCGTCTGGAAGAGACGTAAATCTGCTCGGTAGTTTGTCTCTTGAGACCAGAGGACAAGCCACGTTATACATCCCAACGTAAAACCCTAGTCAGATTTGGTAACTGTTTTACCGATTCTCATCCTCAAACCGGCTATATGACAGACCTTCCCACCTTTTACTGCCGCTGTGTCTTATTGTCTACGGTCAGCGTGCATGACGCTCCCCATCTGTCATCCGAGGTGCAGGCATCAACCTGCATGTACTCTGTAACACGTCAAAAATCCGTCGTCACTGCCAGCCAAAATGTCAAGGTTTCTGCAAGTGTCACTGTGGTAAAATGTGAAGGTAGTACTCAGGTGTGTATTATCTGATTTCTCTATATTCCCCCGACTAGATAAATATTAGATAAGAGTTGCGCAAGGCATTACGAAACGGAGAAAAACAAATAGGGTATCTAAAGATTGTAGGCCACTGCTGCCGCTATATCGGTATGGTGGTGATGGGTAATAACGCTCTGAAAGCAATGTGAAAGAAGAAAAAAAGCAACATCGTTATCATCATTGATCCCGCTCACGTCGCCTCTCAAGGCTTGAAGACTGCGCTAGTCAGCAGCAATTCTGCCTCATTGGTCGTGTCCTTCTTGGGCGGAAGGGGTGACAGTGGTTCCCCGATGGCTGCGTCCTTGGCTGGTGCTGCGGTGACAACACCGGTAGCGTTGGATACATCTCCATTTAGTCTCTCCTGGCTTTGCTTTCGGGCCTGGTCCTTGCGTGGCTCCTGCTTCTGAGCTGGCGCCATCAGCTCATCCTGACCTGTGCTAAGTCGAGAGATCTCGTCCTCGACGTCGGCTAACAGAGCATAGAGATCGTCGCCGGCGTAGACGCGGATGCTCTCGACACCCGTGCGTCCCTTCATGGTAGCAGTGCTCGGCGAACGGCTAATATCCTTGCCGGAGGCGGCCTGCTCTTCAATAATGGGCTGCTCAAGTATTGTGCTTGGCACCTGAGCTACTACCCTCTGAGGAGAGGGCGAGTTACTGCCTGTGCGTGGCGAGGTAGAGACCTGTTTCGTCGGGCTTCTGGGAGGGGTGGATACATCCCGTATGGACGGGCATGGAGCACCATGTGTCTGGTACGGTGCCGTCGCCACGCTTCCCTCGGGAACGGGTAGGATCGCCGCTGCGGCGACATGCTCCAGCAACTTCTGACGGACCCTTGTCCGTCTGTTTTCGGCTTGCTCCAGCTTGTTTACCCAGTCATCGATGGAAGCGTCCAGCTCGGCAAGCGCTTCCTCCTGCTTCAGCATGGAGTCGTGGCTGAACTTGGCCACTCGAGGAGACCGGAGATACTGGCATATGCGCGAGTGAAGATTGCGGCGTCCAGCTCTAAGCGAGCTGTAAGTGCGGCGGAGATACTCGGTTCTATCATCAAGCTGGCGAAGTTCCTGTAAAATAATTAGCTTGCAGATACGTGAAAAAAAAAAATGAACAAAATCTTACCTTGGAGAGAGCGTCAACATCTTCGACTTTGAGAATCTCAAATCGTTCGGCCTGGCCAAGAGCCTGTCTGTGTAAAGCCATTACGTCGATGGTATTGAGCTTTCCAATAACCTCATTCGGCTTCAAGCCTGCAGGTAGTTCTTCAAAAGCTCGACGTTCAGAACTCTTCGTTTGTTTAGCCTCGTTGGACTTGGATTTGGTACCCTCGAGCCTCTTTCGTGGCCGTCCCCTGTCCATTATGCTGGAGGACTCTGAACCGCCTCTGCGGTGACCGGCGTTGGTATTTTTGCCATTCTCCTCAACAGAGCCACTAGACCCATCCCAGGAACAAGGAGACACTTTGTGTTCTGTAAGAGGAGCCGATTTAGGAGTTGGCACAGTCGAAACTGTGGTGTCGGTTGCGGCGGCGGAGCGAGGGTTGGACAAGTCGGGAGTAGAAGCGGGCGTCGGACGTCCTATGCTTGGTGTATTCATTTCCGGTCGACCAGATCGAGGCGGGTCCGTGGAAGGCGTGCCTCCAGACCGAAGTTGGCTGCTAGAGTGCTTAGACTGTAGCCTGGGGGTAGGTGCGTTAGTTGGGGGGATGACGAGAGGAGCCAGCTTCTTGGGCGAGGAGGGAGCTGGCTTGGAGCAGGAAAGCTCAAATGCATCCTCGATGGCTTTTGTTAAATCTTCTGTTTGTACGTTAGACCGAATACTGTGGTCAATTGGTCTATCATCTAGACTGCTATCATCGGGAGCGCTAGATGATCGCTCGTGGAGCGGAGGACGGCCAGGTATCGTGGCTAACCAGGGCGTCAGCGAGTTGTAGTCATGACAATATGGAGACACTTACGAGAGTCCATTGATATCTCTTGCACTGTTGTCATGGGTCCAAGTTCAGGGACGCTCACTTTTCGGCGTCTCACCAAGTTGTTCTGATTCAAGCGGATCCGAATCCCTGCCAATGGCGATGCTCTTGGTGTCGATTCGGCAGGCTGAGGGATTGGAAGTGCCTTGCTTGTGTTGGGGTTGGGTAGTGGCTTGTCCTTGGGGAAAAGCTGGTATCGCTGCGGCTCGGCCTGCGCTGCCTTGTGAGCAGCAAAGGATTTGCCAGCATGCTTGGGGGGCGAAGACGACTGCGTGACACGCATGTTAGTGAGAGCTGACTTGTAAGTAGAGACTTGCTGGCTTCTCACCGAAAGCATTATCGGGGCTGGGGATCCGGGCTTTGAAATAGTGACAGCAGGCTCAACAGCGGCCATGCAAGTGGCAATATGAGCCATTCTCGTACAAGAAGAGGCAAACTATAAGTCAATGGCAACTTGCAGTAATACCCACAAGTAGACAATGACAAAGACGCCTTGATCAATTGCGGGATTGTCGTTTGACAGGCAGAAAGAACAACGAGATTTAAGGACAGGCAGAGACTCGGCCATATATGTGACCAAGGACGAAATAGGTTTTTCGACGAGAGCCGCACGTTTATGATATATACCAGTCAGCGAGGGACGGACGGGCAAGGCTAGTGGAGCGCGGACCATGGCCATGGGACTCGACTTGAGAGCGTGGCTATGGAGCCGTGGAGTGCTGTATTGTGGTAGTGTCTCAGAGACAAGGCGAACCAGGGTCAAGGCTTGCAAGGTTGGGCGACGACCCAAGGGCCCCGAGGTTTCCCACCCATCGCTTGCACCCGGCCATAGCGAAGGACAGGGGTAGCCGTGGTGGATGGTGGGCAGGCTTTTGGGAGCCCACTCCCGTTTGATTGATGAGCAAGGCATTGCTGGGACACGGATGCCAAGGGGACAGTGTGTAGGCCCACGGTGAGTATCAAGAGAAATCGTGACGCTTCCATCTGAGACGGGGGTTAGGGACAGCCACCACGAAGGTATGGGATGGCAGGGGGAAACTACAGCTACAGATATGAGCGCGACACAATCTGTCTACTATGACGGTGGCGGCAGGTGGGCGGTTTGAGTCAATCATGGTCTTGACATGGAGGAACAAGGAGGAGACGAGACACACGGAGAACGGGTTCCTAAGGGGAATGGAGCAGAAACACCATGTGCATGCGGAGGCGCAACAGTCAGACAGCGGTTCCCTCTCGAGATGTAGGAGCATCAACTAGCAAAGCATAGGAGGGGCAACCATGGGGAGAGGGGTGGGAGGGGGTGGTGGGTTTGTAACGGGGAAGACGTGCGAGGAAGAAGCCGGACCGGGGGAGTCAGCAACCACACGCATCAAATCACATCACCACTGCCACCACCAGCGAAACCCACGGCATCAGCCCAGCAGCGACTCCGCACTAAACTCAAGGCGTGCAGAAGCCGCAGGGGCGTGTAGAGCTTGACGGTGGCAGCCAGGGCGTCGGTCCAGCGTCGTCGTAGCGCCCTAGGGGCACGTCTCCGTGGCTGCCGCCCAGCGCAATTTAGGCTGGGCAAAATTTGGCAAAGGACTACTATTTTCTTTTTATTTTCATCTTGACCACCTGTGCCTGAGCACAGTTGATGCTAATATTACTCTATTGTCACTGTAGCAGTAGACGGCTTGGCTCGTACCTGGAGTCCATTGCAGACCTTCAAAAGGGTTAGACAACTAACCAACTCACCACCTGCCCCGTTATAGTAGGAACACCTGCGAAATGATCGTGGTGAGCTGCTTGATTACGGCCAAGATTTGTTAGTTTTGTTTGAGTAAAGAGTTCCGAAATAGGTGACAACAGAGTCGAAGGGGTTATCGATTGTCTCTGCCAACCATCTGCCTAAGCCAAGATACAATTCCTGTGCCTGCCACGAAGGATACTGAAATCTCGTCCCGAGCCATCAAACGTCAAGCCTGGTGGCACTGCCTGTGGCCAGGCTTTCACCTCCCGTCTCACATCGCCGTAAGTTTATGCCTGTCTAGTGTTGGACGCCACCTACACCGCCAAGCTGCACGTTCCAGAGAGAGATTTGAGTCCTTGACGATGCCCCATCCCCCTCGTTTTTTGCCCTGTGCAGAAGTCATCTGCGCTGCGCATAGTTACCGGGCTCCTCCTCCTCAACATGCAGCCTAGCAGCAAGTATTTGCCCCCTTCGTTAGTCTCATTACAGCCTGCTTCACGTACAGCGCAATTCAAAGGCCCGGCGTATCCCAGAGGAACGAGCGGCCGTGCGTGCAGGTGCAACATTAATGAAAATAGACACTAACGAGCCTGCGCGCGGCCGTGGCTCTCCCCGCCAATGACAGACGTGACTTGCGGCTTCACGGGCGATGTTTACATTTTCGAAAACTTTGCCCGCCCGATTAAATTACCGTGTAACTCTGTATTGTACACGCTGGCCATGAGGCGTCGAGTTGGCGTGACCTTTCACGTCAAGGCGACTTACAGCCTGTCCCTGGCGCATGTCAACATCACAATGCCCGGCTCAAATTAAAGCCAGTCCCCTATTTCCAACTCCAAGTCTTCTTGTCCGTATACTGAAGTAAAGGAAAAGTGCTGACATTGTTTCAATCCCCTAACCCGGTAATATGATAACCATATCTGGCACCTAAAACCCGGAGAGTCGATGCCGCCGAGAAAGCGACTCATGATTCTCGGACCCTGGGCCCTGTTCATGTCAGTGCATCACCAATGGGCAGAACTGGCTGACATCCTGAGGCGCATCAGTTGACGGGAATTTTTCTTCGCCACGTAGAATATTCTGAATCGCGTACTCAAATCCATGCATAAATACTCAGAGTGTCTATGACTTGTCGCTCGCTCGCGTATAGGTAACATGCATATACGATGGACAGTTTGCCAGGCTGCACTAGCCGGGGACAGCGATCGGCAACTGCAGTGTGTGGAAGGCTGGCTCTTTGGCCCTCTGAAGCCACAAACTTGGCAACTGCTGAAAAGACTCAATCGGCGGTGCACGTTTATTAGATGACAGCGGTCTGTCTGAGCCAGACGGCTATCGCCTTAGACAGAAAAAAAATAGGCAGGTCCACCGTGGGTAGGCAGATGTTTGCGCATTGACGGCACATGGGTCACTAAGTTGAAGGCTGAAAGTTG
Source organism: Lecanicillium sp. G3 (assembly GCA_037575805.1). NCBI lineage: Eukaryota > Fungi > Ascomycota > Sordariomycetes > Hypocreales > Cordycipitaceae > Lecanicillium > Lecanicillium sp. G3. The sequence continues at coordinate 430,692 of JAZHPD010000005.1, read as the reverse complement.
CCTGCGACCGAGCTCCATTACTCTATCAGTACTATTTATTTAATAGTGACTCTTTTAGCCAGCAAATCAACGCGACAGTCATACTATTAATTTAAAGCTACATGCAACTGTCCAAGAAATCGTCAACAAGGCAGCCATTTTCTCCGTTGTTCAGCCCAATGCACCGGCAACCTCCATACCTTGATCCAAATATACACTACCAGTCACAATTGCGGGCTCGGCCGGGGGCCAAGGGCGGCAGGCATACAGATCTGCCCAAAGAAGCAAGGATTGCGGCACTCTCTGTATCACCATGTTGTTGCTTTTTGACCGTTGATAGTCCCTCCAAGAGCGGAGCCAGAACGACGCAAGGTCATGGATGAAGCCTGTCTGTCTAGCATTCTGCTGCGGCGGAAGGCCTGTCGTTCTCCCGTGAACGTGCCAGGTATCCCATTGCCAGTGCGGAGGCTCCAATGCAGTAACTTGCTAGAGTATTGGCCAACGATATTACTGATATTTAAAGGTACTTAGGCTCTGGGGTAATTTCTGTGGAAAAAAAAGTACTGGTTTTTATCTAAAGCACAGGATAGATACCTATAAACAAGGATTTCGTCACGTTTAGGGGTGTATTGGGTATGTATTCTGGAGGTAACGTCTGCTAGGTGGGTGAAAATACATGCTGGAGCCTTCGCACTGACAAAGGGATGCAAATTACAAGAGAAGGTCAGCCTTGCGTCAGTGCGCTCATCTATCACTATGTATGTCGTCTCTGGACGGCTGCTGCGGAGTGTGTTTTCACACCTCAGCCACCTGCCAGGGCGGCATGCTTGTATCCACAGATTCTTTTGAGCTCGGACGCTCAACCTGGTAACTATTGCTCCAAGTTGCTGCATCGAAGCTGTCTCGCCCACTCTCAAGAAACTACACGAGAGAAAGAATGGGGCAGAGCTGGTAAGACTGTCAGATAGAAAGATGGCCTAATGAACTTCCTCTTCAGGCACGACAGCGCCGTAGCCGGAATGTCTGGAAACAGAATTTGTTCCTCTTTCTTCATCGTGATGAACGCCTGTGCCCGTTCCCCAGCGCCGATGGTATGCCCTGGCTAGCACATGGCCACTGCAACGGCGTAGACCCTTGCCGTGAGTTAGCTTGCGTTCTGGAGGCACACGGATGGCGCTCCATGAAATCTGCCACACTGCGAAGACGTTATCTATGCTCTCAGCTGCGTAGAAACCTGCAAGCATAGAAACTTTTTGCAGAGGAAATCTGTGGCTCAACTATAGGCTGCCTTCAGGCTTTACATAACGTTCTGTTTCTGTCTTCAGTCTGCACCGTTGATATCCGCTTATGAAACGTAACGGCGGCCCTGCAGCATCGCAGAGGGTGGCAGACGATGGAAGGAAGGGGGGTAGCATTTTGCTCGTCTCGCTTTGACGCCCGGCCATTGCTTCCAAAAATACTACATCTCCAGACAGCTAGCGATGTGTCGGGGACGCTTTTATTATCATGGGGCCAGCAATCATTATTATTAGTATACCCAGAGTCATAAAACACCGTGCGATGCACAATCGGCATCGATAATCGTGGCAAGGGCAAAGCTCGATAGCAGTCGCAGCTGAGTTTTTGGTTGCTCAAGCATAAGATTGAAAAGACATCGATAGAGACAGCCAGGGTCCAGGGAGGGAGCTGCGGCCAATCACGCTGACAGGCAAAAGGAAATTGACGGCCAGTTGAGGACTGCATAATGCTTGCGCAGAGAATAGTGCCGATGGCCAAATGCATGCATGTCCGTTTAGTCTGGGAACCCTGGTCAGTCACATACGTTATGCTGGCGTGATCTGGCACAATCGTATTGCATAACTCCATCTTGAAAGCGTGGCGCGACTCCCTTGACATGACCTTCTTGTTTTCGACTGCTGCGTCGAGGACAACAAAGCCGTCGTACCACGATACTTTTGTTTCAATCGCCATTATGGAGCAGTCTGGAAGCATGCCGCTGTTACGAAACAAGGATCGCAGCGCGATAAGAGGCAATTGGCCTTGCAACTGGATTAGTGTTTCTTCGGCTGGCTCTATGCTATTTTCTTCCCCGTCTCTTATTGCCCCATTATCCCAATTATCTTTCTTTCCTTTTTTTTTGGCCGTGACTATAGTGGAAGCCGGCTTTTCTTCCCGGGCACCAAGGCTTGGCATCCACAGTCTTGTTTCTGTTTCTACGGGTCGAGACGCCTGTTTCAGCGCCGTCACTGACAGAGAAAAGAACAGAGAGGGAGGAGACACACACATCTGCCAAGATCCCTGTCGCACACAGCCAGCTAGTCTTGTTGAACAAGTTGCGATTTCGCTATCAAGCGAGAGGCCTGTGCATTTCTTGCAACCCAGCGAACAAAACAAAGATGCTGGGGAGGGAGACGGGGGGGTCAGACACTGACTATCAGACGCCGATCACCGCAATCACAAACTTTTGTTACAGCAAAATCTCGCTCGCGACTTTGCTTTTTCTTATCGTCTGCGAGGATCAAGCTGCGAGGAGTGCAGAAAACATGCTATGCACGCGCGGAGCGTCCATGACCTGCATTGATCAAATTTTCACCATCCTCGGAGCCTCGCAAGCATGGATGTCACGCCCCCGAGTAATAGCCCTGGTCTGGTGTATAAGTGGCGCTGTCATCCATCTCTCTCACCCCCACAAGAAGCCAGGTTCCGGGCGGCGTGAAACGGCAACATCCATTAAGCATTTCCGGCCTTTCCTTGCGGCTTCTATTGCAAGTCTCTTCGGGCCACTCGTGTGCTCCACCCTTCGTGTACTCTCTCGTTCGTCTCCTTTCTTCCTTCAAAGTAGCCCGATGCCGTTCATAACGTTACAGCGGCAGAACAATCATGCCGGTAGTTGCTACTCTACCAGCGAACAGACTGCAGACACTGATAGTTCGGGTCCGGCTACGGAGTACATCCATCGCACAACCAGCACAGCCGGGGCAGCTCCTCCGTGCCCATATAATTAGACCATACATGTATTAACTAGCACGCAAGCTCCTGAAGGCATCATCCCAACCGTCGCATTTTTGCTTCCTTTTTCTCTTCAATTTGCAATATATTTCTCGCAGCTCACATTGAACTAGTAGCCTCTCTGCATGGGGTATTGGAGGGGTCTCAAGGCCGTGCCACATGCAACGCTCGTAAGAGACTCGCAGCACCCCTTGTTCCCCGGGCGCTCCAGCACCTGCGGCAAGGGTCGGAGCTTTTTTTACAAGTTGGATCAGTCTCTTTCTGGGTTCACCGGGAACTACAGCTGCATACCCGTTTGGACCGACATTTGCTGGGGGACACAAAACGTCGAATGGCAAGCGCGGCAACTCGAATGCCCATTCAGTAGCCGGATCAGCAGTGCATCGCAAGGCTCTCTGCTGTGCACGGTGGTAATTTTCTTTTGTCTAAACTGCCTAAGTGATGGAAATTTGAAGTGTCTGGGCGGCTAATCTATCCTATACAGCAGAAGCAAGCATAATGGCGCGGTCACTGGAACAGAAATGATCATCTTGCCGAGAGTCTACCCAGGTTGAAGTAGCCTAAACTGAAGTGAGAGCCCTCCCGGAGAAAATATCGCAACGCTCGGTTGAGCGATTTTGAACTATATCAGAAAACAATCGCATCGGAACTGAGAGGGCCTATGGCCATAGTTACTTTGGCACGCCTCCTGACAGTAATCTAAATGGTTGTACTAGGATACATTGTCATAGCTGCGACTATGGCCTTATTTTCCACTAAAAATGTCATCTCAATATTGTTCACATGCTCAAACCATGGAGACTCGTTGTGGCTATTGCATCCTCGGAAACGCGCACATCGGTCATGAACTGGTTATCACTGCTGTTTCCCTCATTCAAGGACTCGATAATATAATAGGTGATAATAATACCGAGAGAGATCTTTGCAAAGCTAAAGTCAAATCAAATCTTGCAGCACGCGTATCCGTGGTCAATCCGCTCTACACGTGGCAATGCGAGTTGGCTTGTGATTCCCAAGCAGCTGTGTCGCTAACTGACACTTAATGACTGATTTATAAAACTCCTGCGACTAGAGTTTTTTTTTCCCTGTCATGAATATGTTTTGAGTGAATGTTTTCATACTCTCTCAAACTTTGAGTTGATTCTTGCCGTTTTGCGCAACAGACAACCAGTATTTCATATTATCAGCAAACAGTCGGGTGGAAGCCTATCATGTTTATCATCAGAAACTATCTGTAACAACGGAGATGAATATACATGGTAAATAGGCGAGCAAATTTAGCCAAAATGAAAGTTAACTTGCACAGAAGTTCTGTAACTAGATTCCCCGGCATGCAACGCGGCACGCTTCCAATTGTCAGGCCAAAGCACCAGAATACAACGCCATGCTGTTAAAAAGAAACAAAATTCACGCTGCATGTACAGTTATAACACAGGCCTCATGTATCAGCAAGGTATGTATCGGTAGTTAGGCCGAGGGCACTGAATGCGATGCAACATCCTGATGTTTTGCCAGTGTCGCAACCCGGTCAGCCGGGCGAGAATTTCCCCGCGAGCTTATATACGTGGGAGTAGAACAGGACGAACGAGATCATAGTCAGAGCACCAACCATCTGCGGGCCAAGCTGAAAGCCACTCAGTTCAGCAAAATGCTCGCAGACTTCGGCATCGTGATGGATGGTGTGCGCACAAGGGAAGAGGGAAGCTGGAACACGCTAACATTTCAAGCCGGCTACACTTTAAACAGCACAGAAGTGAATCACTTCATCTCGTCCCGGAACCGGACGTATGATCTCGGTGTGTCTGTTGGCTTACCGTCGTGTGCCGAGTTAGCTGCCGGTAAGAAAAAGGTCGCCATCTCGGGCGCGATGTTTCAATGCCTGCATCGCCAAACTCAAAGTAGGTGGGTGGTGCCCCGAAAGCCGCTGCAGTTGACATGGAGGATGGACCTGGCTTTTGCCTCAGTGGCCCTCCAGTTTGGCATTTGGCATTTGACGTGCAGAGAGCTGTTGCGTCGAACGGGTACGTGCGGGGGAGGAGCACACCAGTTGGCGATGCTCACGAAGCCCGTGTGTCGCTCAAGGCCCAGCGCACTTGGCGCAGCATCATGCACTGCACGGCGTCGCCGGGCCGAGAGAAATGGGCGATGCAGAATTGGCGTCGCAGCAACGAGTCATGGCACCGTCGGGAGAGTCAAGAGGTTGCAGTTACTAGCTGATCTGTCTGGTGTATGCTAGCGGCGGTGCGTTCGTGGTGGTGAAACTGCCAGTTCAGCTAGCTCTGAGCTGGTATTAAAATGTGACACCGACTAAGGGGCCAGGAAACGAAACAACTAATGCAGTGTAGCGAAGGGTTTGACGGCCTGCGGTATCTAGCCTGTGGGAAAAAGAGTCTCAAAAGAATCAACAAATCTAAAAGGTTGCAAAGAAGAAGGCCGAGTTCAATATTGATCTTGCTATAGACATGGCCTCTGACGGCGCAGATGTTTGAAACCCCCTGGGTAGGATCAATGTTTACAACTCTCTTGTTGGCAAAAATGCGAGCTTTTCTACCATCACAATCCAGGCCTTCAGCCTCAGTGGACACCGAAGTACTAGATAGTCACTTCAGGGTGAATTGACAGGCGCCACAACTGATACAGTTCCATCCCATGTGCTCATACATGTTCGTTTTCGTGCGCAATAGAGGCGTGTGGCACTGGGCTGGCGCCGTTTCAGAAGCGCTAAGCCAGGATTTAGTCCACTGTAACACTGGGCTGCTGAGTTCGGGTTTCGGGGGATGGCGGGGGAAGAACCGAAAATGGCGTTTTTTTACTTCAACACCTTGTTCATGAGGCTTTGGGGTTACTGTAGTTGACTCGTTAGTTGCAGTTGAAGTTGGTTGGAGGGCGCAATAGTGGGCTGTGGCGCAACGCAACCTGTGACGCACGTTTAGGTCGACAGTGTGGCTACAGACACAGGTCTGCTCATGCAGGGGATATTCTGAAAAGCAATGCACAGAAATAGGCAATAGACTTTACATGTTGTTCTAGCATGAGAAAGAGAAGGATTCGCGAGCTTCTAGCGGTGACACTGTGGCGTACATATGTGGACACAAGGCAGATCATGAGTCTGTAATGGACTATAAAGTTTGGAGTACTTATGCGCATCTATAATTGTAGGAAGCCTGTGGCTATTGCAGCTCAATTTGTATTATGGGGTGTAGGGCCACACTCTGCAGGAACATGAACACGTGTAAGTTTGAGCGCATGAAGGCATCGAGGATTATAAGCTTCTGATCGCCTGCTACAGCCCTATCGGTTCCTGAGAGTCGCGTTAAAGGCCCTGATCAGGCGCGGTAGGGCATGAAAAGCCTAAATGACTACGGCCACCTGTTACCTGTCGCCTGCCACTGCGCTGCTGCATTTGCTTGATAGTGCCTGAAGATGAGGATATTGCATGTCTTGGGGACTTTCTAAAATTACAGATTCATTATGGTGGCAAAGGGAATATTTGGAAGCATTATGAAGTTAATATCTCGAACTGATGAAACAGGAAGCATCGTGATGAGGGTAATGTGGCGGTTTCGGTTGCTTTTGCGGCAGGGTACAGGATCGCAGTGAGCGTCAATCAAATTACAGCGCACTTACAACTTATCTACAGCACATCTAGGCCTTGAAAAGTAGTTACAACGCTGTTCATGCACAGACTTGCTGGAAGGGCTGCATGCACGTGATGAAGATATTACCCAATTGGGAAGCTGGCCAAGACCACCAACCACCATTGAGTGACGGCACTACGCCCCAGCTGTCCCGCATCAACAAACCTACCAAACTCCTCCGTTCAACCCCCCGCCCACTAGAGAAATAGCTCCATAGTAGGGCTGCAACTCCGTTGTTAGCCGTGCCGCAGCTGCAGAGCTGTGCAATTTTTCACTGGGCTGGAGAGCCTGGTTGATAGGCGGGTTGAAAGGCGGGCAGACCTGCAGATACTGACGGCATAGCGCCACGTCAACTACATGTCCTGGACACTCAGCTGCACCAGCGGATCGCGAGTCACCAGCTACCTACTACGCCTCTCAGCTCCGGGACCTGTTTCCAGGATCAGCCTCACTGCGACCGCCAGACGAAATCTAGCCACTGTATCCAGCGCACCACGCCCAGCACGCCCAGCACCCTCAGCAGCCATGGCGCCGCAGCGCGATCCCACCACCCTCTCCAACTACAGCTTCTGGCGCACTCGGCACACGGCCGTGGACTTCAAGATTGACTTTGACAACAAACGTCTTCAAGGCTCCGTCACCCTGAAGCTTGAGAGTCAGTCGGACAAACAGAGCACCGAGGTTGTCCTCGACACCCGCTTCGTCAATGTCTCCGACGCCAGGGTCAATGCCACCGAGGCCAAGTGGGAGCTGAAGCCGCACTCCGACCCCTTCGGCGCGGCCCTCCACGTCCAGCTCCCGGACGGTGCCGGCGTCGCACAGGGCGAGACCATCGACCTGCTCCTGGATATTGAGACCACCGACAAGTGCACTGCCCTGCAGTGGCTGACCCCGGCGCAGACCTCCAACAAGAAGCACCCCTACATGTTTTCCCAGTGCCAGGCCATCAACTGCCGCTCCATTTTCCCGTGCCAGGACACCCCCGACGTCAAGTCGACGTTCCATTTCAAGCTGTCCTCGGTCCTGCCGGCCGTCGCCAGTGGCGTTGCCATCGGCGACCACACTGCGACTCCCGGCACCGAAAAGGTGTATGAGTTTGAGCAGAAGGTGCCCATTCCTTCGTATCTCTTTGCCGTTGCCTCTGGCGATGTCCGCTCTGCGGCCATTGGCTCTCGCAGCTGGGTTGTCAGCGGCCCCGAGGAGGTTGAGGAGTGCAAGTGGGAGCTGGAGCGCGACATGGACAAGTTCATGGACGCTGCCGAGAAGCTCATCTTCCCGTACCGCTGGGGCGAGTACAACGTCCTGGTTCTCCCTCCCAGCTTTCCCTACGGAGGTATGTATCTGAAAAGATGCCAAATTGAGCCGTGCTAATCGATCATAGGCATGGAGAACCCAATTTACACTTTTGCCACTCCTACTATCATCAGTGGCGATCGTCAAAACGTGGACGTTATTGCTCACGAGCTCAGCCATAGCTGGAGTGGTAACCTCGTTTCCAATGCTAGCTGGGAGCACTTGTAGGTCCCCCTTATCCCACGCTAATTTGAGTAGTCGCTAATATTACGTAGCTGGTTGAACGAGGGCTGGACCGTCTATCTCGAGCGTCGTATCGGTGCTATCCTTCACGGCGAGCCCGAGTTTGACTTTTCCTCTATTATTGGCTGGGCGGGCCTCGGTATGGTTCTAAGCTGACTCGGCGCAAGGTATTGACTGCTAACAATCACTAGAGGATGCCGTCGAGCTCTTCGGCAAGGACCACGAGTACACCAAGCTCATCATCAGCCACAACAACGTCGACCCCGAGGACGTCTACAGTCAGATTGCGTACGAGAAGGGCTTCCACTTCCTCTACTATCTCGACCGTCTCGTGGGCCGTGAGAACTGGGACAAGTTCATCCCGCACTACTTTACCACATGGGCGGGCAAGTCCCTCGACTCTTTCGAGTTCAAGGATACCTTCATGGACTTCTTCAACGGTCTCGGTGACGAGTCGCTGAAGCAGAGAATCACCACCATTGACTGGGAGGACAGACTCTACTCGCCCGGTCTGCCGCCGAAGCCCGAGTTTGACACGACTCTCGCCAAGCAGTGCTACGACTTGGCCGCCAAGTGGAAGGATGACGTAAGTGCTTCAGGTTTCTGACTCACCTTGGTTATTGAATGTTTACTGACAGACCGCAGTCGTTCGAGCCCAGCGCTGAGGACATTAAGGAGCTGACTGCCAACCAGCTCCAGGTCTTCCTCGGTGAGGTACAGCAGCAGGAGGGCCTGACTGCCGAGCGCGCCCAGCATATGGGTGCCGTCTACAACTTCATCTCGTCGAAGAACGTCGAGATTCTCGCGGCGTACTACCGCATCGCCCTCAAGGCCAAGGACCCCACCTGCGTGTACGGCGTCGCTGATCTCCTGGGCAGAGTTGGCCGCATGAAGTTTGTGCGCCCGCTGTTCCGCGGTCTCAACGAGGTCAACCGTGACCTTGCTCTTGAGACTTTTGCCAAGAACAAGGACTTTTACCACCCCATCTGCAAGGGCATGGTTGAAAAGGACCTCAAGGTCTAGAGAGGTGGTGTAGAATAGAGTGTGCATAGAGCCTAGAGCATTTACAGCATGTACGCGAATATGTACGTGTATATAGACTATGATCTAAATAAAGTAAAATTGAAAGAGGCAATGTTTTTCTCGCCGTCTATACTTGACCAAGACTCCGGCAAGCATCTACTCCAACCAAGTGGAGGCGCACATGCTGTCGGCCCAGGTCTGGCCGTCGTGGCGCTCGAAGCGAGAGGTGGAATCGATGTCTCGGGCGCCAAAATTGCCATAGAGGTGAGGAAAGCCGCCTTCAAACTTGACAGGCTCCGAAAGCTTGCTGAGCTCGAGCTTGACGACCCAGAGCTTGGTGCTCTCGGTGAAGAACAGGTCAGCTGTCTTGGGGACCTGCGCGTGTGGAAACGTTATGTTAGGCTACGGTCGCATTCTCTAAACTGGGTGAGCGTGGTATAATTTGGTATGGTAATGACCTGGACTGCTGTGCTCAAGTGGACGAAGCCATCTTTGGCATCGAGCTCGGAGAGGGGCAGCTGCGCGGGGATAGGATCCGCCGGGGCCTCGGGGAGGATCTTATAGATGAATTTGGGGGTCTCCGAAGCCATCTTGAATAATATCTGAGGAAAAAAATCGCTACGCACTGGACTAAATGTTGTGCTGGCGGCCGCTGACGGGAAAACGTGAATTATGAGGTTGGTGTTTAGGGTAACTTTGGAGGGGCAAGGCGAGTGCGCGCGCATTGGCTGCGGGCGGTTTGGTGGTGTGGACAGTGTTGGCTGCTGGGAAATCACACTGTACATTGGACTAAGCACCTGTGCCTTGGTCCTGTCACTTGCACGACACGACGAACAGTCCGATAGATGGTGAACGCGCAAGAGGAATGAGTAGGGGCCCTTTACCCTCGGAGCTATGCCTGCTCTCGTCTCTGCCGAGCCGCAATGTTGAGGACAAGGTGCGGTTTCTAGGCTGGTACGTCACCGTGTGTCCCCTCCCCCGTCGAAAGCCGGCCTCGCTAACGCGGAAGCCAGCGTCACGGCCTACTCGACGAGCACGGCGTGCATCACCCTGGGCCACCTGTATCCACGAGGCACCGACGTCTCGGCGACGGTTGACGTCGAGCTGCTGCTTGAGACGCTGCCGTCCGAGGCGACGCGAACCGGCGAATGGGTCAACGTGATTGGGTACGTCAAGGCCGTCCGGGCCGGCGCGGCTGCACACGTGCAGGCGGTGATGGTCTGGCCGGCTGGGCCGATGGATATCCGGCAGTACGAGTCGGCGCTGGAGGAGATGCAGGCGACGTGAATGGGGAGATGGGAAAGTGAAACTCGCTTGTGTGGAAAGGGGGTGTTGGATGGATTGGCGTGGGAAACGAAATAGACTTGCAAGACGCGCGAGTCAGCGTGATAAGCGTGAATGTGGGCTCCGGGCGTGTTATTATGGTGAAGAGTTTTCTATTAATATATTTTACATGTTTCTTTTCGCCCTCTCTCTTGGTGCCTGACTTGGATCGACAGGTGACGGCGGGTGAAACATGGTTCGCGTTGCAGAGGGCTGAAGTAGTGGAGAGAGATGTTTGGCCATGACGCGGGTACTCGATTTGAGATTCAAGTGATAAACGATGGATAAATTGGAAACTGACAAGAAAAAGAAGAGTCTTGGTGCCAAAATTTCAAAACTTCATGTGATACCTGCCTGCCTGTCTGTATGCACTGTCACGTCACGCATGAATCTTTGTATGGGATGGGCTCCCGCTATCATACCTTTATGCGGCTAATCTGCGGGGCACGTTGTCCCTCAGCCACGTGAACCCCCAGCCACCTGCTTGTGGCGGTGCGCCAACCAAATACCAACATGTAACCACTGACCTGGCAGGCGGGCAGCACTGTAAGCACGCTGTAATCTAGCGTCACGCAGGTACTCACAAACCCTGTCGCTTCCAGTCTAGCGCTCTCCCTCCAGCTGGCCATTAACCTGTCCGAGGCCTTCCATCACCTCTTCAGCGGGCCCTGACAGTTGACTGGCGGCGGACTGGCGGCGGACTGGCAGCGGACACCAGCGGACAAGGCGCGCAGTACGTCAGGGCTTAGGACTCGACTCCAGCAGCTCAGTTCAACCGACCGCGACTCGCGTCTCCATCCCGACTCCTGTTTCCCTTGCTGCTGCTCAGACTTCACACCCCCCTCAAACTACCACGACCTGACGACCGCCAGCGTACCACGACAGTTTGGCCTGCATAGCGTTGACGCGGGATTTGCATAGATTTGCCAAGTTTCATTTTTCTGCTCACCTTTTGGCTTTTTTGCGACACGCGATAGTCGCCCGTCCAACAGCTCCATTGATACCCGGACGACGGCGAACGGGGGGAAAGGGAACACCCGCACCCCTCCTCGAGCTCCAACTGCTGTCGACTCCCGACCTCGCGCGGCTCTTCGATACCCTTTATACGCAGTCGCCGGACAAGGCATATACGTCCCATGGACCCTAATCTCTGAATCCCGATATTGCGCGACCAAAAACATCGCCCCGAAAGCCAGATCTTGCATATTGCGATACGGCCCGCGAACCCACACACCCTTTTCGACGAGGCGACCCGACCGCGGCGCATAGCCATCCCATCGACGAACCTATTCTTTACATAGGGGACCACGACCGGTCCCCGAACCTCAGACCGCAGCCATGGCGCCCGCCGGCGGCGGCAACATCAAGGTCGTTGTCCGTGTTCGACCCTTCAACGGCAGAGAAATCGACCGCGGCTCAAAATGTATCGTCGAAATGAAAGACAGCCAGACCATACTCACCCCTCCCGACGGCCATGGCGGGAAGGGTGCAAAGTCAGAGGGCACCAAGACCTTTGCTTTTGACAGGTCGTACTGGTCCTTCAATAAGGACGACTCAAACTACGCCGGACAATCCAATCTCTTCGACGACCTTGGCAAGCCCCTGCTCGACAATGCGTTCCAGGGTTATAACAACTGTATCTTTGCCTATGGTCAAACCGGTTCCGGAAAGTCGTACTCCATGATGGGATATGGCAAGGAGATCGGTATTATCCCCATGATTTGCCAGAACATGTTTAGCCGGATAGAAGACATCCAATCCGACGCGACGACAAAATGCACAGTCGAAGTCTCATACCTCGAAATCTACAACGAACGCGTTCGCGATCTGCTCAACCCCTCCACGAAAGGAAACCTCAAAGTTCGAGAGCATCCGTCCACCGGTCCTTATGTCGAAGATCTCGCCAAGCTTGTCGTCGGCAGCTTCCAGGAAATCGAAAACCTCATGGACGAGGGTAACAAGGCCCGTACCGTCGCCGCCACAAACATGAACGAGACCTCGAGTCGAAGTCACGCTGTCTTCACCCTCATGCTGACGCAGAAAAAGTACGACGCCGAGACGAAAATGGAAATGGAAAAGGTTGCCAAAATCAGTCTAGTCGATCTTGCTGGCTCAGAGAGGGCTACATCGACCGGTGCCACTGGCGCGCGCTTGAAGGAAGGTGCCGAAATCAACAGATCCCTTTCGACCCTTGGTCGTGTCATTGCCGCCCTCGCCGACCTCTCGACCGGCGCAAAGAAGAAGAAGGGCGGCTCTCAAGTACCGTACCGTGATAGTGTTTTAACATGGCTTCTCAAAGATTCGCTCGGTGGTAACAGTATGACTGCAATGATTGCAGCCATCAGTCCGGCCGACATCAACTACGACGAAACACTAAGTACGCTGCGATACGCCGACTCCGCCAAGCGAATCAAGAACCACGCCGTTATCAACGAAGACGCCAACGCCCGCATGATCAGAGAGCTCAAGGAGGAACTCGCTGTACTGCGGAGCAAGCTTGGTGGAGGAACGGCCGGAGCAGGAGGCGCGCCAATACCCCCAGACGAAATCTACGACGAGAGTACACCACTCGAGAAGCAGCTCGTCAGTATCACCGGTGCTGATGGATCAGTCAAGAAAGTGTCAAAAGCCGAAATCGCTGAGCAGCTCAGCCAGAGTGAGAAGCTGCTCACAGACCTCAACCAAACATGGGAGCAAAAGTTGCAAAAGACGGAGGAAATCCACAAGGAGCGAGAGGCAGCTTTGGAGGAACTCGGAATCAGCATCGAAAAAGGCTTCATCGGTCTGCATACCCCCAAGAAGATGCCCCATCTGGTCAACTTGTCCGACGATCCGCTCCTGGCAGAATGCTTGGTCTACAACTTAAAACCGGGTACAACGACTGTTGGAAACGTAGACACCAACGCCGACCACCAAGCAAATATTCGCTTGAACGGAACACGTATCTTGCACGACCACTGTAAATTCGAGAACGGCTCTGATGGTACCGTAACCGTGATTCCCAGCGAGGGTGCCTCTGTCATGGTCAACGGAAAGCGCATAGCGGAAGTCACGCAGCTTCATTCGGGTTACAGAGTCATTCTTGGCGACTTCCACATTTTCCGATTCAATCATCCCATGGAGGCGAGAGCCGAGAGAGCCGAAGTCGGGAACAGTCTGCTGCGGCAGTCTGTTACGGCCAGCCAAATACAGGCATGGGAGAGATCGTCACCGAGTCCCACACCGGGATCCCGACCTGGTCACGAACGGGCGTTCAGCAGAGTGTCAGATATGGGCGATATCTCTAGGCCGGAGTCTCCTTCTCCCCTACTTCGCACTGGCCGAGATTCTGATTGGTCCATGGCGCGACGAGAGGCCGCTGGCGCCATCCTTGGGTCAGATCAAACCAACTTCACCAGTCTGACTGATGAAGAGCTTAATGCCCTGTTCGAAGAGGTACAAAGAGCGCGTGCCGAACGTGTCAATGTTCGCGAAGATGGCGATGACACCGAGTCCGTTACTTCATACCAACTTCGTGAGAAGTACATGTCCACCGGGACGATAGATAACTTCTCCCTCGACACAGCTTTGACGATGCCCTCGACGCCCAAGCAGGGTGAAGCTGACGACAAGCTAAGAGAGGTCCGCGAAGAACTCCAAAATCAGCTCGAGCGACAAAAAGAGGAGTTTCAAGATCAACTAAAAAATGCTGAGGCAGCCAACGTTGAAGTGGAAGAGATCAAAAAGGAGAAAGCGAAGATGGAGGCTGCGCTTCTGGAACTCAAGGACGACATGGAGAAGCAGCTCAAAATTCAACGGAAGCAGTTTGAGGAAAAGATCGAAAAGCTGGACCCCTTGAAGCGACCAAAGGCAAACCCGAAGTTGTCAGACGAGGAACTGGACCGTGCGAGAAAGGTGATTGACACTTGGCGAGACCGACACTTTGTCAAAATGGCAGAGACGGTGTTGCAAAATGCCGCGGTACTGAAAGAGGCGCAAATTATGAGCAACGAACTGGATGAAAACGTTGTGTTCCAGTTTACCGTGGTGGATGTCGGGCATGTCATGTGCTCGTCATACGACATGGTGCTAAATGGTCTCACTGGTGAAGGAGAAGATACCTCTCTCGAAGAAGCGCCCAAGCCCTGCATAGGCATCAGGGTCATTGACTACCGGAACAACGTGGTTCGCCTCTGGAGTCTCGAGAAGCTCCATGACCGTGTTCGGCAAATGCGCCAGATGCACCAATATCTCGATCAGCCCGAATACGCTCAACACCTTAGCCTGGACAACCCTTTCATCGAACACTGCATGCCGTCGTACACGTTAGTAGGCGAAGTCGACGTGCCGCTTAAGGCTGTGTTTGAGAGCCGGGTACAAGACTTTTCCCTGGATGTGCTTTCGCCATATACATCACATGCTATTGGTATTGTGAAGCTGTCGCTGGAACCATCCCACGCCCGGGCTCCGACAAACACTCTGAAATTCAATGTTGTCATGCACGAGTTCATTGGATTTGCCGAGCGCGAAGGTACTGATGTGCATGCCCAGCTCTTTATCCCCGGCGTCTCAGAAGAAGACGGTGTTACGACAACACAAATGATTACCGACTTCGACGAAGGCCCTATTCGTTTCGAAAGCGTTCACAATATGAGCGTCGCACTGTTCGCGCCTCAAGATGTGATGCTGAGGGCATCCATCTTCGCCAAGGTACAACCAATGCATCTCGACAAACTCCTTAGCTGGGATGATATGAGGGATGCGGCACCACCAAGAGACGGCGCTAAGGGCAGTCGAATCAATGAATCACAGTTCTTCACACAAGAGAAGCATGACATGCTTTCTCGTGTTCAAATACTGGAGCTCAACGAGTTGGGAGAATACGCCCCTGTAGAGGTTACGCAAGTTAGCGAGCTGGACACCGGCACGTTCCAGCTCCACCAGGGTCTCCAACGCAGGATAGCCATCAATATTTCACACAGCTCCGGCGATGCGCTTCCCTGGGGAGATGTCACCGCGGTGCGTGTTGGCAAAATTCGCCTGGTCGATTCCGGCGGTAAGACGCCGGACATGGGCGCCAACGAGCCCGATATTCAATTGCGACTTGTTTCGCATCCCATCTTCCGCCAAAACCCCAACGGCACCCGCAGCATCACAGTCTTTGCCCAATGGGACTCGAGTTTACATAACTCTCTCTTGCTTGACCGTGTGACGGCCGAGAAGTATAAGGTACAAATGAGCATCAGCTGGGAAATTAGCTCCGAAAAGCTGGCCGAGCCAATGAAGTTCTCGCAAAAGGTTTGCGTACAAGTGCTGTCGCGAACATTTGTACGCCAGATATCCATGTTTTCTTCACTGTGGCAGAATATGCGCTTCATCCGCTCGTCTACCGGCATTTTTACAATAACCATGCGACCTGCGCCGATCAAGCGAGTGGGTGACCTGTGGAGGATGAATAGCCGCCATGACTACGTCAAGGGCGAGGAGAACCTCGACAGCTGGAACCCGCGAGGTGTTTCTCTAGTAAGCGACTTCATACTGGCGCGAAAGAAGAGGCGGCGCATCGCAGAAATCGGAGCTGTACAAATGGTGCTCAGCGTGTTGGGGATAGATCCCAGTGGGCAACCGGAAAAAGAAGCCTCTGAACCCGAGCCCGAACCCGAACTGGAGAAGCCAATTCTGCCCAATGACGACGACCTGCTGCATGATACCCCTGAGACGTCGCAGGCACCGTCGCTGGAAGACAGTGGACTGGACACAGATGGCACGGCCGTTAACGGTGAAAGCGAGTTAGGTGATGGTGAAGAGACTGTCAAGGTCGAAGATCTGCAACCAGTGGAAAAGCCCGAATACGACGAGAGACAAACGGAGCTACTACAGAAGTGTTTATCACTATGGCTCAAGTACCCTGACCCCCTGGCAAAGATCCTCAGCCCTGCCAACACGGCGCCGCCGACCAACGGAGTAACATCAGACCCCCCCGAGCTACCGAGCCTCATCACAACAGTAGTTCGTGTGCCCAAGAACCCTAAGGTGCTCAAGGGCGGCTACCTACTCGTACCAAACAGCGATTCAACGCGCTGGGTGAAGCGTTTTGTCGAGCTCAGACGACCATACCTACATATCCACTCTGCATCCGATGGTGACGAAGTTGCTCTCGTCAGTCTGCGCAACTCGCGTGTGGATAGTCAACCAGGCGTTCTGGGACTGCTCCATGGCCCAGACGATTATGACACCGCCCCAGGTCAAAATGGCGGCGCCGACTTTACCCCCGGCCACCGACGGACAGCCTCTGGCCGTGTGATTTCAACAATCTGGACAGGAAGCGGCAGCAACGCCAACGGCGGCGGCAATGGCGGCGGCGGCCCCGGCCTACAGCGCCTCAGCGAGCGCATGCAAGCGGGCGTGTTTGCTATCTACGGAACTGACAACACGTGGCTATTCGCCGCACGCAGCGAGCGTGACAAGATGGACTGGATATTCCGCATCGACCAGACCTACATGTCGGCTGGCGAGAGTCTACCTGGAAGTGGCCTTACCAGCCCGCCGCCCGGAAGCGACTACTGAGGGCTACTTCCGCAAGCGACTACTTGAGCGACTACCAAAAGAGCGAGGAGGGAGGATTGGAATAACCAGCATGTGAACATACTGGATCTAATGACGTCAACGGAAACTATTTTGCTTTTTTCTTTTATTGGAACAAAAGTGTGTGTATTCGGTGGTTGATTTTTCTTTTCTGTTAATACCTTGGGCCGTGCCTTTTGTTTTTGTATTCCAACCGGGGCCGCGTTTCGTTTTTGTTCTACAACCTCCCTTATTTACTATGTCTTGCGCGTCCTTTTTTCATATTAGATGGTTTCCGAGAGGAATAAATTCAAGAGAAAAAATATTAGAGTACACCCCCCCTTTGTTCTGCATGTGAGTTTTTTTGCCCCTTTGGAGAGCGTTGTTGATTTTGAATGGTCGAGGGCGTGTGGACGGGTCGGTGCTCCATTGGGCTAGAGCCTGAGGTAGTTTTATATACTACCTGGTTTATGAAATTTCATTTGGCGGATTGCATCATGCTATTCTCTTGATTGTGCTCATCACATTGTCCTGCTGTAGCTTTGTTCAAGGAACCGGCGCCACTGCAGCGCCGTGCCAACGTATTATCGAGTATTAGCAGCTGAACAATGCAACGCTTTGGTTCGGGAAATCAGTTAGCTCATCGTTGAGCATGCATTAAGAATAAAATGTTAGAGCTTCACGCCACTCTTCATGTTTCGCTGTTCACAGGATCAGTACGAATCCGCTTAGGAGCGATAGTATTCGGCGGGAATGCACCCCAAAGAAAGCGCCTGTGCCCTGCGGCTTTGCCGGGACTTGAAACCGTCGAGAGAAGAGACATAGGAGTCTCGACTTCGCAGTCTGAACTTACACGTGGGGTGGTACGCTGACGAACAAAAACGCTGTGACAATGCACATTCACTCGCAACACACCGCGACATGTGCAGGCGAGGCGATACCCATCTTATAGCATAGTATACTATTACATTTGCGGAGACTTTCACAACAGTAGTGCATACAAGATGTAGCATGGCATTACATGTCACCTTGTCCCTAGAGTTTCTGACGCAGACCTGGCTTCTCGGTTGATTTCAGAACCACGTATGGTCTCTTTAACGTCGTAGGCCTATCATATTTGCCAGAGTTGCCTTTCGGAAGGAAAGGGTAGTCGCAAATGTCACTCTCGTTGCCCGCGCAGAGGGATCGCAAGCTACCACCGTTAATGCAAGCCTGCACCGGATCGTCCGAGAGCAGACGTTCTCGAGATCACGTGTACGCTGCACAATGCATCCCGTTGTTGGAACCCTGCCGTCGTTAGCAGTCCATACTTTACCTAATGACACGATATTCGTTTCCATGTTTGCATTCGTGCTCTTGTTAGTTTGTTCTCTTGTTCCCCGGTTCCGCTCCGCAGGAGGAGTCGCGAGCCGCGGGAGCTCCACGACGGTGACTGCGTCCGAGCCAAATAAATTGCTCGATTCGGACAGTCCTTCGGTGTTCTCTGGAATCGACGTCGACGGCATCACTCCAGTCCCGGGAGGGGTAGGACCTCGGTTCCCGCGCCGTCATTGTAGGCCAGGTCACGGATGGCGGAAGATCTGGTAAAAGCTAGGTGGACAGAGAACTCCGACAAACTCCACGGTATGGCAGCGGTATATATTTGACCTCAGCGGCTCCCATTCTTACATCGCAATGAAGAAACGGCGAGCGGACAACTTGTACCGGCTCCTGTGCTGATTAGTGGGATCTGGCTTGAGGTAGCTGTCGAGGCAGAGCCAGGAACGAATAAATAAAATGCAGCAACATATGTGTATCCCATGTGGAGCTTCGCACTGCCGAGCAGTTGAACGGAAAGGGAACATAATGAGCAGTCTTGTTATTATCCGGCATGCCAGCGTAGAGCGCCAATTTCAATGACTGGCTCGCAACGCAGGGGGCCCATGCAGGCTAATTTAGCACCCAGAGCGTGATTATGATGGAGTAATGACACAGACTCAGAAATCCGACTGCATTCGTTCCTCAGTGCGAGTAAGCGACGAGTTTGCCATGGCTGGCGAGCGGGGCCGTTTGTACATCGCGATGCGAGCAAGTACGCGGGCCAAGGCCCTCCAAGCAGAAAAGTGCCACAGGCATATGTCTCCTACGCCACTGATTGAAATGCCGAGAACCGACCGGGTGTGTTTGCGATGGGGTGGCGAGAGGCGATTTCAAGTCTGGTGTCTATATGCATGCAGGTCTGCCAAGGTCGGCAGCCAGTGAATGCAGCTGGCTCTCGGTTGCGCGTGGAGGGCGAGCCTGGTAGATGGAAAAGGGACGCCGTCGCTTCGAACGACTCCATCGGCGTTTGGTCGACTGCGGCCTTGTTCGGCATAACGACTTTGCAAACAATCCGGCTTGCAATAGAAAGTCATTAAGTCCAGAAAGTAAGTAACGTGCCGGGCGATCATCGGCCCATGTCGACTGTCAGCATCCTTGTAACGGTACCAGGCTCAGCAAAAGCCATGCCAACTAATTCCTCTTGCTCGCAATTTGCAGGAAGCAGAATTTGAATACGTTCTCCGCTTCTGTGTGGTTGTCTGCTGTCTGCTAAGAGGCTGCGTCGCTAGATACGGCTCTGGCATTCGTCAAGTTCTGGCCGGAGAGAGATTTAGACAGCTTGAACGTGCACATGTTTAAACTAAGTAATTTATGCTTTTATTTATTTATTTAGTTATTTATTATTATTATTATTATTATTATTATTATTTTAGAGTTGGCGGCTACATGAACAAGGCCAAACAGCAAATCTACCTCGTCGCCTGCAGCACTTACTCCCCATCTCTCGGCCCAGCGAGCAAATCATGCGTAAATACGGCTGGTTATGGAAGAAAAAGCCAGAAGCAAGACGCTCCCAAAGGGACTTTGAGACCGTCTGCTGCCACTCTCTCGGGGAGACCCCGGGGAGGGAGGGGTCAATGCTCCCGCCTTTCCCATGTGTCAAAAGCGCGTCCCGTAACCAGACAGTCGGGTTCGCCGCCCAGATATTCGGGACCCGCGTACTGTGGCGCCCGCCTGTGCCCCTTATGTTACCGCCAGCTTGGTCCAGAGCGGCAAGGGCCGCAAAAACACGGGCTCGCTCGCTCCACTGGACGGGGGAGCAATGTCTCGCTAACCAGGCTTAGCCTTGGAGCCGAGCCGGTAATGGTGCAGTTGGAGACAACAAGAGAGGGGGAGAGGACTGAGCGACGGGGTGAGAGATGGGCAGAGATGGAAAGACAGAAACAAGGACCCCAAGTCATGACATGATGAAAACTCAGAGACAATGAAGTTACAGTTACCAAATATAGTCGTAGTGGCTTGAGGGGCGGTTGTCAACAGAAGTAAGTTCCTCCGTAACTTTCCAGGCCCGCCTACCCTGGTACCGCCCGTCTGGCTCCCGCCTAAGGACGTAACTCTACTCAGTGAGTTAGCTGCAGAGGTGCATGGCTGTGCGACCGAATTGACTTTGGGGCGCTGAACAGTGCCGTATTCGAGAAGGACTCGAGCCACAATCAGCCGTAAGGTGGCGACAACATCCCGACGGCTGCCTAACTCTGCTTACAAGCCACATGGTAATCGGACAACCGTCCACGGGCATAGTATGGGCGGTTATTAGGTCTGGTGAAGCGACAAAAGGAAGCAGAACAAGACTTACGTGTCCGAGACAAAGGGGCACCGGCAGGCTGGAGGGGACACCCCCAGTGGACCATTTTATTAATTCTCTCATGACTCTCTTCTCCGGTCAAGAGACGCGCTTTTGATTACTATACAACAGCAGCGCATCTGCTCTTTTGGCCGGTCCGATACAGAACTAGCTTCGGAGACCTACTCTACGTATTACACATTTTGGCATGGAATCAACCAAACATGTTAAGAGTGACGCGAAAAAGGACGATGTCTACGACTATGACGAACAGCCTAGCCCTTTTCAAGCAAGCCGAGAACTCGGCGTTTCAAGTTATCATCCCCTATTTTCTCTTTTCGCCCGCCTCAATTTTTTCCCCTCTTCTCTCAACCGCAGATGGCGCCAGTCTTTCTTTGTACTGGTAATAATTAGGGTAGGGGATCCCTGTGAGCGGGCCTCTCGGTGCGACCAGGGTGTCTTGACTTTAATGACACTTCCGAAAGACGACCTCATGGTCTGCTGCCAGTATATCATGATGGCGTGGTGATTTACTCGTGACGTTGCTTCGCCAGCAGCGAAATTTTCGGGAGCGGCGGCGGCAACGCAGGAAGAAACTCGTTGTTGTCCCTTTCCCACAATCAGATGTTATCGCTGCAGGACAAAGAACGTCCGTTCGGCGCCGCACTCGCCGCCACCACCCACTCTTGTGGGCGAAAAATCTGCCTTCTGCCTATTGAGCAAGGTCTCTCTGCCTGGAGACGTGGGAGCCTGGCTGCCATGCATGATACCTATAATAATGGTTGCGCAGTCAAAGCTTGAGGCGGTCACCTCACCCATTGCCGGCAAGAGGAATCAGCAAGCCTCGCCTCGCATTAGTGTCCTGCAAGTGTTCGACAAAACTGCCAGGCGAGTGCGTTAGCTTGCGGGCAGGTTCATTGAGCCCAGAAAGCTGTCCTGAAAGAATGATCCTCCAATTTCGAGCATCGGACAATCAGCAAGCCAGCCTTTTGTAATCGGATTTACTCTGAGCCCCGGTGGTATTTTGCCAGACTAAAATCCCATGGTTCATTCCTTTCATTCCTCGTAAACTCAAATGTCGACTCGAGACGACCATAAAGAAAAGCTGCTTTGGGCTAAACCCTTGACTGGCCCCCCATCCGAGAGCCATCGGGCGCCATTCCAGTCTCAGAAACAAGCACGACGGGTAAAACTGGCGGCCGCAAGTTGCTCACCTTCGACCCAGATTACCGGGAACCCAGTACCGTCTGGGCCTAGAGAAAAATACACAAAAACGTACTAAGAGATTACACCCAGTCCTTCTTCCTGGCAGAGCAAGCGAACTGCAACATTACAAGTACCTGTAGAAACCTCCCCCACTCCCTTACAGTCTTCCCACTGCCGTCCCTCCATAAGCCACTGAGAGAAACCTTGTCACGATAGGTTTTGTTTCCTTCGCACCCTGGCTCTCGCCCCTGATAATCCATGTCCTGGTGCTAGCTAAGCCGAAGCCAGGCCTGTCCGCCAAACCCCACTGCAATTAGGACGGAGGGCGGAAGACCCGGTGGGCTGGAACCTAGTTACCCGCCGGGCTAGCCCTTTGGTCTTAGACTTGATGCTGAACCATTTCCCCGGAACTCGGACAGGGTGAGGGCGTGCTCTGGGCGTGTACGTGCGTGGGTTGTCTGCTGTCAGTTCGCTTTTTGGGGGTCACCTTCTGGAGAGGCAAAAAAAAGCCCATTTTGCCACAATCGTCTTCTCTTGTCTGCTCAACTTTACATTTTCTCGGTACTCACGCTCTCACGCTCGCCTTTCTTCGCCGGGGGACCATACCGCACATTCCCGCAACCACCAAACCCTCGTCTCCGACTGTTGATTGACACACTTTTTCCATTAAGAAACTTGCATTAGGGCCACAGAGCTCTTCCTTTGAGGGTGGACCGGAGTTGTGGGACCTGCCACTCCTTGGCCCGTCCTGTATAAGCCTGCTCTCGTCGCCGCCGCACAGCCTCTGTGGTGAGCGGCCACGCCCCTTCTTTTACGCCTATCTGTCGTTTTTTTCTTCTTCTGTTAGTTTTGTTACATATTGGTTGCTTGCCCCGTTGTCGTTAAGCGAGGTGATTCCTTTTGAATTAACACCAACGCCCTATTGCCTCGTCGATACATCGATATCTGGGCCCCAGCCAAACACGACAAAGTTGGATAGTTGGCTTCTACAAAACACCAACAGCATTCTGGTAAAATTCTCTTTGATGAATATCCGGAATAGTTCCGAAGGCTACGGATCGATAAATATCAATTACTGGTGCAGTTCTCACCGAACGGCTCCGGATATACGAATGAACAGCTGGAAGCCACCGAAGAACGCGGAGACATTATCCAAATCATCGTACCTACAGGGGCTATTATCTGGCAGATTACTACAAATCGGAACCAGCAACATCTGATGATGTCTAGACCAAACCCCAGCGGCCGTGGACAAGGCACCGGCGAGGGTGGTAGCCAAAACAACCCGGCAAACCTCAGCCAATACGAATTCTCTTTCGACTACTCGTTGACAGCGGAAGAAATAGAGCCTGATGTAAGTTGAAGAAAGACATGCCGTTACTTATTAGAAATCAGCTAACGATATTCAATAGCCCGCTGTGGAAGACATGTACGCCAACGCGTCAACGAAGATCATATTTACAACCACTAACTACTATACAGAGTCGAATCGTCATCTTCTCTATCAGAGAGTGTAAGAAACTTCCCAGAAGAGTTTGGAAGAACATATCATGCATATCGAGCAGGCTGTAAGTCGACGAAATCAACGTGGCTCGTTTCCTGGTTAGAAAACAGCCAGTGCCAGCTAACATCTTTCAGCTTACGCGTTTCCAAACGACTCCATAGAGCAGGAACGGCTGTTTCTACAATTTGACGCCATGACGCGGTTGTTTGGTGGGAAATTGTACTTTGCACCGCTGTCGACCGAGAACCCCCCACGGCTGGTATTGGATGTGGCGACGGGGACGGGTGACTGGGCAATTCAAATGGGCGACCTCTTTCCACAGACACAGATTGTAGCGACAGACCTCTCTCCAATCCAGCCAGAGGATGTTCCTCCTAATGTGTCGTTTTTTGTCGAAGACTCGTAAGTGTGGTTGCAACTGAAATCATGAACTGCAAAGGCTTGCTGGGGGGATTCTAACAGAAGGCGTAGATCCGAGCCGTGGGAGTTTTCTAAAAAGTATGACTACATTCACACACGCGTTACTTCGGGCTGTTGGGCTTCGTTTGAAGAGCAAATCGCCAAGCAGGCGTTTGAAAACTTGCAGCCGGGCGGTTGGTTTGAGTCCCAGGAGTACGACAGTACGGTGAGCTGTGACGACGGCACACTGCAGCCCGATTCGGCACTCGCCCGCTGGTTCCACGACATGGCGATGGCGGGAGACATCTGCAATCGGCCGACCGTCATGGCATACAAGCTGCGAGAGGTGTACGAACGAGTAGGATTTGTCGATGTGGAGGAGCGCATCTTCAAGATGCCGACCAACGAGTGGCCCAAAGACGAGCGGCTAAAGGAAATTGGGCGGATGTGGGAGCGTAACTTTATGTCCGGGCTGGCGGGCTTCTCGTTCAGCATGTTTAACAGGGCGTATAATCGGTCACCTGAAGAGATCGAGGTATGTAAAACGCTACCTTCACCCTGGATGGATGGTTGCACAAGGCTGCTTTATAGCTCGTAGCATGCTAACAACTGGCATAGGTATCCCTTGTCGACGTTCGAAGAGACTTTTCCGATCCCAGGATACATGCATTTCTGCCGATTTGGGTTGTATGGGGACGAAAACCGATGCCAAACGAAATGACGAATTGATTTGAGCGAAACCGAGCTGTGCGAAAATACAAAGTGTACGATCGGAATTGCTCTTGAGCACAAGCGATTTTCATTGGTTATTGCATAGCGGATCTTTGTACACTTCGATTGGGAACGTTCAGTTGATAACTCTAGATTCTTTTTTTGGCTTCGACGGTGGTGAAGGATCGGAACTGGCGAGACTGCTAGCCCGTAAAAACGGGGTCGTAGCTTTGAATCCAACAGGATATTTATATTACAGTAATTCTTCTTGTATGGCTGTCAAAGGTTGGTAGTTGCTCGTTGTATATCAACTCGTAATAATTTGCTTCCAATCAGCCTCGTGTGCTACCCGAGAAGCTCAGCTGCCTGGTATGCATAGAAACCTTGAGGAACGCTGAAGCCTCGTCCCGTCGGTACAGTTCGAAATCTCCCTGCTGCTGTCATTCGAAATTGCGTGGGGAAGCACGAAGAGATACTACTAAAGACGGCGATCAACCGCCTTGATTCGCCTGTTTACGACGACGCAGTGCACCGCTGCAAGATCTGGATCCAGCTGCAGATGGTGAGCAGTGAACAAGTTGCACTGCATATGCCCGCTACTACTTTACATATACAATCGAAAATAACTAATCAATTATTCTTCTGAATTTGTCTCGCTCTCGAATGGAGTAGATATAGCAGTTGCTTGTATTGGTGTTTGATGAGTGACGCCGTTGGCTGCAACTTGACTTTATCAATGCCAACACGGCACAATTATATTTAACCAATAATTCCATCTCTACATAACTTGGAACCATATCTGTCATAAAGTTTGTCATATATTTCTCTATGCAGCGGACACTGCCCAGTCACTGGGAAAGTTAACCCCAGAAACTCTGCCCCACATTAGTGACGACAACTCGATCGGCAGAGCTTGACCGACAGCTTCTCCTCTCCCGATTACGGACCTGAAGCTGTCCACGACATCGAATTCGACACGAACGGCATGACAGCGAGCGTTTGCCTGACCCGAGCGGGCCGTAGTGGTCTTGCGCAAATCGCTAGGCGGACGGCCGCGTCTGCAGGCAAATCCTGCTCCGCATGCAGGTACCCCAGCACAGTCCCGCGAGGCACACTTAGTCACACAAGCACGAGACGGCTATGGCGACGCGAGGACGACCGAACCAATTACAATGATTTGAGTCAGGCGGAGCGGCATCGGCTGCTACGAGAGAGGGCTGGCATCTCGCCGCAGCGGTGGGAGGAGCTGACGCACGCAGCCGGCCGCAGGAGCTCCGGCCACGCCGGCACCCTGTCGGCACCGGATAGGAGGCCGACGCCGTACGAGCTCGCCTCGGGCCCCGGCGCAAAATTGGCCGTGGCGGCTGTTGTGCTGCTGGCGGTGCTGTTCTACGCGGCCAACGCGGAGCAGGTGCCGCTGACGGGGCGCTGGCGGTTCAACTTTGTGCCCGATGAGTGGGCGGCGCTGACACACAAGCGGGAGGTCGAGGCCATAATTCGGGATGTCTACAGCCACGGCTTGAGCGTGCTAGGCGAGAGCGACTGGCGAACAAAGCTGGTGCATCGGGTGATGGATCGGCTGGTACCCGTGAGCGGCCTGGCGGATCTGGATTGGGAGGTATGGGTGATCAGCGACGACTGTGAGTTACCTGAGTCCTTTCCTCTCTCCCGAGACATGGGTTACAGGGAAACATGGATACATTCAGCCAATACGAGCTACGTGGTGTAATGTATTGTTGTCGCTAACGAATACACTTTTCCAGCCAACGCAAATGCCTTCATTCTGCCCGGCGGCAAGGTCTTTGTCTTTAGCGGCTTGCTCAGGGTGTGCGACAACATCGACGCGCTGGCGGCGGTGCTTGGCCACGAGATTGCTCATCAGACGGCGTCGCACGCCACGGAGCGCCTGTCGCTCGGCTACATCCTAACCCTGACGCTGGGATCAGCATTTTTCCTTACCGGCGTGCTGCCGGGGCTTGCGCTCTTCGCGATCTGGGGCGCGTCGGGCGCATACTTTGTCCCTGACTTGGCGCTCACGCTGCCGATGAGCAGGACGCA
Organism: Lecanicillium sp. G3; assembly: GCA_037575805.1. NCBI lineage: Eukaryota > Fungi > Ascomycota > Sordariomycetes > Hypocreales > Cordycipitaceae > Lecanicillium > Lecanicillium sp. G3. The sequence continues at coordinate 404,120 of JAZHPD010000005.1, read as the reverse complement.
CGAGTACGAGGCGGACCACATCGGGGTCATGATGATGGCCGAGGCGTGCTACGATCCGCGAGCGGCGCTGCCGTTCTGGACGAAAATGGACATGCTGCACTGCCGGCAAAGAAACAGCCCTGACGAGATACTGAGCTCGCATCCGACGGTATGTTGATTTCTTTCCCTCTCTTTTTGTTAAATCTCTGTTCAATGGAGATGGTGTCTGGAGCCTGAGAGAACGAGGTTGCTGACAACGTATTCCAGCCGCAACATCGGATCAAAAGGCTCAAGCAGCTTATGCCCCATGCTGTGGCCAAATACGAAGGGTCGGATTGCAGCGGCACGGAATCTTTTGCGCGCCGATTCCGAATGGCGATGAAGGAGAAGAAGCGGATGATGCCTCCACCAGAGCCGTCAGTTCAGCATTGAGGCTGGGCTGCGCTGTGATGACGGGATTACGGCCTGTTTTGGCGCAAGCCTCGCACATGTAAACACATAGAATTCCTGGTCAGATCACTGTCACGTCCAACCACGGATTGCACGCTGGCAATGATCTCGGCGCGGTCGGCTTTTACGGCGCAACGGGGAACGGGGGGAACTCACCATTGACAAACATGTACGGAGTAGAATAAAAAGACATTCACATTAAACCGTTCTCGACCAACCGTCCCCACGATCACCCTATCAATCCTGCAAAGACTTTGCTTCAGACGGCTATATACTCGGCCAGCTCCGCACTGTGTGTCGGCACATGCCAATGCGCAGCGCACCACAAACCCCAGCCCCCCGCAAAGGGGTTACCAATAGCCCGGCCCCGATAGGCCAGCTTGCCCAAACTAAATGACGTCTGGGCCAGCAATCAGCTTTTAGCGCCTGGGCTCTTGCGGTGCAGCCGTGCAGGCAGTGCGGGTTTTGCGCCCGCCAAAAGCGCTGTTGCTCACTGCTCACACTCTCTGTGTCCCTGTGGGGGCAGCACTGCGCCGAGCCGAGGTTAAAGTGCGGTGCCGTCATGAGCGAGCACGGCACATTCATTAAGACTTGTGCCCTTTCAAACGTCTTTTCCTCCTCTTCCTTTCCTCCACACTTTTTACCCCGATCATTCAACGTCTTGCGGTTCCATCAATTGCCGTCTCACGCACACGCGACAACTGAATCACCACACATAACCGACCTCATCACACGCACAACACCGCCATCATGTCCAAGACTTTCGCCGCCGCCGAGGTCAGCAAGCACAAGACCAAGGAGGATGGTCTTTGGCTCATCATCGAGGGCGCCGTTTACGACGTGACTAGTAAGTTTACCCTGATTCAAGCCGTGTCGCGGCTGCCGCTGCCGCTGCGTTGCCGGTGTCCGTACTGCCTCGCTGCGAAGATGCGACCGGTTGCCCGCCCGCGGGCTGTCACAAGCTTCGACGAAACCCACCTCGGCAGCGTCACGCGCAACTGGCAACTCGTCCGCACCGCAGGACGCAATTGAATCCGAATCACATAGTTTTCTAACGCATTCCTCCCTGACAGACTTCGTCGACGAGCACCCCGGCGGCGCCCGCGTTATTCAGCGCATGGGCGGCAAGGACGCCACTAAGGCCTTCTGGAAGTACCACGGCGAGAGCGTCCTGGCCAAGTACGGTGACAAGTTCAAGATTGGCACCGTCGGCGAGTCCGCCAAGCTGTAAAGGTTCCCTTTACGCCATCGTCAAACAAACCTACGACAAACGACAAACAAATACAAACAAACATAAACAACAAGAAGGCGAATGCCAGACGCCTACCCACCTCTCGGCGAGCGAGCGATATTGCTGCATCGCAATGGCGGCCACATTTGGCTAGAAAATATCTCTTGAGAGTAGATGAAAGCTACTCTGCCAGGCATCTTTGTACTATTTTTATTGGGGGAACCTGAGACGGTCTTGTTTTTACCATGGCTGGTTATCAAGTCTTTGAGCGCGAAAGCGTAGAGATTTATGCGACCGGACGGGACGGAGTATGTCTTTAGACGAGATATCATGGAGAATACACGCATTATAGATGAACTGTTGTTACTCAGAGTTTTGCGGCCGACCCGTATTTTGACACTGGATGTCTCGGCGCTGATACTCCAGCGAGAGAAGCTGCCAATTGGCTGGGCGTATATTAACCAACAGCGGTAACCAAATGCCGCGATGCTAGAAGTTGCTCGCAATAGAAACCATAATTGCAGTAACGGAGAAGAAACCAGCCCTCATCCAAAGACCGGTCTGACGCGGCGAGATCGGTAGTGGGGTCTCGGGACCCTCCATGTAAGCCATAGGGCGCTATTATGCGATATCATATACACATCGTGACTCTTACTACACCTCACCTCTCATCTCTACTTCCAAACATCTCACACCACTGCCGCCAAGTATCATGGACAATCTTCTAGACATACCCTCGCAGGAACACCGCCTCGCGCAGCGGAACCTCCCGCTCCCCTCCGCTCCGCCAACTCTCCCGGCACCCGCCACCATCCAGGCCGCCTCGTCCTCGCTCCCAGCACCGTCCTCGCCCTCCTACCTCGCCGGCCAGACAGCACAAGCTGTCGCCACGCATATTGCCCGTGACATAGTCCCCGCGCTTACAGGACAGAACGCCTCGTCCCGCTACTTCGGCTTCATCACCGGCGGCACCCTCCCGCTCGCCGAGTGGGCCGACAACGTCGTCTCCGCGCTCGACCAGAACGTGCAGGTGCACCTCCCCGCGCAGACCGTCGCCACGGAGGTCGAAGACGCCGCGCTGGAGATGCTCGCGCGTCTGCTGCGCCTGAACGACGGCGACGGCGACGGCGACGGCGCGGCAACGCACGGCTGGAAGGGCAGGACGTTCACCACCGGCGCGACGGCGAGCAACGTCCTCGGGCTGGCGTGCGGCCGCGAGGCCGTCATCAGCAGGAAGCTCGCGGCCGCCGGGAAGAGCGGCGTGACGGTGGGCGAGGCGGGGCTGCTGGCCGCGGCGGCGGCGGCGGGCGTGTCGGAGGTGCAGGTGCTCACGAGCATGGGCCACAGCTCGCTGTCCAAGGCGGCGAGCGTGGTCGGGCTGGGCCGCGGGTCGGTGAAGGAGCTGCGGCTCTCGGAGGAGGAGCCTTGGCGGTTTGACGTCGACGCGGCCGAGAAGGCGATGCAGAGGCCCGGCGTGGCGACGATCTTGGGCATCAGCGCCGGCGAGGTCAACACCGGGCGGTACTCGCTGGCCGGGCGGGACGAGTGGGAGAAGGTGAGGGCGTTGGCTGACAAGTACGGTGCCTGGATCCACGTCGATGGCGGTATGTCAATGCAATGAGATAAAGAACTATTGATATCCGTAGAGGCTAACTCGGGGGACAGCATTTGGTATCTTTGCGCGCGCGCTTGAGCAATCGGACGCATACGCCCTTCTTCACCGGCGCATCGACGGCATCCAACTTGCAGACAGCATCACCATTGACGGACACAAGCTCCTGAACGTGGTACGTATTTTGAAATCATTTATCCTTCTATCCATAGCTTAACAAATGTACCCAGCCGTACGACTGTGGCATGTTATATTGCAAGTCTCCCGACATCATGCAGGCCGTCTTCACCAACCCCAACGCCTCATACCTTTCCTCCTCCGCCGCGGCGACGATTCCCTCCCCCCTCAACGTCGGCCTCGAGAACTCGCGCCGCTTCCGCGCACTCCCCGTCTACGCCGTGCTCCTCAGCGAGGGCAGACCGGGCATTGCGAGCCTGCTCGGCGAGATGACGAGGCTGTCCCGCGCGATTGCTGCGTTCCTGCGTGAATCCCCGCACTATGAGCTCTTGCCGGAGGCGGAGTCTGCAAGCGACGAAGGCGAAATTTTCATATCGGTCTTGTTCCGCGCCAAAGACGCCGCGCTGAACGAGGCGCTGGTGGGCAAGATCAACGACACCAGGCAGATGTACGTCAGCGGGACGTCGTGGAAGGGCGAGAAGGCAGTGCGGATTGCCGTGTCGAACTGGCGTGTAAATGTCGAGAGGGATGCGGCGGTTGTCAGGGAGATTCTGACGTGCGTGGCCGAGGGCCGAGAGTTTGACATTGCAAGCTGCTGAAGACGGATTTCATGACCGTCAAATGCGCCGTAATGGAAGGGGTAATATGATTCAGCAACACAGTTTCCCACACATAAATAATCGTAGTAGAAAAATAAAATTCTCAGGAAACATCCCAAAACGCCATGCTGATGCGAAACAGTAAGAGATAAGGGCAAGGAAACAAAGAAGGCGGAACTGGCGGTGCGATTAACCAAACTTCTTGGAACCGCCCTTCTGCGTCAGCTTCTTGCCCTTCTTGCCCTTTCCAATCAGCTCCAGATGGCCCGCGCGCTCGCCCAGCATGGCCTCCGTCTTGGCCGCGAGGCCCGACGTGAACTTCTTGTTGACCTTGTCCTTGGCCGCCTTGCTGCCAGCCTTGGTGACCTTCGACGCCTGGCGCTTCGAGTGCACGGCCTTGGCCGCCTTGGGCTTGCCCGTCATTTTTATGTTTCCCTGCGCCATATCTGTGTGCTTGTGTGCGTATTTCGAGTCGGGGTTCGAGGCGAAGTGCGCAGGTTTTGTTGTGACGGAAGTTGTGGTGCTTAGAGGCAGTGTGGCTTCCGGAGGTGAAGGGAAAAAAAAAAGTTGGGCAGCATCAAAAGTTTTAGCGGGGCTGGTCGGCACCCCACCTATCAGTAGTCGATGAGTTGCAACGGCAAACCATTGATATCAACAACCAATGTACGGATGTCTCCTTTGCAACAGTACATTCTGCTGCGAATTCAACAGTAATTATATTCAATTTTATGTTCATAATTCGTGTTCCGCATCGGCCTCTTGCATAAACATCCCCATGTTCTGTATTCCATCCGTCAAATCACCTCACCACCGCCGTGCCGCACCACTGCAGCAGGCCCAACACTGTACTGCGCAGACTGCGGCGAGATAAAAGAAAGAAACAAGAACTATACCCCAGAAATCATCCAACTCCGCCAAAAATATAACATACTGTTATATATAATCCCCACTGGACCTTTTGACAGACGTTGGCACCACCGGCCTATGTAATCCTTCAAACTCAAGACCAGACAAATAAAATAAATACTTCGCACATGTGCCAAATTCCCCGATACAATCCAAGAATTCTTCCGTAATATTACCTTCATCTGCCAAAGGTGGTATGAGATGTTCCGCGGAATACCGACGGCCCGGCGGTCAGTCGGCCCCGCAATGGTGCCATCGGCCGGGCCGTCGTCGCCATAGCACACCACGGAACGATCAGATGGCGCCAGCCCACGACTGCATCGTCATGTCATCCGTGCCCTCCTCCGTGATAGGGTCACCCATGTCGCGGATTCCGTACATGTCCCACGACAAGAAATTCTGCAAGTCGTCCAAGTCGAGCGCCTCGTACATGGGTGCCGCGGGCGCGGGCCGTCGCTGCCGGGGTGCAGGCTGCTGGATCGCCACCGGCCGTTCGTGCTGCAGGCCGGACCGCGCCGCCGGAGGATCTTGGCTCAGTCCGGCGAGTTGGTGCGCAGCGTTGACGTGGTCCCACGAGTTATTGTTGGTTGGCGACGGCGCCGCGGTCCAGCCCATGCTTGCGCGACCGGCGGGAGACCGTTCGGTTGCGCGCGGGGCGCCCACTCCGGTGCGGGCGAGCGAGTGCAGCGAGATGGAGGGGAGGGTCAGGTCTGTATTATCCTGTGGGCTGCTCGGTGGGCTGTTCGGCCTGGTTCATGCGGGTTAATTACAGCTGAGCGTTGCGCCATTCTGGGGTGACTTACAACACAGCGCCCGGAAAGTCGGCACGCGACTCGGATTGCAGACGACTCAGGAGATCCTCTCTATTTGTCGCCTGCTTCAGCTTGAACAGCCATCGATCGATTGTCACGGACTAGATTGTTAGCAAGGGCCGACTGGAAAAGTCACTACTCAGACTTACGAGGGATTGCGCGATGGGGAACAGTGCCACCATCATGCGTAGAACACGATTGTTGCTTTCAACCGCGTTAATGGCATCGCGGACCTTGTCCTGCGCGTCCACTCTGTTGGGGTCCAAAAGTCGTGCGACATAGTATAGCATGACTCTGCTGCTATCGTAGACGAAGTACGGCAGCAAGCTGTCTGACAGCAGACGAGCGCCATGGTCCGCAGCCTCGGCTAGAATGTCGGCAATCTGCTGCGCGTGGTAGTAGCAGTTGGCTTGCGCGGCTTGGAAGAATTCTTGGTGCTCAGGTGGAATTGAAAGCGGCTTCGAGAGCTTGAACAGGTCCGGCATGGAGAGCTTGTAAAGCTCCAGGTAGTTGTGATGATACGTGCAGTGGATAAGAACCAGCGCGCCGAGCTGGTTAGAGTCGAGACGCGCGTATATTGTCTCTGCTGAGTATTCCACGAAGTCGGGAAGTTCTCTGCGCCAAAGACGCAGATCCGCATCGAGAGCGGCAAAGTCAGACTCGGGGAGCCATGGTGGTGGGCTCGCGTCGGTACGTGAATCGAGTCGGTTTACATAACGAACAATTTTCTTCCACAGCGTGACGATACGAATGTAATACGCCATGATGCCCATGTTCTCGGCGGGCCGGCGCGGCACGACGGACGGTGGCAGAGACTGCAGCACGTGTCCAACTCCGAGCGTCTCGGTGACGCAAGGGATTCGCAAGCCGAAATTTCTCTCGTTGCAGGGCAGCTGAATCTTGATGTCGTTTTCACGGAGAAGCGTGAGCTGGTCGATGCCGCTGCCCGCCCACGCGTCGAGGATGTAGCACGCCCACATCAACCGCCGCCGACTCTCACGCGAAACAACCGACGGTGCGGCCTCGTCGGCCTCGGAGCACATGATGTCGGACGAATACTCGGAGTTGATTTTGAGGGCGTGGGCCATGCGCACAGCCAAGCCGCTCATCATGAGGGCCTGCGAATACTCGCCGTGTCGAAAATGGAATTCGTGTAATAGAATTGAAGTCTGCCGAGTTAGCAAAAAACGGGCATATAGGTGCAAGGAGTCTTACCATCAGTCGCTGCACGGAAATTTTACCAAAATTAGCAAGTAGAAGATACTCGGCGCGCTTGGCCCAGTTGGCTCCGGCATTCGTAATCAGGCTGGTATCGCTGGCATGGTCACCGACAACGCTCAAAGCATGAAATCTGGAGAACACAGGTTAGAACATCATCCGTTTAGGGTCGTTAAGGAAGCTGCATACTTGGCTCCGTGTGCGCAAACGATATGCAGCAGGGCAGACTCGTCATCAGTCGTTATGCCTTTGTCCAGCTGTCGCATAAATGTAGGTTTGTGAACAAAGGCGAAACAACGCAATGGGTGTAGATTTGCAAAGTACTGGTCCACCACACGGCGCAGGTTGCGACCGCTGGGTAGTTCGGGAGAGATAAGCCTGGTTTATTAGCATTTCTACGTACATGACGCATCTTGGATACACACCATGACTGCCCATCCGGAATAGCACCATCCGGCTTCCCTTCCTGTCCGCACAAAGACCCGTCACCGCCGGCGTCCGACGTGGCAGACGGCGAATCATCCTGCCTTGGCGGCAACCGTCTCTCGCCCGCCAGGAACGCCGAGCGCTCCTTTTCCACGTTGGCGAGCAGAGCACCCGCGGCGTCGCCGTTTGCGCCGTTGCTCAGGGACAGCGACGAGCGGTCAAGGTTGCGCGTCCAGCGCGGTGCGGCGCCGCCATCGTAGAGACACTCGACCTTCTTCGCGGTGCAGCGGCCACACTTGGGACGGTCGCCGTCGCACTTGGTCTTGGAGAGACGACAAGGCGTGCACGAGCGATAGGTGCGAATCTTTTTCAGGGAGACGGCGGAAGAGGAAGATGAGGGTGACCGCTTGATAGGTGCCGCTGTGCCATCATCGGCGACGCAGTCAAGCTGCAGACGCTCGCAGTTGCGGCATCCGTTTGGTCGGCCATCACACTTGACCTGGAGTGAGGTTCGTCGGCGTTAGTGCACTGTGCTGTTGTAACGGGGCCGCGCATGCCGCTGAAAGCCGTAGCAGGCAATTTTTCAGTGGGCTTCGTCACTCACCTTTCGCGCTCTACACACCCGACAGCCCATGGTGAGGCGTGAGGATAAAAAAAGATAGGCCCAAGAGAAAAAAGTATGCGATGAAGAAGGCAGAAACTATCTAGAGATAGCTTGCGGCCGGAATTATCACGTCAAACGGCCGCTCTGGGTCTTGCCAGCTGCCAGCAAAGTGTCTGACGGGCCGGCAGGCGCAAGGTGAGGGTGGCCGGAGGCGCCAGGCCATGCGCAGGCTCAGGGCCGGGGCAAAAAGCACGCCAAACAGACTTTAAAACCTGGAGGCGTAGCGCACCCCCGTGTACAGCCATTACAGGGCGCCCTATGCGCTGTAAATTCGCCGTCACGTCACCCTACAGTGGACGGTCGGCCTGCCAGCTCCGGGCCTCCCACACCCCAAGCGTGCCCTCTGGCCAGTCACGACGCCCCGGCTACAGCGGGACCGAGGGTCCGATCCACCGCGCTAGACCTGCTGGCGGTGACGTGCTCGGGTCGCCCAAAGACGTGAGAAACTCCGTGAGCATTGACTGCGACGTTGATCGACGGTCCGCCGACGCAATATGTAGAGCTAATGAGCTGAGATTCCTTAATGCTTAATACTTGTCAAGCCACTCAGCCAACTAATTAATCAATTAGATTAGTTCATTGGCAAGGTGCGCCCACTGGCTGTCGGAACACGTCCCTATAAGCTGCACTCCTTATAGAGTATACATCTTATGGGCACTGTAATATATTGCACACCAAGAGCCACTCCCGACAGTCCACAATCCTCTTGGGCGGTCGCCCGATCGAGTTCTTGTCTCAGATTGCTGTTGCTCTCGTCTTGCTGCTCCCTCCTGTGAGTTGGGGCGTCGCCGATACACCCTGCCAGCTCACACGACCGGCATGCAATATACCTCAACTCGAACGCTACCCTCTTGACACAATTATGCCCCGTTTAAGAATCTATAAAATGATTTAACCGACTGCAACTATGTGCACAGAATGCCGCCTTAATGCCCTATGGGGCGAGGACCGTACCAACAGCACGCAGAGACCCAGCATGGGGGATCTCTACCGCGAGTTCCCGCTTCCGAGAGAGATTTAGATTTTATACTGATATACTTTGACCCTACAGCAACCGGTAGGCGCACCGCAGACGAGCCTTTAGGATCCATTCCGAAATATAGTGGGCGGCGAATCCGGGTGTCGAATCGTGCTGCCCGCAGACGGCAGCTGCTATTGGTTTTCTACTCTTCTCGGTTTTAGTAACTACTACCTGAGTTGATGGAATTGCTTCTCGTATGACCTTGCCCTCCCCAGTCCGGGCAACCGATGCCGACCTCCCTAAGTCCGGTCTCGTAGATTGTCGACGCTCGGACATTGGCAACAGCCGCCACAATTGCCTCATCTACCGGGTGATCGGCTATCGATGCTGATTACTATCTGCAGATGGGTCCAGCAAATGAGAAGGTGGCAAGCAACCGCGACGGTTTCAAACAGATCGTAGCTGATCTCTGCCATCTTCCGGGGCCACGCTGAATAAGTTCAGCATCCCACATGACACGTCTGCGACAGCAGGCAATCTTAGTGAAGGATTAGACTGCAAGTGAAACATAGATCAAAAAGCATTTTCGGGATTTCCCGAGGCACATATTTATCTTGTGCTGGACCAACAGGCTCCGCCAATCGTCATTGTTGAAGCGGCTCGCTCGGAATGTTAACCGTTACACTAGAGGTAAAAGCAACGCGCTGCAAGGCGACCACGTCGCAAGCTAAACGGAAAACAGAACTTCAGACAATTCAGGAACAACAGCGATCCTTGCGTTTTCATCAATGCATAGCAGGACGCAACAATGTTCAACGGGTATCATAGTCTGGCCTCGTTATAGTTAGATCACGGAAGGAGCTCCAGTACAAGTTTAGGTGATATATATTTTCAAGCTCTAGAGCAACAGTACTTTTCCCACCCAATGTCAAAAACAATATGAAAATACAGACAAAACAAAATAATAAAAATAAAATTCATGTACACCGGATTTTGTATGCTTTCCCAACTTCCTTACATCCCCATCTACTACTCCATCTCTTCGTCCTCAGCGGCAGCTGCCTCGGCCTCCTTTCTGGCCTTGAACGACGCTGCCCACTCGTGTGCCTTGGCCGTCACCTTGCCTTTGCCCTTGGGCTCAACCTTCTCCTCCCATGCGGTCCAGCGGCGGAACCACTTCTCCGCCTGCTGCGGCTTCAGCCCGCGCACCTTGGTGCGGCGCTCAAAGACGTCCCGCACGGCGGTCGGGTCCGCCTCGGCGCCTTCGACGCCCATCTCCAAATCCAGCAGCTGGTTCCAGAGGTCGCCCTTCTTCGGCCAGGCGTCAAGCAGGCCCGCAAACATGGTGCGTCCGCGCTCCGGCTCGCCGTTGGGCGAGTGGAACTCGAGCGCGGCGAAACGGCTGACGATGGTCTGTCCGTGGGCGCTACCCAGCTGTTGCGTAGCACGGGGGAGAAGCGCGCGGGCCTTGGCCGGCTCGTTACGCGTAACGTGTAGGAAGTGCGCGTAGTTCATCCACACATTGGGGGCCTTGGCGCCGAACTTCTTGACCATGTTCTCGAAGAGCGCCTCGGCGTCCTTGAGCTTCTCCGACTGGATGTAGATGCTTGCTAGGCGCTCGTGGATCTCCTGCGGGTCGTTGTACTGGCACGCTCGCTTGAAGACCTCTTCGACAGTAGTCTTAGTGCCGTAGGCGACCTCCAAGTTGAGGTAAGCTACCCAGACGTTGAGCTTCTCAGTCTCCTCGCGGATGTTGATGGTGCGGATAGCACGCTCAGCCACCTCACGAGCTTTGGGAAGTTCGCTGACTTGCATCTGGAATGCCATGTAGGCGATCCAGAGCTCCGACGAGTCAGGCTGACCGAGGAGCAGGCGTTCGTAATCGCTGGATGTCTGAGGACCGTTGACGTCGAGCTCCGCGGTCTTGTCAACCTGAATCTCGTTCTTGCTGCGCTTCTTGGTCTTGGTCTTCTTGGGCGCGTCGCCTTCAGATTCAGAAGCGGAGTCGGCGAAGGGGTCGGCCGTCCATGCAGCCTTGCCTCCACCCAGGCCAGCTCCAGCAGGAGCATCCTCCATCTCAGAGTCTTCGTCGTCTTCCGCTTCGTCCTCATCGTCCTCATCCTCATCCTTATCTTCGTCGTCATCTTCGTCGTCGTCATCATCATCATCAATGGCATGAGCTTGGAGAAACTTGAGGAGAGCGCCCTCGTCCATCTCAGCATCGTCATCACTGTCATCCTCGTCGACGAGAGCGGCGCCTTGTTCCGAGTCAGAGTCCATGTCTGTATCCTCATCTTCGAACAGCGTAGGCTTCAGACCAAAGCTGATTCTGCGCTTCTCCGTGTCCACCTCGAGGACCTTGGCCTTAACGGCGTCGCCCTCCTTGTACAGCTTGGTAGCATCTTGGACAGGGTTCTCCGCCATCTGGCTGCGATGGCACAAACCACTGACGTTGACTGAGTTGTCGACAACGATAAAGGCACCAAAGTCCTCCACTTTGCGGACTTTACCAGTAACGACTTGTCCGACGGAGATGTCCTTGTAAGTGATGGGAGGAGTGTAGTCCTCGTCAACCACTGACGACTTGAGGCTCATCTCTATTTGCTTGGTAGCATTATCAATGGAGATGATACGACCCTTGACCATCTGGTCAACTTGGAATTGATCCTTCCACTCTTTCAGGTAGCGATCCGAGAGGTTGGAAATCTTGACCAGGGCAGAAACCTGTCCACCGAGGAGGACAAACAGACCCTTCTCGGCAACGTTCTTGACGAAGCCACGGACAATATCACCAGAAGACAGCTGAGAAACCTCGGTGATTTCCTTGTCTTTGACAGGGAGCGTGGAGCTCATGACGCGCGAGGGGCGAGTGGAAAGACGCAGCCTTTTGTTGCTCTTGTCGACATCAACAACTGAGATGCGCACAATATCACCCTTGCGGTACTGAGTGGTGTTGACGCTGGAAAAGTCGTCTGCCATATCAGGAAGGTGGACAGGCCCAGAAACAGATTCGCTAAGCTTGACCAGAATCTGGCGTTCATTCACCTTGGTGATCTTTCCGGGGAGGACCATGTTCGTCTTGATAGAGTCCCAGGTCACAACATCTTTAGAAGACGCGGAACGGGCTGAGAGATCGAGACGGTTGCTTTCCGCATTGATAGATGTGACGCGGACCTTAAGGGCAGATCCGGGAGGGAAGTTGGTTTGTAGGTCGTTGAGTTGAGAGAGATCATCGGACGCCTCCATGGCAGAGATACGGCCGCGGATGGAAGGTGTCAGGTTCACCCACATGTATTGCTCGGTAACATTGTTAACGAAGGCGATCTGAGTCTGGCTAACCTTGAGAGAGGCAAGGGTGAGTTCTTTGGGTGATTCGGCATCAAGATCGATTCGGCGAGCGGTCAGCTCGAGGACAGAGTGAGCAGATCGGTGAGAGATAGGGAGGAACCGATGGTCCTTGGCGTCGTGGACGCCCATGACCTTGACACGCAGAATCTGGCCTCTGTGGAACTTGGAGAGTGGCTGCTTGGGGTCAGCAATGTCGTCCCAGCTGCTGAAGACCTGTGAAACGTCGATGCGGCCCTGCACTTCAGAGTCGACGATTTGCACATTAAGCTGAGTCTCTTTGACGGATGTGATCTTGGCCTTGGTGATGGAGCCAAAAGCAAGACCATCAGAGGGTGCGGCCGCCTTGGCAGCCTTTTCACTCTTGCCGGAGACGTCCTGGTCCGCGGGTGCAGAGGCGGGGGCCACCATAATGCGGTTAAGGTCGGGGATTGTGGACACGACGCGAACCTCGATCGAATCGTTCTTGTGCAGACCAAAGTCGGGCTTGGCCTGAACTTCAGCAGAAAGTCGAGCCTTGGGGAGCAGAGCGTTGAGTGCACCGCCAAATTGGACAAAGACTGCCGTGGCGGTGATGTTTCTCACGTAACCAGCAAAGACGCTGCCCTGCTTAGCCTGCTCAAATGTCTTGAGCAGCTTCCCTTCCTTGGCGGCCTCGACAAGGCTGGGCTTCTGGGTCAGAATAATGGATCGGCGGCTGTCGTTCTTGTCGATGACTGCGAGGTTAGACAAAGTCTGGCCAGCAGACACCTTCTTCAGCGCGAACTGGTTCTTGGAAGCAGACTTGTCGGAGAGATGGCTAACAGGCAGGATAGCCTTAAGCAGGCTTCCTTCCAGCTCGACAAAAACTTGATCCTCAGTCTTTTGTGTGACCCTGGCAGTGACAATGTCGCCGAGAGAAAGGTTCTTGAGAGCGGTCTGCTTCTCAAGGCCAAAGGCGCCGGGGTCCTTGCAGGAAACGACCAGACGCCTTTGCTCAGGATCAACGTCGAGCACGTGGGTGCTGACGACCTGGCCCAGGCGGAAGTGCTCTGAAGGATCGCGGATGTAGGCCTCGCTCATCTCAGAAATGGGAAGGAAGCCACGGAGCTCGCCGTAGAACTGGATTCTGGCGCCCCTGTTCTCCAGCTTGATGATCGTGCCCAGAGCCTGCATGCCAACCTTGACCCCTTCGTAATCTTGGATGATGGGGGTTTCGGAGTTGACAAGCGTCTTCTTGAGGGTGAGTCGGATTTTTTTCTTGATCTGATCGTTGCTCAGCACACGGGCCTTGATCTTCATGCCCTGGCGGAACTTCTTCTCGGGATGCTGGAGTTTGACGTCGGAGAGGTGGCGCTCGGTAACAAAGCCAGTGATGCCTTCGGCAATCTTGAGAGTGAGACCGCTGACACCGTCTTCGTTGATGACCAGCTTTTCAATATCGCAGGTCATGACAGCACCGACGGGAACATCTTCGTGGCGGATATAAGTTTGTTCGAGAATGGACTTCTGGAAAGAAAGGTGGAAAACGCCGTCCATTTCGTTGTAACCAACAACGCGACCCTTGTGTGTTGAGCCGACCTGGAATGGACCAGAGTTCTCGTAGAGCGCGTCGACCTTGCCGTCCTTGACGCGGGAAATGTGGACAAAACCGCAAAGACCTTGCACACCCACATCCACAAACAGACCAATATCGGCCTCGACATGTTTGACGGTGCATTTTTCGACAATCGAAGCAATGGGTAGAACCTGCAGAGGTGATGTAGATCGCTTGGGGCCATCGGGGTACTTCTTGGTGAGAGCTGTGAGGTGGGGTAGCAATGAGATACCCAACTTGGGGCCTTTAGCTGTGAGGAAGTTGCAGATAATTCTGGCCTTGACTTTCGAACCAATCTTGTATTTTGCTCCGACGTCGGTGCTGTATGGGCCGATTCCAGAGTGGATAAGGTCGGCTGTGGCATCGACGTGACCCATTATCTTACCGGCGAGACCTCTGCTGTCATTGCCAGTAACAAGCACCGTAACAGCGGTACCGGGGAGAAATGTGTTGATAGTCGTAGCATCGGCCGGGTGGTTGTTGATGTTGCCGATTTTATCTTGCTTCAGAGTGAGCTGGGCAACCTTGCCGTTGGACTTTTTGCTGGTGACTTGGCAGAGGAAGACGGCTCCTTCTTGGAGACGATCGCGCTTGATCTTGTTATCAATCTCGGCGTTGGGGAGGAAGCCACTCAGGCCCTCAATGCCCAGGTCCATGATGCACCCGTGGTCCTCGACACTGGCAACAGCTGCAGCGACAGTGCACTGCGCAACAACATCGTCCTTGTCCAGGCCAGTATTGGCTTCGCTAGGGCGTAGGGAGAGCTCAATCTTGCGCTTTCCCTTGCCTGAGACGGCGCCGTCGGTTGTGGAAACCACGTAGGCGCGAACAAATTGGCCGACCTCGAAGATGGACTTTGGGTTGACGTCTTCCTCGTCTTCGGACTCGTCCTCCTTTTCGTCGTCATCGTCGTCCTTGGCGTCGCCTTGTAGTCGGTTCGTGAGCTGTTCAGAGACTGCAACAATTGAAACGTGACCGGTCAGGTTGTTGGGGAGGGCGATCTCGAGAGCGAGGTTGTTGATGCGTGTGATTTGGCCGAGAACGAGAGATCCTTTGACAAGTTTCTGGGAAAATTAGTAAAGGATGAACCGTATAGGGCAGAATAGAATTACCTTGAAGTTTAAGCTTTCAATCTTGACGGTATCTTCTTCAGATTTGGACTCGGTCTTCTTTTCAGAGTTCTTCTTGAGAGCGGTGGTGCGCTTCTTCTTCTTCTGGGCCTTGCCGCCGGTGGAAAACTCCTCCTCGCGCATGGCGTCGGCTTTGGCCTCCAATTGAATCTGCTTCTGCTCGAGAGGCGTGAGGACGCTGCCGCCTCCACGGGGGAACAGAGGCTCCTCATCCTTGAGGACAGAGACGACGGCCTTTTTCGGTTCGGCGGGCTTGGGTTTGTCGGTCTTGGAGGGGTGCGCCTCCTTTGACTGTTTTGCGGATTTGGATGGAGGATGGCCGCCGGGGGCATCCTTTCGCTTGAGATTGCTCATGGCGGCGGTTGTGTACAAATGCGAAGACACGAAATGTCTTTGCGCAATTGCATGTATGGCCTGGCTGCCATGAACTTTTTCGATGCGCTAACAAGCAGCTGGCGGTCCCTCGAATTTTTTTTTCCTGCGATAAGCCAGACCGCCCGATAAGAGGTTCCGGGCCCGAAGTTAGTCCGGCAGTTCCAGAAGCGGTAATGCTGGTGTACTCTGCAGTGGTGGACGGACAGAGGTATTGGGGGAAAAAGGCTCAAAAATAAAAATGAAAATAAAAATAAAGATAAAAATTTAAAGTATACATAAAATAGGGCAGCCTGACTAATAAGAGGAAAGCCTGTAATTGCTGTAATGCGGGAATTGAAGTGAGATTGCGCAGCCAGAGCTGGCAGCTACTCGGCATTGTATACTTGTAAGTGCCATTTGCAGGTTTGAGAACAGGGCGAGAAATACCTAGAAAATAAGGAGCACGGAAGATAGGTAGGATTGAAATGGACTGAAAATTTTTGAATAGTGTGTTATAGATTAAATACTTGGCAGCAGGAAGCTGGCCTTTCTACAACCGCAGCTCTGTTTCATTCTTGATACAAGCCCAGAGGGTTTATCATGCATGATGTGACATACCACGCTTTAGAGATAACTACAGATAGTAAACTACGAAAGTCCATGGGGTCGTATACCACGATGCTACGCCAGGCGATATCTGTGCTCCCCGCAGCGACAGCACAGGCCTCTGTCAAAGGAGAAAGCATCTCAACGCACAAGATAAATAGACAGGTCCCCCCATAAGAACGTTAGTTAGTCTTATTTTCAATATAATTCCGAGACTGCTTGAAGGAACCATTCACGTACCATTTTAGCTCAGCCTGACGATTACTCTCCGAATCGGTCAGCATCTCCAGCTTCTCCGCACGAGCTGAGACCCGCTTCAGGTTCTTATACTTGAGAAATCCTTGATAAAGCTGTCGTTAATGTACTCGACATAAAGCAAGACCGGCGAATAAGATATCTTGCTGTTCCAGCGACTACACAATATGCCCTGTCTCTGGGAGTAGCGGTATATGCCTTGCACCTCGGGCAGAAACGGACACGCAACAACCTCGTGAGCGTTGCATTGAATAATGTATGCAGCCACTTTGGCATTCAATAGTCAGCCCCAGACTTTCCATCACCCATTCATACAATTCCCACACGGCATGACCACCTCGACTCCAAACCAACCGAAGCCATAGAAATCACCACGGGCCCGCCCTGCCCGCTGTTAGTGTACCGTGCCGCGCGCTGATCACGAAAGCGGGGCCACTCACCACTGAACGGGTGCGACTGGAACGGCAGCTAGCGGCGTCACTCGGTCGTCATCCACTGTGGCGAGCAGTTTGCTGTGGCCACAGCGCCTTTCCAGGCAACCTCTGGCCTAGACGTCGCCTGGAACCTGGAACCTGTTCGGCTGACATACCGCCTCGGTGCTCACCTACATGCCAACCGTTGGGAAGCCCAACAATACACCAAAGCGGCCCGTCGCGGCGTGTTTTGACGTGACATAGACTTTTCATTATTTTTTTCCTTCTTCCATATTTGGCATCATTACCGTCGGCCATGAGCTAAGGCCGTCATGTCTCCGCGAAAGAGGCAGCGTCCCAACGACGTCAGAGCAGAGCTGCCTTCCGCCGCGCAATCACAAGATAGTCTCCCTCCGGCCCACGCTTCTCAAGCCTCGGAACATACATCACACCAACACCCCATGTCCCGACATCCCCCGGCAGACAAGAGTGACCGAGAGGGGTCATCGAGACCTCTGCCTATTAAACAGGTATGCTGTGCATCTGCTGTTATCATCTCTGACCATCTCATGCTCACGCTCATCCAGGTTCGCAAAGCTCAGAGCTGGTACGGTTCCTGGCCACGAACACCCAAGGCTACTGCCTCTACATCCGTCGCGCGAGAAAACATCAAGGGCGACACGTTTCGATCGAAAAACACGCTCGACTTGACGCGATACGACTCCAAGAGCGTTGACGACACTGCCAGCATCCGCAGCAAGCTGAGCACCTCGGCTGCATCATCGGACCAGGTTAAAGCGACCATCTCCAAGGCCCCGGATTCCAAACCACCGAGTAGAAAGAATGAACCTGTAGGGGAAACGGAACCACAGAAAGATACAGATAATAAACCGACAAATCAACCAACAAAGGAACCAGCAACACAACCAAACGAGAGCAGTACTGCCCCGGCCGAACCAGAGCCAGTAGCCGTAGCCGAAGATATCCCACCACCCTCAACGCCGACACATCCACCGCGCGCCGGCTGGCTGAGTTGGCTCGCGAGAACGCCAGCGACACCGATCGAACCTATTCAAGAAGAACAGCCAGAACCCCCGCGACCATCAACACCTCCAAAGCAAATCGTCGAGACAGCCCCGGCTGTTCAGTCAGAGCCTCGGCAAGCCTCGACGTCCTGGTTCGGACTCTGGTCGACATCTGCTCAGCAAGATATGGCGAAAGACGGAGAAAAACAGTCGGAAACACCGGCGGAGCCTCCTACAGACACCACAGCGAACAAACCTGACAATGACGTGGTGATGCAAGACGCACCACCCACAGCGCAAGCTGACCCGCGACCAAAAGCTGGGTCAACCTGGGCATTCTGGTCAAAAGCTGAACCGGCTACGAAAGACAAGGAACCGGAAGCTGGAGAAATGGCAGTCATTGGAGAAGGCTCCGAAGCACACCCACTGATGGTCACGGAAAACAGCGTTTCCTCAGAGCAAGCTGCAAAGGACAAGGACAAGGTTAAGACAAGAGATTCAAAGTCTACGTGGAGACGAAGTAAACGGCCACGACCAGTGTCGGTGGATGAGACGCCATCTGCATCTCCAGCTGGAAGTCAATTAAATCTCCCCGACACAAACAAATCGGGCCAGCCTGACGCCGAGAGCCGCAAATCCACATCAAAGCCCGAGTCTTCCAAATCGGACAGCGAGTCCTCCGCCAAGCACCCTCCGAACTTGGTTCTCCCCTCGTTTGGCAGCACATATCAGATGAAGGACAATCCATCTATCCTTCAGCAAATCACAAACCTCCTACTAAGGACATCACAACCACCAGTGAACCACGTCTTCCGCGTCCAGGAAACGCCCAAGATTCGCAGAGCCCTGGCGATTGGTGTCCACGGGCTGTTCCCGGCTACATACCTGAGACCAATGATTGGTCAACCAACAGGCACATCACTACGCTTCGCGAGCTTGTGCGCCGACGGAATCCGCCGCTGGGCAGACGCCCACGGCTGCCAGGACTGCGAGATTGAAAAGGTTGCCCTCGAGGGTGAGGGCCGCATCGGGGACAGAGTCGAGAACTTGTGGAAACTTCTCCTCAACTGGATCGACCAGATTCGCAAGGCAGATCTTATTGTCATTGCCTGCCATTCACAAGGCGTTCCGGTCAGCCTGATTTTGCTCGACAAGCTCATCGACCTAGGCATTATCACCAACGCCAAGATTGGCGTGTGTGCCATGGCGGGCGTGGCGCTGGGCCCGTTTCCCGACTACAAGTCTAGTTTCTTGATGGGATCGGCCGCGGAGCTATGGGATTTCGGCAACCCGCAGAGCGCCAACTCGCAGCGCTTTGAGGCGGCGCTGAAGCGAGTCCTCGACTATGGCGCGAGAGTCACATTCATCGGCAGCATTGACGACCAAGTAGTTCCAATGGAGGTATGTTTTGAACCAAGGATCGAGTTTTAAAAGACGTTGCTAACAAATCAGTCTGCCGTGTACTCGCCCGCCTCGCACCCGTACATATACCGCGCCGTCTTCGTCGACGGCCGCATCCACGCACCCGACTTCATCGCCCACCTCGTCGGCTTCGCGCTCAAGCTGCGCAACCTCGGCGTCAGCGACCACGGCCTCGTGCGCGAGCTGTCCATCGCGCTCGCGGGATCGCTCTACTCTGGCGAGGGCCACTCGCGGCTCTACTACGACGCGGCCGTGTACGACCTCGCCATCGCGCACGCCCTCGAAACGACCTCGGTGCCCAAGCCCACGCCGTGCCACATCGCGCACCGCACCGTGCCGGCGGCGCCCACGGCGGGCGGAACAGCGAATGCTACTGCTGCTGCTGCTGCTGCGGCGCCGCTGGCATCGGCGAACCCGTACGTGCTGCCGTGGATCATGAGGGGCCTGCTGGAGGAGGATTTTGTCAAGACGGAGCTGAGCAGCGAGACGGAGGAGCTGCTGAGGCAGTTCGACGACTGGAAGCCATCGAACAAGGCGCTCAAAGACGTCAAGTACCGACTGGAGGCTGTGCGGAGCAAGCTATAAACGAGAGTCTTTGGAATAACGAATTTGCATTTAATATGAGAGCGATCAAGGCCTAGATTATTTTACACCATTTTAGAGTTAGACCCGATGATTATGGATAGCAATATTACGATTTTCGTCACATCATAGCCAAGTCTTGCTTTATCGTTATTAGAGTAGATGTATAACTCGTCCCGTGTACATACACGACTTCTATGCCCTGTGTTTATGCTTATCGTACACCAAAACAAAACAAAAAAAAAAAAAAAATCTATTATACAAATGTCCTTTATTTGAGCATGGCCTTTACGGCTTGCGTCCCAGCTTCCACCCGTCGATGCGGTCCTGGATCTGGTCCCACGACATGGCGTGACTGGTGAGGCCGTACGCCTGCGCCTCCTGCAGCACGACCGTCGGGGCGCCGCTCCCGCCGCCGACGTTGCCCACCTTGCCGCCGACGACCATGCTCGCCACGCGCCGCAGGTCGTGCACGGTGAGCGCCTCGATCTTGGCGCACATCTCGCGGACGGGCACCTTCTTGCCGTGGACCTGCACGCTGCGGCCCAGGTCCTCGAGCTCCACCATGCGGCTCTCGAGGTTCATGAGCAGCGAGGAGCGCAGCTGGTTCTTGGCGCGGGCGACCTCGACGTCGGTCAGGCGCGAGAAGCCCGTCTCGAGGGTCAGCGCGCGGAGCTCCTGGCACATGACGTCGAGCATGGCGGAGGTGTGCCCGGGGAGGCAGGAGGCGGAGATGCCGAAGAGCCCGGAGTCGGTGTAGCTGTGGTTGAAGGAGACGCACGACTCGACCCAGCCGTGCTGGTTGAGGACGTTGGTGTAGAGGCGCGAGTACATGCCCTTGCCGGGCCCGCCGGCGGAGAAGGAGCCGCCGCCGCCGAGGAGCGTCTGCAGGGTCGCGAGCGCGTAGATGTCGTCGGACGCGACGGGGAGGCCCTCGAACGCGAGGTGGATGTGCGTGAAGTTGGTCTTGTTGAGGGCTGGGGGCTGCGGCGGGAGGGTGAGGAAGCCGCCCGTGTAGTGCGAGGGCGGGTAGGAGAGCGGAGAGGAGGAAGCGTGTGTGGCGTTGCTGCGGGCGGCGGATGTGGAAAAGGATGCGCGGGAGGACGCTTGTGATGAGGCGGACGAGGCGGTGCCGCTGGCCTCGCTGCTCGTCTCGGAGCCGCGGCGGGATGTGGCCGCGGAGGTGGACATGTCGCCGAAGAACTGCCTCGCCAGGTCAACGGCAACGTTGTGCTCGACGCCCGCAAACGCCAGCACCATGCGCTCCGGTCTGTAGAACAGGTCCCTGTACCTGAGCACGGTGTCGCGCCCGATGCTGCCGAGGCGGTCCTCCGGGCACAGCAGCGGGTTGCCCAGCGTGTTGTCCTTGAACGCCGCCGTGTGCACGAGCTCCGGCAGGATGAGCTCCGGCTTGCTCCAGATCTCGGCGATCTCGTACCTCGCCGTCTCGATCTGGTCGGCGACCTCCTCCTCGGTCAGGCGCGGGTCGCGGATCGTCTCGGCGAGCAGCTCGACCGTCTGCGGGATGGCGTTGTTGAACGTGGCGGCCTGGTACATCATGGACTCGCGCGACGACGCGCACTGGAAGTTGCCGCCGAGCGCCTCGACGCGCTCGAGCATGTCGTCGGCGGACCGCGCCGACGTCGACTTGAACGCCAGGCGGTCCATGATGTGCGAGACGCCCCGCAGCGAGGCGTCCTCGAAGCGCGAGCCGCCCTCGACGTAGACGCCCACGCCGGCGAACGAGCCGGGGAGGGCCTCGGAGGCGACGCGCAAGCCGTTGGGGAGCGTTGTGATGTGGTCGAGGTCGGTAGGTTCCTGTATAATTTTGGGCGAGATTAGCCGATTGCGTCGGTTGAGGGGACTGTGGGAGTTGGGAAGGCCAACGCACCTTCGGGATGCCCTCGATGGACACCGTCGCCATGGAGCGCTTGGGGAGCGAGAGCCCCGTGGCGCGGCGCAGGATGCTGCTGCTGCTGGGGGCGGAGGCCCGGTTGCCGAGCGGCAGCCGCGCAGCTAATTGTCGCAACATGTTGTGTAATGTGTCGACAGAAAGTTGTGAGCTATGAATTGTGATAAGAGTAGGTTTGGCGTGCAAGACGGGGCGGAGCCAGTCGCAGGCCTTGGGAATTTGCCTGGGCTCGGCGATTTATCGGATCAACCCCAGTGGCGGCTCCGATCGGCTCAGAAGGGACTAGGGTGCGGTGCAACGGGCAACACACGCCGGACAACCAGTCTCGACTAAATATAGGGTGCGAAATTGACAAAACTGATGAAATTGATTGCGGAGCATTAGCTGCTAGCGTCTGCATTGCATTGTTATTGTTTATTTTCGCAAGATCAAGAAATCGATCGGTATAACTCGTATATTAGTGTTGGCTGCTTCGCAGCACTACTACACACATGCCTTTCTGCCGACATGCTGTCTTAATAATAAAACGATAGAAGAAATTTCTCTCCCAAGCATGTACATAATGCTAGCCATGGCCCGAATGCAAATGCTCCAAAAAAAAAAAAAAAAAAAAAAAAAAGAAACGCCCGTTCACTCAAAAGCAATAACAAGTCTCGTAAGTCTGGGGGGGGGGGTAATGATGTTAAGACAGAGAACCAAAAGCTGGACAGACAAAAGAAGAATCGCAGTCTAATGAAGTCGTGAATGCCAACCATCAAATAAAGTCAATGACGGCTCATATAGATATAAAGGTGGTTATGTAGTCCTGCGGACCACTCAGGGTGGCGTGTCCGGGGCATGAATGGTAAGGTCCATTTCTGTCGCTGCGGCATCGAGACTTCTCATCTCGGGGCCGTCGGGTGACCCGCGTCCGGCACGTCCGTCTAGGACCCAGGGTCCGACATCGTTTCGCGGTGTAATGGGGCCTTCAGCGCCCGCACGGGGAGGCGAGGGAGTCCCGCGACGGGCGGTAGCGGCATTTCGAATTGGGAGAGGTGACGACGTCGCGTGCGCTGTGCTGGCCTGTTCTTGCGCCTCGGCGGTTTCGCTTATCGTAATGTCCATGCGGTCGGTGTCAGCTTCGGCCTCAACCTCGGGCTCCGCAGGAGATGCCTCGGCAATAGCGTCAAGCTTCTCCTCCTTGTCCTGCTCGTCAAACAGCTCCCACTCCTCTGAGGGCTCTTCGACGTCGGCTTCGAGATCGGCGCCGGCGCGGCAGTTGGGGCAGATAAAGACGGGGTATTGTGGCGACATGAGGAGCGATTTTACGCACTTGAAGTGCCATGTATGCGAGCAAGGGGCGACGAAGAGCGATTGGCAGGGCTGTTAAGTTAGCCAGAGCTAGACTTGTGCGCGCAGATATACATACAGCAATAGAGTTGAGGCAGATGGAGCAATCCTGGGACGAGTTGGCAGCTCCGGCGGCAGAGGCGCTGCCAGAGGCCATTGTTCGGAGGCGCTTGTGAGCAGCGACACTGTGATTGTTAGCATATTGTCTTTCCTCGGTAATACCTGGGATGTAGCTTACTTGAACGAGTTGGGCTTGTTTTGCCAACCGCGGTTCAGTTCGAGTCTCATCTTGACGCAGCGGAAAATCATCTCCTCGCCACCCTTGAAGTCGATGCCGAGCTGGACAATGTCGCCATCGTTGACGGGGAAGGCCTTGCTCTCCTGAGACGGAGGGCTGAGGCGAATGTGGTTGAGAAACGTGCCGGACGAGCTCTTGACGTCCTTGATGTACCACTTGCCATTCTCGTACCAAAATTCGCAGTGGCGGCGGCTGACGACTTTGCTCTTGAAGCCAACGGGCGCGGCCGAAGGCTGGTTGCCGGACACACTAGCGAGAGGCTGGTTATCGCGCTCCGAATAGCGACCGACGCGAATAACCTCGGTGCCGGTAGGGAGGGTGCGTGAGATGGCGGAGAAGGTGAGGGAAGGGCGGGTGGCGCGGGCGTCGTAGTAATTGGAGAGGCGGATAGAGGGAGCACCCTCGGGAGCGGATGAGCTGGACGCGGCGAGGGCGTTGTGCTCAGCGATGGCGCGCATGGTGTTGGCAGCCTCGTCGGTTTCGTGTGCGGGGGGAACGCCGTTGGGGGCAACCTCGTCGGGGAGCGTGACGGTGCCGCCGTCGGGAGTAGGGAGCACGTAAGTCTGGCGGGCGGGCCTGATGGTGTTGTTGCCGCTGGCGCCGGCGGTGGCGCTCTCGGGAGTCGAGCTGACGAGGCTCAGGCGGTTATTGTTGGAGCTGGAGTTGTTGCTATTGTTGTTGTTGTTTGACGATGCGGCGTTGTCGGAGGGCGATGGCGTGCCGAGGGCGCCAGGAGTATAGGAGGCGGACCGGGTAAGATTGCCGCCCTGCCTGGGAGTTGTGGCTGTGGTGCTGTTGCTGGGCGCGCTGGCAGAGGAGGTGTCGCGGGAGAGGATGTGGCTGTTTGTGTAGTTTCGGAGGTAGGAGAGGCCGCGGAGGCGAGAGGAGCGTGAGGGTGAGACGGGGTTTGCTGGCGGCCCAGTGGCGGCAGGCGAGGCTACTGGTTGGGTGAA
The DNA here is from genome assembly GCA_037575805.1 of Lecanicillium sp. G3. Lineage (NCBI taxonomy): Eukaryota > Fungi > Ascomycota > Sordariomycetes > Hypocreales > Cordycipitaceae > Lecanicillium > Lecanicillium sp. G3. Next base: position 379,885 of record JAZHPD010000005.1, on the reverse strand, counting down.
CATGGCGTCGGGGAGAGAGAGAGCGGGTTGGAGAGGAAGTCGTAGGGAGATGCCGACGGGGTGAGAGATGTCGTCTCTCGCGCAGCTGCCGCAGTCGAAAAACCAAGGCGAGGAAACGCGACGTGATGAAGCAAGGTAGAAAAGTCAGATATGGCCCAAGTCTTGGGGGTCGCGTTGGCTGAGGTTGGTTGAGGTTGGCTGAGGTTGGCTGAGGTTGGTTGGGTTCGTTCCCAGGGCGGTTTGAGCGAGTAATAGCCAAGGGCTGGGCGTCGGTACGTAGTAGGCGGTGCGGTGGTCGGGTACCTCGCGCAGATGGTGGTTGCAAAGTAGCGCGGCGGTGTTGATTTGCTGTAGACGGTACCTGCGTGTGTACTTTTGGCGGGGCCGGGCGAGTATTGGTAGGCTGCTATTGGGAGTTTTTCCAGCGCAGAATGGGAAATGAAGACGCTGAGGATAATCGTATGAGATGCGACAAGGGATGAGGGAGGGGGAGGGGGTTTAAGGGTATACCGCAATGTAGCAGAAGAAGAAGGAAAAAAAAAAGGTACGAGAAGGATTGAGGAATGCGAAAAAAGAAAAAAAAAAGAAGAAAGAGGAAAAAGAACAATAAGAAAGTGTAATAATAGGGTGTGGCCACGAGCCCTTGGCGGATGCAACGAGACACGGGCAGCAGATTTACAGCGGGCGCAGCGGGCGCGTTCAGCGGGCGTGGTCACTGGTCACTGGACCTGCTAACTAGCGGGCGTGGGCCGTGCTAGCAGTGCTCAGGCAAGTCAGGCAAGTCAGGCAAGTCAGTCAAGACAGTCAAGGCTGTGGCGGTGGTAGCGGCTGTGGGCCGGAGACGGCGAGGCATGACTAGCCAGGATGTACCTGTGCTCCTGTGCTGACCTCGCAGCCGGCTGGAGGGTGTGGTCAGTCACGGTCAATGTAGCCGTTAAAAATGTGAAATTAATTCGAGTAAGCAATACAATGAATGTCATGACTCTCGAAATTTCTTTGCTTTTTTTTTTTGCCCTTTCTTTCGACTTCCTTTAGCCTCTCGGTACTGCCGTTCACGACCAAGACATGCATGTACTGAAAGTACAGAGTACATACATGCAAGTATTTAAGCGTGAGTGAGGCTGGAGCGCCACACGTGGCTGGAGACTGGAGATGCCTCCCTCCTCTTGCCAGCCAGCCAGCTAGCGTCTTACTCTGCGCCCGCATCAACATGCTAGTTACCAGCCAGTTAGGTCCAGACGACACTACACTTTTGTGCCATCAATTGCCACCAACCTGCCATCACTCGACCAGTGCACACCACAGCTCTAGGATCTGCCCCCCTCGTGGCCCGGCCCGGCGCCTCCTTCGCCTAACCCGAAGCGGCCCCGAAATGCGTGGCAGGCCGCTGCCGCCTCTTGCTTGGCCCGGCCCTGAACGGCGGGCCGGCCCAAGAAACCTCCCGTCGTCTTTGTTCATACAGCGGATCAAGCACTTCAGGCGCCGCTGCCGTCTCTGCGCATATCGCCTTCTTGCATGGCAGATGTGTCGGAAGTGGAAGGATTTTCTGCCCTCTTTGTCCTCTCGCTTGTTGACCTCGAATAACACGTTCCAGGAGGCCATGTCTGGTTTTAAGCACCTACTCGCGCCACCACATACCCAGTAGACTCGGCAGAGAGACATGCAGGAAGGTGCAGCGATGGGCAGACGAGAAGAAAATGGTACAAGATGGCCTCAACCTGTGCACAAAGTTGACGGCAGAAGAGATGCAGAAGCCAATCGCGCAATTCGGAGAGCCCCTGGTAAGGTTGGCGGCATCCGATGCTGCGCTGCGGAAGGGTATGCCTACGTTGGCCAGAAGAATCTACGTATCGTGCGGGAGCACATGACAGAGTAGCATGCGGCTTCGAGCGGAGGGAGACCGGGGCGGCGGGCAGACGACAAAGAAGACTGAACACAGCTACCTGCCCTGGAGAACAGGCGTCCATTTCCAGCGGTTCTTCCACGGCGGGCCGGGCAGCTACTTCGAAATCACGACCAGTGGCCTGGGCGCCGAGGCGAACAAGAAGGCGGCCGGCGTCAGTGTCCTCTTCACCGAGGCCACGGAGGCGAGAGAGAAGCAGGCAATGGGGCGCGGAGCTAAACGAGCAGCGCGCCCCAGGCGCACGGGTCGAGAGAGTCGGCACAATGCCCCATGCCGTGCGACTCAGACAGCCCAAGGGGAAGAGATACGCGCGCTCGCCACGCTGGACCGGCCCGCGGAACTAACTAGTTCAACACCGAGGCGGCGGTAGACATGGCGGCGCTCGCGGCCGCGCTGTTCCACCGGCTCGTGCTCGGCGCCAAGGCGCATGATGCCAGCCTTGCTTTCGAGCACGGCGGTTTGGCATTGCGTACAAATGAGCATCTTGTACTACTTGTTGATGCTGAGTGTAGTGCTTGACTTACCAGTAAGCCTCCCTTCCACTAAATCCATCAAGAGCAGGCTACGCACTGCCCTGTGGATTGGCACGTGTGCTTCACACTGTCCATGGCCAAGGCCTTTTTCTAGTAGATCCCATTTCCACCAACCAAATTTTGATAGGCCAGCCATGTCAATCTGCCACAGAACGGGAAGGTTCCGTGTGGATAGCAAGCGCCCGTTCAGGCAAGTTCCGAAGCGAATTTGAGGGTACTGTATAAGTGTCTGAAGCAGGCTCTGCGCAATAATTTCCGAGCGGACCTGTTGGCCTATAATAGGCGATTCTGCTCTGTTTCACTGCTCTTGGCGTAGCGGGCCGCTAGGCATAACCTTAATCAGTCGTCTAATCGATCGCCCAAACCGCGCCTCGTAGGGTTAGCAGATGGGCATTTTGTTTGTCCCGCTGAGAGCCTCGTCAAACCTCATCATGGAATGATATTCACGGAGAAAGTAGCACGTGGGTAGAGTGAAATGGTCGATAGGTTATCGTAGGCTGGAGAGTCTGTTGCGTCTCAGCCCATGACTTTCTATAAATGATGTCGCTATCCGTCCTCCGTGGGCCGGTATCTGTGAACGATAACCATATCCAAACTCACAATCAATTTAATTTTTCAGTTTGATCAAATCCAAAATATTAGAATATATTTTGTTTACCCCATGGCTGTCTTGAGCCGCCTCCTGGTCACCTTGGGGCTCTGGCTCGCGGCGACAAATGGACAAGATGACGGGTGCCCTCCTCTCCCCTACAGCGCCAACTTTATCGAAAGTCGCGTTGTCGACTTGAACGATAGTTATCCGTTTCAAGATTATGGCAGACTGGATCTGGAAATCCGTGGCGATAAGCCAGAGCTCCGCATTTTGCCCCTCGGCGCATCCATCATGAGTGGCGTTGGCTCACCGGAGCAGTCCGGTCTCCGTAAATGGCTCAGGATGGCACTGCGTTACACTGGCTACCAAGTGAACATGGTAGGAACCAAACAGAAAGGCGACGACCTCGTGGACAATGATCACGAGGCAGTGCCTGGAGCAATTCTCGCGAGTACGGGCAACCCCAACGACTACACGCCGGTAATCCGCGAGTTTCTACAGGGCTCGCTGGGATACAGACCCAATATCGTCATAATCAATGGCGGTACGAACAACGCCAATCGTGGAATAGACGTGGACCGTGCCGGAGAGCACATGGAAGCGATCCTCGACGACATTTGGGGCGCCGAACACATGTCAGATACTTGTGTTATCCTCTCCACATTGCTGCCGACCACCGATGCTACCGGGGCTCGAAACCGCGTCCCTATCAACGCGCAGTTCAGGAATCTGGTCAAGAAGCGCTCCAAGGATAAGTGCATCTGGCTTGCCGACATGGAGCCGTTGGGGCCTGGCAGAGACTTTCTCAGCGTCGACGGGCCATTCTGGTCCGACGCGGTCCACCCCAACAACGAGGGCCACCGGCGCATGGCTTACGTCTTTTACGCAGCCATCATGAGAGCGCTCAAGGCTGGACAAATCAAACAGCCCAGCCCAAAGTCTAGCGAGCCAGATGAAGGCTGCGACAAGAAGTTTGCCAATGGCATCTATGCAGGAGGCCTGACGCAAGTTGGCTCGGGATGGCACGATGGCACGTATGAGCACGAATCAAAGGAGATGGGTGTCATCTTCGAGCTGGAAAGTAACTGGGACCGTAACCAGTGGCGGTTCGCGCGACTTTTTTCGCCCGAGTACGACGACTTGCTGGGATGGGTTGAGCATGGCGAAAACAAAGAAACTCGATTTGCGGTGCGGAAAAACTCAGCTGACGGCAAGGGCAATTTTCACAAGATCCAAGACATGCTTCCGGACCTCGACTGCGATACGGACGGCCTTCATTTTATGGACATGAACTCCGATGGACTGGACGACTTTGTCTGCATCGACAAGGACGGCAACGCAAAGCTCTCTGTCAACCAGGGCGACGGTAGCGGCGACAAGCCGCCGTCGTTTAAACGCGTGAGCCATGATGGAATCATTAAAAAGAGCGAGGGCAAGCGATCGCGCGTGCGCCTGGCCGACATTGACGGAGACGGTCGCGGCGACTACGGCATCATGTCCGACGACTACTCTGTCGAGTTTTGGCGCAACGGCGGAACAAAAGACAAAACAGAATACTGGCAGCCACTTGGCAAGAGGGTTGATATGCCCAAGCCCCCCCATGGAGGGGGCGACATCAAACGCTTGCGCTTTGCAGACATCAACGGCGATGGTCGGGACGATTGGGTTTGGATGATGAGCAATGGAAAAGCCTGGACGTATACCAATACGCGAAGCTGCAAGGTTGGCAAGGAGGGTGACGGTCTCAACGTGGCGTGGCGAAAAGGCAACAAGAAGGGTCGGTCGGACGGACTCACCTATCTGGGCATGGCTAAATGGCAGGACACAGACGAGGAGTGGGATCTCGTCGACCGCATACATTTTGCGCGGATATACGGTACAAAGCCAGCGTTTGGAAACTTTGGTGTGCGAGACTACGTCTATCTCCAGCATGAAAAGATTCCGAAGAGCGACAAGTACAAGTTCAAGATGCGCGTGTGGAAAAACCTGGGCAACGGCGGCACCAAGGTCGTCATGGACGGCAACAAGTACTGCAACATGGTCGGCCGTGCGAGCGGCGCCATGGACTATGTTTGGACATGGTCGTTTGGCCGCATGGTCATGTTCCCCAACGCGGGCAAGACATCCATCAAACCGGGCGAAAGCTGGTGGGAGCAGCCGAACCACCCAGTTATTTTCCAGCCGCCACAAGATTTGCACCGACGATTCCTTCACCTTGCTGACTGGGACAACGATGGGGACTGCGACATCATCTACTCGGACCCCGACACCGGCAATATTCGCGTATGGATCAACGACTTCCCGACCAAGAAGACTTGGGATGGCGCGTTTCGGGAAATAGACGCGCCCCAGGTAACCTGTAGCCAGAAGCCGGGCATCGGCATTGACGACCTGGCAGTGCGCATGGCCGACATCACCGGAAATGGCCGCGCCGACTACCTGTGCATCCACAAGGACGGCAAGGTCGAGGGCTACCTGCACGGCGACGACGGCAAGCTGACATACCACAAGCAGCTCAAGTTCGCCGAGGGACGAGACCGGGCCAACCTGCGCTGGTCCGACGTCAACGGCGACGGCCGCGCCGACATGATTTGGATAGACAAGTTCACGGGCGACGCACGCGTGTGGTATAGCGGGGGTCCCGGCAGCCCGGAGGCCGGGAAGGGCTCGACGTGGTACTGGCGACGCGCCAAGGACCCCGTGTTCGACGGCAACAAGGCGGGCACCTGCAACTTTTACCCGGACCTCGACGGCAACGGGCGCGCCGACATGCACTCCATCCTCGGCACGTGGACCAACCAGGCGCAGACCTGGCTGAACCCGTCGTGCGGCCTCAGCGACAACGAAGGCGACGACAAAGAGGGCGTCGTGGACCCCAAGCTCCCGACGCAGCCCGGCAACCCCATCGGAGGCCCGGGCCCCGGCGAAGACGGCAACCCGGACAACCCGGACGGGCAGAACCCCGACGTGTGCCGCAAGGACGACGGCCGCGACTGGCGGAAGCACGACTGCTGCGACAAGTACATCCGCAGCCACACCAAGTACTCAGAGGCCGAGGTCTGGCAGGGCCTCGATATACCTGGCGCCTGGCTCTCTGCCATTGAGTTTTACGACTGCGGCAAGATTTACCATGATGCCAAAAACTCCTTCAGTAATTTCGTGTCCGACTTTTTCCATGGATCCGAGGCGTTTAATTGCCAGGTATTCTCCGCTTCGGGCAATGGCTGCGCCAACGCGGCTCTCAAGTGCGATAAAGTCGGAGCTGCTCACCATATACTCAACTCATTGAGTAGAATTTATTCTGTGAGTCCATACCCCCCCCCCCCCAATCCGCCCAACAGCATGATTACTCGGCTGGCAATCATCCACATCCTCACTTGACTGACCGCACACCTCTTTTTACAGGTCAATTGGAACATATACTTTTCTCTTCTGGAGACCATCACGGAGAGCGACATCGATAGCTTGGCCACAAGCTTTGGCCTGACGCCGGAACCAACAGTAGAGCCCGCTCTTGCCATCATCGTCGATATCGTGCTCTTGGGCTGGGGTATCGTCATGGCACCAACCTGGAACAAGGGTGAGTTTTACCAAAGCTATATTTCAATCCGCTACATTATTGCATTCTTTCCACCTATGAGCCTTGTACTGACATTTCCTGGTTTCACTGCCCAGTTCTGGTGCCTCGCATCGGCGCCGACGGTAGCACAGTCAAGGATGCGGTCAACGACATTGTCAAGACTGGTTCGACGCTGGCCAAAGATCTCTACTCGGAAGAGATCAAACGCCGGTCTAAGGATGAGCAGGATCTCAAGAAAAAAATCCGTAGCATCATGCTCATCGTGGCCAACAGTTGGCGCGAGTCTGTCAAGGCCGTCAATGAAAGGATCTTCGACGGCAGCGCGTCGTCCATTGAGTCCCTGACGGCCCTGATTGACAACGGTAACATGCTGAGGGTCAACGTGACCGAGGCGCTGGACGTTGGCGTGCTAAAAGACAGATACAAAAAGGCCCTCAACGCCATGCTCATCCCGCAGACGTGGGCGCTCTCCCACCAGGTCTACTACCCAGTCCTCATAAAAGAGGACATTGGCTGCAGCGACGCCCCAGATCTCGATTGGACTGGTGTCTTTGTTCATTATATGACCAAAGAGGCCTATAAAAGACGCGTCTGCAACGAGGACACGGGCGGGAAGAGCTACTGGCTTGTTGGAGCGCGCAGTCCCAAGAAATCCTGCAAAGGTGGCACGGCCGACGACCCGACCTCGTGCGACGCCTGGGGGTCACTGCCGGGAATGGACGAGCTGGACAGCAAGAAGTACAAAGTGAGCTTCAACGATGTTGTTCTCGGGTAAGTGGTGCAGTCGCGTCCTAGACGCGTTCCCCTGAATGCCATACATTGAAGCATATAATGGGCTGGCTAACCTCTTTCTCTACTTGGGTTGTAGTTCTATCAACTCGTATAAGGCGAATGGTAACAGAAACGGGTACCAGGCGGGCGAGCTCGATGACAACGCAATCGACGTTTTTGAGAAGTTGGACATCCGCGCTCCTGGAGTCTTCACCATTCCAATTTGCAGCATGGGTGAGGCGCGTGGCAACTTTGAGTCGGTGTACGAAGGGGACGATGTTTGGCCCAACTTTCCGTGTAATGCATAGTTTGCTCTGCCATGCAGGGGCGAAGTCCTTTTCTTCTTGGGCAACCTCGACATAGAAGATTGCCATTTTTCAGAGTTCATTAACAAAATGTTTGCAAATTATTTGATACTTGTCCAGTATATTTACTCCGATTGTGACATCCCCTGGACTGGGCTCTAAACCGTTTCTATAACCTGGCCGTCGAGCGGGTTAGCTGTTCCAAACGAAGCACCTCTCAGTCCTACGTTATTGTCTAGGCCAAGCAGCGTCACGTTTTGTACAGCGTCGTAAACTACCTAGAAGCGAAACGCCGCAACGAAAAGTCCGCCCCGGGCAGCGCAGCCGAATAACGCCCGAAATGAAGAAATACTTGTGTGACCAACTGGCCGACAATCCCGAGTTACATATAGAAATGACGTTACAGATGTTGCGTCGTCAATCATCTACATCCAAGCATCTTCGACTTTGTTTCCCTGGACCAGTGGCGCCCCCATACTATTGACAACAAGGGTCGATTACGTCTGCAATATACCACATCACGCTTTCCCTGCCCCCGTCTATATCACAAAAGCAATACCACTGCCCAACAAGAAACAAGTTTGCCCTCGCGCCTCCCAAAGGTTGCGGATACCCTCGTAGCCTGGGCATGCGACATTCATGCATGACGGGCAGCAACCTGGCAGCTGACTCGAAGCACCAAGGAACCAGCCGTGCATGAGACCATCTGCCCTGGCGTCAGGCTGCAAGTGGCCCCGGGCCACAGGGCGATTCAGCCCAGTCGCTGACTCGGTCACAGGCTAGACTCAATATCTGTTGCAAGCTAACTAGTTAGCCAAAACGCTTATTCAATAACTCGCACCGAGCACATCGTATCCTGTCAAAAATCCCCCATACTAACAGAGCCTCCATTCCTCGATGCATCGCATCTCGTTTGAACCTTGCGCCCACGCTAATCTCTCACCCCGCAATCTCACGAGCCAGGGCATGTCGACCTCTTTTTCTGACAGTCGATAAGAAGCCTTGCGTACCTTTTCTCCTGCCCACTCACGCTCATTGTGTTTCTTTCCTATTCTGCATTCCATTCCTCTGCGCCGTCGGCCTCTGCGCGTGGGCGAGACATTTGACTCAGGCTAGCGCAGCTCACGCTGCAACCCAGCACTTTACTCGCAAAGACACGGCCGTCGCTGCAGCCTGCCACACGCACACACACACAGTTGACTAGTAATTACAGCGCCTTGATTGCCCTTGTTGGCGCCGGTGGACCTCCCGTGGCTAAAAATGGCTCTGGGTCCAGAACACAATAGGCAACGCCGAGAGGCGGTAAGAAAGGGGCCCCAACTTAATTCTATCCAGCCATTGTCCTCTTCATATATCATGTATTTTTGTATGTACTTGTATTTCCTACTCACCAGATCGTTCCCGAAGAGCAACGAAGGTGGCGCGTCTAACTAAGCAGCTAAAACCACCGGTATGCTGGCGCTTCCTGCAAATAGTAACCCGAACGCTCGAATGTCTCGTATCCGCCAACAGTTCCCCTTCGTTCCGCGACAAAGTATCCTGCTGCCTGCGCAGCCGCCAGCTGAGCTAAGCTGCAGCACGCATAAAAATGTCTCGACTCAATAATGAAACCTCGTAGGCGCCCAGCCCGCGACGATCGACAGGACGGAATCGCAGAATCTCACCAACCCGCAGTCTCGTGCAGGCATACGCTGTGAACATGTACTCCCGTGCTACAGGCCGGGATATAGATGCTGTAACGTCGGGAGTTTCCAGGCGCAGAAATCCTGACGGGTCTCGCTGGCATATTGCGGCGTTCTGTATTACAGGGACTGAGGCTCAAAGACTGATGTAGCTTAACTACATCTCGCGGCATGTTTCGGCGGCGCTGCCCCCTCGATATTGTCCATCTCGGAGCAAATATTGAAGGAAGCAAAATTTAACGGGAGATGTAAGAAGAAAGGATGAAAAAGAAAAGGAAGTAACAACGACAAGTGCTAACAATGAAGCACACCTTCAGCGGCTTGCAAGGCAATTGTTCCGTGGTCAGTTCAGTTTCCGTATTCGGACTCCTACTGTGACCACCCACTCCATTGTAATACACGCCAAGCCGAAACCACAACACGCAGCAACCGCAAGAGGACCGAAATGCGCCAACAGATCTGCCTAACAAAATACCTATAAGCACATCAATTAGCAATATCAATAACAATTCAGCCCATTTTTGCATCTCGTATGGTCGTGTACACGCCAAGTGGAGACTTGACCGAAGTGACTCACAAACCATAACTTCACTTATACGGCCTCACCACATCTTCAGCAGCATCATCATCTCACCCAAGAAGCATCAAAACGCCTTCATCAAACACAATCATGGCCGTCATCATCCGCCCCGAAACCCCGTCCGACCACGGCGCAATCCACGCCCTCACAGACGCCGCCTTCCCCAACTCCACAGCCAACGAGCCCGCCATCATCGAGGCCCTCCGCGCCGCCTCTGCCCTCGCCCTCTCCCTCGTCGCCGTCGACACCTCTTCCGGCGCAGACGGCACCATAATCGGACACATCAGCTTCTCCCCCGTAACCATCACGCCCGCGCCGGCCAAGGCGTGGCTCGGCCTCGCGCCGGTTTCCGTTGCTCCCGCGCGGCAGGGCCAAGGCATCGGCCGCCGGCTCATCGAGGAAGGCCTCGCGCGGCTGCGGGATATGGACGACGTGCAGGGCTGCGTGTTGCTGGGGGATCCCAAATTCTACAATCGGTTCGGGTTCGTGGCGGGCCGGGGCTTGACGCTGGAGGGCGTGCCGCCGGAGTATTTCATGAGCTGCTTGCTGGACGGCGGGGAGTGTCCGGCTGGCGTGGCCAAGTTTCACGCCGCGTTTGATCAGTCGCTGGAAGATGCCAATACGAAGACTGGGCATTGATTGTTCAATTGTTGATAATTAGCTGGGCGAAAAACGAAACAAGTACATAAGGAACGAGTAGGTAGCTAGATGTTCTCAATCCGCACCATTCTACGAAAGGCGCACCACGAATCCACGACAAGCTGTATTAGCTTGCTAACTTTGCAGAACGGCTTTTAAAATAAATAATAACTATAATTGAACGGTAAAAGGGATGATATGGATCTTCCTTCAGTTTATCTTGTTAAGTTGGGTGGCGGCGGCCGTAACCTTTACAACAACGCCACGGCAAACGTTATAAGCATCTGCCTGACAGGCAAAATATTCAAAAGTAAGGTCATCCAAGAATTGTATCTAAATGCTTTATTATTTTCGCGAATCTTTACCCCCCTCGTCCCTGCAAACGCACGCACACGTACACCACACATCCTGCAGAGTCAACATGCCCTCCCCAATCGCCGCCATGCTCATCATCGCCAGATGCCTCAGCGCCTGCATAGGTAAAGTCCTCGACCAGGTCGCCAAATTCTGCATCGCCTTCTCTCAAATGGAAACCACCATCATGGCCTTTCTACGCGTCGACCCCCGCACCCCGTTCCGCATGTTTCCCCTCCCCGGCACCCAGCCCTTCCACGTCGGCCTCGTCAACATCGTCGCCCTCGTCGCGCTCGCCGAGACGCGCAGCATCACTCGCGCGACGTACGAAGCAGCGTACGAGGAGCGCAGGGGCCGAGCGGTGAACCGCCTCCTCGGCCCGCTGATTCGGAGGGCGGGCCTGAGGGCGCTGCGCGCGGCGCACCTCGTGCACTCGTGGCTGCTCGTGGCTCTGCTCAACACCGCGGCCGTGGACCTCATCGAGGCGCTGAGGCAGCCGTGCCATACCGCGGCGAGCGCTTGGGCTGCTATGCGCGGCCTGCTCGGTGTCAGCGGGAAGTTCTTTGCCTTGGTGTTGATCGTCTAGCGTCCAGGAGATAGACGCAAGCCGTGCAAGCCAGTGAGATGATGCTCCGGAAAATCATATTATACATATGTACCATATAGCTGTTACATACGTCAAACAGTATAGTATTAAAGATAAACAGTTACACCACAGAGCCAGCCTTGACCTTTGCACAGATATCGTCAACTGTTAGCATCATGTCACGCCACGTGCAATAGCATTTTATAAATGCCTGATAAGACAGTAGTATTCATATCCCAAGTAAATAATGCAGACTCCACCCAATGCAAATCCCATCTATATATAACCAACCCTTACCGAATCAGCACCCCTCACTCCGGCATACACAGCACTTTCGCCTTGCAAATCACGTTCCGGAACTGCATCTGCGCGCCGTTCTCGTCTCCCCTCTTCACCACACCAGGGAACACCACGCAGCAAATCTCCCGCTCCGCGAGACCCCCGTCATCGTCCTCCTCGCCGCCGATGTCCTCCATCGTGCCCGGCTCGAAGAGGACGCGCTGGTGCGGCAGAATCTCCGGCATGTACACCCGCAGCACGGCCTTTTGCACGACGAGCAGCCGCGCCAGCTCGATGGAGTTGTTGACGAGGACGCGGAGCGCAGAGTCACGCGGACTGTCGGCGCCGGCGCCGGCGCCGGTGCCGGTGCCGGTGCCGGTGCCGGCTGGGGGGTTATTAGAGGGGGAGGTGGCGGTGAGGCTGTCGAGGATGCGGTTTGTGCGGGCGACGACGGCTTCGGTGAAGGTGTGCGTGTCTTCGTGCAGGAGTTGGGGGGCCTCGCGCCGGAGGACGGTAAGTGTAGATGCGCGCCACTGGTTTACGGGCTCTTGCTCGTTGCCTGTAAAATGTCAGTATCAGTATAAGGCTTTGGCGTATTGTACGTGGGTGGAGTATATACCACAGAATGAAGAGAGCAGACTTTCCATTTGACGGAACAGGCCGGTCTGCTCTTTCGACAAGCCAACAAAGTACGAGTCGAAGATCATGTCGACCAATATTCTCGAGACAACCGATTGCAGGAAGTGCACTTTTGCTGTTTTAGCCAGTTCCTCGTACATGGGGAGAAGCTCAGAAAGCTCCTCTCTCGCATCGTCGTCCAGTTGCGACAAATCTAGCCACATAATTAGCAACACGCAGCTCCCCCCTTTTTTTTTCCCGCATATTGTCCCGCTTACCGAGCTTCGCCTTTCGAAAATGCGAAATCACCCAGTTCTGTAACCCGTTCCCCAGCCTCGCCATCCCGTCGCCAAAGACCTCGTCGCTCGTCTGCCCGTCCGCCCTCGTGCTCGTGCTCACAAACTCCTTCAGGCCGCGCACCTGGCCCCGCAAGCCCCGTATCTCCTCTTCCCGCTCCTTGAGCTCCCGCCGGAGCACCTCCCACCCCTGCCGCAGCTCCTCGCGCTCCGCCTCGCGCACGTCGACCTCGGCGCGCAGCAGCCGCAGCTCCGTGTCCGTGCGGAGGTACTGCTGGTGCAGCGCGCTGTGCTTGGCCTGCCAAAAGGTCGCCGTCTCGCTCTCGCTGGCGCTCAGCTTGTCGAGCTGGTGCGCGAACTCGCGCTCCATCGTGTCCATCTCGCGCTCCAGGTACGCGATGCGCTCGTCCTTTTGCCTCACCTGCGCCGCGAGGCTGGCCGACTCGCGCTCCCGGTCGCGCTCCCGCTCCCGCTGCTTGTCCTTGGCGCTGCGCGACGACGACGCCCGCTTGACGTTGCTGCTGTTGCTGCCGATGCTGCCGCCCGCGCCGCCGCCGCCGCCGCCGCCACCGACGACGATGCCGCTGGCGCTGCCGGAATCTTTATCCTTGTCCTTGTCCTTGTCCTTGTCGCCCGCGTCGTGGCCGTCGTCGGGGATGGAGGCCGTGGGGTTGACCATGACCACGCGCTGGGGCATGGCGGGGAGGTGGCTGCCTGCGCCGCTCCCTGATCCTGCGCCGGTTCCCGTCGCGGCGGCGCCGCTGGGGGTATGGCTGCTATGCCGAGAAGACGCGGCGGTTCGTAGTACGTGGTTTCCGGCGACGCCATGGGCGCGGCGCTTGTCGGAGCTCATGGCTGCTGTCGGCCGTGATGTCGGTCGGTGGCGGTGCTCGTTCTTGGTCTCGTGTGCGTTCGTCCAGGGGAAGCCGTCACAAGTCGTCACGCATGGTCGCGTTCTATGCTATCACAAGAGGCAGACGACAAGCCCTGCCGTGTTTTCCTTGCGTAAAATATCTCGCTGGTGCCAATTCGGCTGCCTGGTGCGAGTAGTCAGCTCTAATGAAGATGCGACGTGGAACGGCGACATCTAGAATATTGTGGGGTGGAAGCCGGGCGCGGGGTTCGGAGGGGCTGCCAGCGCCGTCATACGGTCCGCGACACTCTGCGCCTGTTTCACCATGTTCACCAGTCTGATACACAATTTTAAAATTTATATATATACATTCGTAATTTTAAACATCAACCTCTGAAACAACTTCATATGCCTCATCGTCTGTATCCTTAACCTTTTTTGCACCCATCTTGCATAGTGCCACCGTTCGCACCTCGTGCCTGTCCAGCCACACATAATCCTCGTAGAGTCCCAGCATATCCCTCGCATCCAGCACCAGCCGCTCCCTCCTGCGCGCGCCGTCCTTGCCCTTGACATACACCGTATTCACCACCGTGGCGTGCAGAAGAAACGGCCTGCTCTCCGCCTCCATGATGCCCGCGTCGATAAACGCCTGCCGCACATCCTTGCAAAACGCGTACAGCACGCCTGAGCCACTCTCCGTCCCGTCATGAGCCACGTCCAGCGGCGGCGCGTAGAGGACAGACGTCTTTGTGGGATTATTCATCGCGTGCAGGCCCCTGAGCGTGAGTTCCAAGGTTTGGTGCCCGGATGACGGCGCGGTCTGCGTCCCGGCCAGCGCGCCGGCTCGGTGGTGCAGCGACGCCCGCGCGCCGGCGAGCACGTCGCGCATCTTGAGCTCGCGCAGCAGGGCCACGGCGCGGTCGAGCTGCGCCTGCTGGGGCAGGTTCATGACGCCGAGGGTCAGGTGCATTGTGCCGGGGGGGCGCACGGCGTCGGGGGGCAGCGCAAAGGTGTTGATGCTGGTGACGTCGGCGCGGAAGGCGGCAATGCTCCGCGCGAGCTGGCGTCTAGCCAACGGGATGCATAAAAAATGCGTGGGGCCTCCCGTCCGTCGAGGCGGCGGTGCAGCCTGCCGCGTAGCCATTTGATTGAGAGTGCGGGAATATACGGGTATGGCAGCGATGGATGGTGAAGGAGGATGCAGAGTTCAAGATTCGTTGGCCTTAGCTAGTGAAGAGCTGGTTTGGCCAAGCAACCACCCACCAAGCTTCAATGTGATAGATATCCGTAGCACAAAGCTGATTGTACCCGTACTGCTCGAATTCAATTGGTTTACAGAAATTTTTTTAAGAACCCAAACCCGTTGATACGTAGGGCTGGCAATGGCAATTCACTGGGCACCTGGATATCAGCTTCTAGGACCTCACAACAACACAACATGGTACACAGACATAATACAAATAAAGATGTTGATTTTGATTCATAAATAGCCAAGTACTCCTTTGAAGCACTTGCCAACGCAAACGCGTGGTATTCAAAATAGCGCCCCCAATGTCATGCAGCGAATTCAACGCTGGTTCATAATACCCAGAGCCAATCTCGTCTCAGTCTCGTCCCCCGTCCGTTTCGCCATAAGATATGTCTATCTACTTGCGGGGACACTTGGAAGTGCCTGAGCCACATTCTACATCTGTTTCAAGATGGTATGCTCGAGGAACCCAAGAATCATTCTCCAGTGCCCCGCGCAGTCTTCCATTAACGCCGAGCTGCTCTTTTCGAGCCGCTTTCGCCTGGCAATGCATATCTGCCTAGCAACTGTCTTGCGACATGTGGTCCAGATCGTTTTGTGGTTCGATTGTCGCTTTCTATGCGTCTTCGCCCTCTCTCCGGTAAAAGTCGCGGAGGCTCCTCTCGGCCTCTTGGTAGTCTGTCTTGACGGCGGCGAGCGCATCCTTGATGCGCTTCAGACACAGGTCGGCGTCGGGTTCTGATGATCCGTCCTCGTTCTCGAGCTTGCCGAAGCGCTGAATCTTTTCGCAACCGTCACGGACGCGGACGAGGCCGAGGGTAGCAGAGGAGCCCTTGAGAAAGTGGCCAAGCGAAGAGAGTTCCTCCAAGTTCTTGGCTTCCCTGCAGAATAGTTAGCAGCCATTTTCGTTGCGGCGCTTGCGCTGCCAGGTGTATGTATGGGTACTCACACAGCCTTGTCCATGGAGGCAAATGTCTCCTCCACCTGGTCAAAGAAACCAAAGACAATCGAAGAACTGAATTCGCGATCGCCGGGCTCGTCCATCTCTAGGATCTGATTGAAGGTGGGCATGTCCACCGCATCTCCGAGGTTGATATCCATGTCGTCAAACTGTAGAAGAGGGGGGGTCAGCACAGAGCTCTTGTCATGTCACACGGTAGTCGAGCTGCTTGGAAGAGAACCAACATCGTCTTCCCCGTCTGAACCTGACCCGGACATGGTATCACAGGTACAGCCGTCGGGGCAGTATGTGCGCTGTTGATAGGGAGTGGAGGAGGCAGAGTTGTGGTGGGCGAGAGAAATCATGGAGACAGAGGCTATGCTGATGAACGGTGGGTTGCGCAGACAAGGGAGAGAAAGGAGCGGTCGACCGCGGGGACAACGAGTGTGAGAGAGGCAGAGGGTATGGGAGTCTCCAAAAGGCAACGAGGGCCGAAGTGGAATGGGCAGCGGCAGGGGAGGGAATGGTGTATATAGCAAGGGTCCAGCGCCACTGGGGTCGAAGCCGCCGGGTGAGGCACAAGACAGGGAGCCGGAGCGGTAGCGGGCGTGGTAGCCGTTGCTTGTGATGGAGGGTGGGGGGAGGGTAAAGAGGTGTGAGGCAGAGAGAGGTAAAGAGCAGAGGCAGAGGCAGAGGCAGAGGCAGAGACGAAGGAGAGAGACGAAGGAGAGAGACGAAGGAGAGAGACGAGGGAGAGAGAAGGAGACGGACAGCCCTGCAACCGTACAAGCGTACAAGAAGAGTACATACGTACATACGTATGCGTATATGGGCATGTACATGCATCCTCGTCCTCGTACAGCCAGCCCATCCCCGGCTTGGGCTACCTGCCACAGCTGGACAGCAGCTAGCTGGCAGCCAGTCTGCCTGCAACCAGCCAAACCACACGCAGAGAGAGTATAGCGGCATGGCGTGGCATGACATAACCTGGCATAGGGCGGCTACCTAGGAAATGCAGACGGAGGAGGGGCGCAGAGCGGGCAGCCGCAACGCAGTGCATCCCATCTTCATCTCCATCTCCATCCCCATCTCCATTGCCGACGAGGGCGCAGCGGGCGCAATGCAGCGGCGCATCGCACAGCACAGCACAGCGCACAGCACAGCACAGCGCAAGGCAACGGGAGGAGCTGGGTCGTACCGGACCAAACGGTGCGCAGAGTCTGGCTTGACGGCAAACCAAGCCGGAGTTGGGTCAGGGAGGGGCGGCGAGCAGGGGGGGAGGGCTATGGGTGCGGTGGTTCTGGTTCTGTTTCCTTTTTTTTTTTCTTTTAATTCTGTCATGGTCTTACCTCTTTGTGTGCGTATCAGTTGTCGAGCATGTACAGCATGTACAGCATGTACGGAAGTGTTCCGAAAAAGGCGGGCGGATGCGGATCCTTGTTCAAGCCGAAGCGTACTGGTACGGTGATGATTCGGGTGACTGACTGACTGACTGACGTGACGAGACACGGCTTGGTTGGCTGGTGTGCGGACCGGAGATGCAGCGGCTGAATGAGTAAACGCAAAAGAGAGGGATGAGAAAAAAGAAGGCGCAACGGCACTAGCCGGCTTTAACCAAGACGGCGAAATGAGCTGATAATTGGAGATGCAGAGGGCAGCTTGTCGTGTGGCAGAACGATGGGGTGAAATTTGCCAACAAACGGTGGCGGGGAAGATTGTCGGTGGTGGTGGACTTTGCGGTGTTGGAAAGGCGTCGAAAGTGGTGGTGGGAACTCGGTGGCGGTAATAGTCGGCAGAGGCAGTCTCTAGAGATGCAACACCCTTGCTGGAGGAGAATATGGAAGGAGAAAGGGGTGTCGAGAGATGGAAAGGCTGCGGGAGAATGTGTCAAAGTGCCAGTGGAGGAAAAGATGGGAATGGCTGACGATGGATGGGGGTTTGGCCGTCGTCCATGGCTCAAGTTGGTCAAGTGGTGGAGGGGAGCAAGAGGCAGGAGAGGAGGCAGGAGAGGACGCAGGAGGAGGGGTAACTTAGCACCCAGCAGCGGGCACATCATCAAGTACCCCCCTACCGAGCTTGGGTGGCGAGGTACAGTCTGCCACAGACAGGGTACGAGGTGTCCACGCCTGGGCTTCTTCACAGTGGACAATCACTGCCAGTTCAGTGGAGTGGGCTGTCGCAGTGGGCTGTCGCAGTGGGCTGTCAGCACTGTACTGGTAAGAGGTGGTGGATGCGGTGGAGGTGGCACCCACTTGTAAAGTCAGCACCTCTTGCATGACCGACCATGACTGACTCTGGGTGAAGAATATACCCAAAGCAACAAGAGTCTAGAGTAGTCCAAAAGTATTGCATCTTGAAATATTCGATATTATAAAGCATCTAAAAATACCAAAACCAGAAACGCTTGTACCGTCGCGTTGCAGTTCGCTTTCCAGCACTGCCGTAGTAGCACCAACAACAAGGTGCTAGTTAACTAACAGAGCTCCAGCTTCAAGCCAGCGTTACTGGTACTCCGTACCTGAGGCACCTACTCTCACTTGCCACTCGCCAGTTCCTCTACTGGTACTCCGTAGTTACCTTCTTCGCCATCAACATCGACATGCAAACGCTGCAAACGCTGCATCACATCATCGCATCATCGCATCCAACTACTGATTTGCTCCATCATCAAGCCGTCCGTGCATTACCACATCAACTCTACCTCCGCACCAATGCTTCTTCGCGACTATTCAAGCTTCCATAGCCTGTTCGCTGCGAACGCTTCTAGTGCCAAAGCTAATCTGCAGCACAGGCACACCACGACGTCACAGCCTTGTCCTCTGCCTGTCCCCTCCCATGCTCGCCCCAAATAATATCGGGACGAAAGCTCCTGTCGCCAAAGCACATGCGTAATTACTGCACAGGTTCAGTGTCCGGCGCGGCACGTACGGGACCGTCTCAATCCAGACGGGCCTCGACGTCAATGCAGCCCTTGCATTGATCAATACCCAGGCTGGTGTGGTTGCATGTACTGAGTATGCGTGCCATGTCCGCTGTCGTCTTTGTTCCTCGACAATGGACAGCTCGCTGCCCACCGACTACATCCATGCAGCAAACTCGTCGCACAGATCGACGCTGTGCCCGCAAGGGAGAAGAGGGGCAACGCTTCGACACTTGCTTCGACGCCCAACGTAACCCCACGGCCTTTTTTTTTTCACTCTCCTCCTCGCCATTACAGTTGCAGCGAACGCGACAACCAAGTCATTGTCTCTCCGAACCTTCTGATTACCCTCTCCGGCCCGCGACTCGTCGACCCTCGCCTCGTCTTGCCTGCCCCTCCGGCCCTCTCCTCTCTCCTAGCTCGCATCTCTCGCCCCTCCTCGCCCACAATACCCGCAAGCCTACGCTTCTGGACTCGGTCTCGCTCCAGTACGGGCATGCAAATCTGTTCAACCCGCCCGACCAAGACGTAGAAAAATCAAACCTCGCGGGTGGCACACTGGCACAACGACGTAATGTCGCGGCCCACTCCCTCTGCTGCCTCCTTGGCGTGCTGCAATCTCCACCACCAAAAAGCCCATTTTGCTGCATACTGGGTAGTAGCCCGCTGCGGCGCTCAAGTCGCTGGGCATCTGCCATGTCCTCAACTCGTGCCGGGGAGCCTTGCACGATTCTGCACCCAATGCTAATCCAATAGGTAACCGACTGGACAGAACCCTCTCTCGGAACCCTCCATCTGGATTTCTCTTTGCATTATCAGCATCACGTTGCGCGCCTTCAAGCCTTCAAGGCTCACACCACCAATCACCGCACCATTACGGAAGGTGGGGGATAATACCACTCTGGCGCCCGTACGGAGTACTGATATTAGGGGTTGACATCATCGGACCCTGGATGCGTTGCTTCGTTCATTTTCGGTCTAGAGTCTCTCTGTCTTTTCCCCTGGCGCGCCATTTTTATCCCCTCGGCGAGTCGCCAAGCTCACGTTCAAGCTCTTCATATCGCCCTCCACTCCACGCCACCAATCCCAAGCTCCAACCTCGTTGTTTAGCCCCGTCTGCCAACGTCAACGCCCACCGGCTCGGCGCCGTCGAGGATCGCATAGAGAAATCTCTCTGGCCAGGATCACCTTACTCGTTCCGCCTCGCCATCTTCGTCTCGACTACTACCCTCAGACGGAGGGCTCTCTGGAGACCCGAGGGGCTGCAAACCCAACTAGGCGATGTGCAGCAAATGCTACCAGTACATGCACCTCGGCCCGCAGCACTTGTCATCCGAGATGCAGCCTTGCCGGGACCAATTCTGCCTTTTGATTACTCCGAGCATGACGCTCGCGCTCGCTGCGCCAGACTGTGCTTGATGCGACATTTCAAATCATCCCTCTTGTTCGGCAGCTGCTCGCTGCTTCCCTCGTCATTCCACGACATAAACACATAAACTGCCGACAGGTCCTGGCATCTGCGCAGTCGCATCCCTCGCTGACCGGTCGTTACACAACAGCTTCACGTCTGCATCCCACATCCCAGCATCCCTACATCCCTTCCAGGACGCGTTCTAGACTCTGCCCCTACGTCACCGCGCATGCGCTACCCTGCCCTCCCCAAAACGCGGGAACCCAAGCACCGCCGACTAAGTACTAAATAGCGACTCCTCCGACCGTTGCTGGCTCCAGGGCGCATGAGATCGGCACACCGCACTTACTGAGCTCGTGCGCCAACCCCGTGTCCCCGTTGAACAAGTCGTCCCTCTGCCTGACAAGTTTGCCCGGAGATGTAATTTCCGGATGCCCAACGCGTTGCCCAAATAATTCACTAGCCTCTCGACGGAGTAGCTTTTTCCTCTTTTCTCAGCCGCTGTGGAGAGTCAGAGAGCCCATCTCAAGCACCAAACATCTCTCCGTCACTCTGCCAAGGCGCGTAGCATACCTGGCGCCAGTGGCCCCTTCGGTCTTGTCCATTATTGGCTCGTAGACACGACGAATGTATAATACGGCTCGTCGAGAAGAAAACGTGATCACGTACTGGTAGTTCGACCAAGTTGACCAAGAAGCCAAGAGACGGAAGCCGTCGGTAGCTTGCTTTCTGTCGGATGTGAAAGCATAAATCAGACATGAAGTCAACGTGATGGTCTCTCAGAATCGCCACATTGGTCCTGACTTTGCTTTTCCTTTTTTTGTGACTTCCATGGCGTTGCTTTTCCACCAACAAGCCTCCCCGCGTCTCCCTCTACCTTTTTGGTTTGATTCCTTTTTCTTTTCTTCTTTTTGGCCGATTCATCTTATTATACGTGCATAACGAGTCGTCACATTGGCCAGGTCGTGTGGAGAAGTGCGATGCGCCATGTTGTCTTGTACTCGCAGATGTGTTGGCATCCGGGCTTGCCAGGTTCGCCGTGGTGATCCGCCACACATTTACCCCGTATTCACTTCCTCGGGTGGTGCCAATCGGGAAAAGGAGTAGTACGCCTAAAATTCAGCCCTGAACTTTTTTTTCTTTTTTTTTTTTTTTTTGTTTTGCCCCCCGAGGGAAGAGAAAAGGCTGTCAAGGACGCGGTGAGGTATCGTGTCGAACTGGCAACACAGGCCTGGTGTAAAAGGCATGTGTACAGCGCTGCGTAGAACTCTTATCGATTCACAGTGTGTCACTTTTATCTGCTAATACTACTAGATGGTATGGCCCAGATCAATCTTCGCTAATTTCTCTGCCTGCTGTCCTTCCAAGTAACTTGCACTTGAGCCATCACGTTGTGCACTAACCCTCGGCGAGCTGTCACAGCCTTCAGGCTTTAACGGCAGTTCTGCCGACAGTACTTTATTATTAGCAAAAGAACCGAATAGTAGTTCGGTTTTTTTCTTCAGCTTCATCATTATATACAATGGCCTCCAAGCACTTGGCTTGGGCGTTGTGTTTCTAGTGTCCCAGCCTCTGCTGTAAGCCGGCATGGACTTGAGGACCGCGAACTGCTCCGACACGCGCCCGCGATTCGTGCCACTCTTGGCGAATTGTAGTTCTACTCTGTCATTGTAGTTTAATGCCGCCAGGATGTCTTCTGTGAGCTGAGTGTTGATATGCCCTGCGGCTGCTCCAGGGACAACTTCGTTCATCGGGGCGCTCCAGCTTCTTGCCCTGGGCCACGCATCAGCCAGAGGGCGCGGTACATCTCGCAGAACAGAGAAACGCCCTTGCGCACGAGGTGGTCTGATAGACTGGCAATAGGAATCAAGGAGTGGACTGCGACGCACTTCTTGTCCTCGCAGACTGACAACGTCGCCGAGAACGCTGTTTGTGCTCTGCACCATGTCCTAGATGGTCTTTGCCTGGCCCAGTATGGGCTCCCAGCTCTCTCGCAAAAATGGAAAACGAATCAATAATAATAGAGCCCTGAATTATTCCAAACTTGATATATTTGCAGCCTTCGGGCATTTTCTCGTACATCAGGCATGTAGCTGGCATAGCTGTCAGTGTTGACTAAAGCGTATTAGCATCACGACCGAGAACGGCATGCAGGATTACCTACACGATGCGAAACTCGTCTGGCAACTTTTTTTTTTCAGGTCGTTTTGATAATATACAGCTTCTCAATTATTACTTTCAATAAATAAATTCACTTGTGGTGCGCTGCCCTTCTGTTCCATGCACGAAGCCTTCATTTGTATGACACCCCACCAACCAGCTTAGTTTTTACGCGCCGTTGCTCACAGCTTCATCTACACATCAGGATTTCGTCTCACTACTCACCTCCTCGCTGCGCGTTTGATACGCCCACCAGTGCAAGTACCTTATTTTTTTTGCGTACAGCCTTGGAACTATGGCCGATTTACGGCCCAAGATCATCTCCATGGAGCTCGCCACGGGAGGGAAAGCCGACTGCTACTTCCGCGTGCAGTCGGGGACTCTCGTCAAGTACATCACAGTCGAAGCCGGTGCTCTGGATGACATGACACTCTTGGACATGCCTCTAGAATTCGAGTCCATCTTGCCACCGCTCCCCTACAACAGCGACGACTGGAACCAGGCTCGAGTATCCCGCCCGAGCAAGGAGTCGAAACTGGAGGCCACATTCTCCAATGACACGCTGCCTGTGGTCAAGGCGACGTGGCACCCTGAGCTGATTAGCTTCCTGGACCTCGAAAAGATCGAGACTCTCAGCTTGCTGGCAAGCGAGTGCGTCTGGAGGCAGGGCACCACCGGCCGAGGCACCACCGTCATAGCCAAAATCGCACGCTTCTCCTGGGAGATCCCGTACATCCAAGCCGAAACAGACAACTACAATATTCTTTCCTCAATTGGCATAGGGCCAGAATTCCTCGGCCATGTGCACGAAAACGGCCGTGTCATCGGCTTTGCGCTGGAAAAGCTGCTGGCCTGCCGGAAGCCGGGCCGGGTGATCTCGCGGCTTGTCGGGCGCAGCTGCAGCGCCTTCACGATCACGGCCTGCTGCACGGCGACGTGAACAGATACAACTTCCTCATCGACGGCGAGGAAGGGAGCGCCGTGCTGATTGATTTTGAGAAGACGAGGGCTTGCACAGAGGATGAGGCGCTGAAAGAGGAGATGGATGGTTTGGAGGGTAAGCTGGGGGATGAGAGCGGACGAGGCGGTGGGTTTGTCGAGATGGATTCCGATGAAAGTGACTATTGAATGTATTCATTCAATAGTTCTCCGGATCGCCCGACTGACGCTATGCGCAACCTGTTTATGCCGACATGGTAACTCAGTGCTGGCCTCGGCATTTCAGGTCATCTTTTTTTGTAACCACGTGCAATGCCGCGAGCGGTCTGTTGGATCCGCTGTCCAGAATCCAGAAAATAAAGCGAGGTATGCAATTTTAGCAAATAACAACTTGTCAAATGCTTGCGGAGTCGGGAAAAGAATGGCGGTGCTATGGCCACTGCACTCGGCGAATTGCCAAATTGAGGTTGCTCCGCGGCCAGGTCATGTCTGTACGCTATTTCCAGCTAGTTATCGGAAGGCAATTCAAGAAAATGTGCAAGGAAATAGCTTTTCGATACTATTGAAAAAGTTTTGACTCTTACCCAATCTTTCAAAGCAATTTCATGTTGGTTTTCAAGCCGCCTCAAGAATGGTCCGTGTTATACATTGCTGCACAGGGCTGTTCTCAAGTTTCACCCGTTGAACAAGAACGTCTGAGCTTCTCCGTGAAATTCTGTGGCTTCGGCTCGTCCAACACAGCGCCGTTGAACGGTACTGGAATCTGATGCAGAGGTTGACAGACGACGCAGAGAGTTGGCTGATTGGTTCGGTGAGTAAATTCCTAGGTTTCTCTGGTGACGGTTCCGCCTAGTCGGCCAGCGTTGACGAGATAAATCCTACGGAATATACTATATCGTACATCAAGGCTCGTTCATGAAGGCTCGTTCATGTCCAAAACGCGCCCTTCTTACCGCAACCGCGTGTTTGCTCCTCAAATCCAGCATCGCTACTGGTAAGTGAACGAACAAACGAGCCGTCCACCAAGAGCACAGTCCCAACAAACGAGCCACGCATCAAGTATACATACGGCACCATTCTGAATTCTCGGTTTTCTATTTCTATCTATCACTACCTCACAACATAATCTTTCAGATAAATTCACTCAACAAGCTCACTATGGAATTCTCTTCATCTCCATTGCCATCACGGTTATCCTCCCTTCTATGGCCACCGCGATTCTCTACCACATCTGTGAAAGTGTAGATAATCGCGGTCAGCATGGTCACGTTGACTGTGACGTTGACGACAAGGAGCCTTACAGGAGACCTCACTAGATTACTCCCTGCGATGGTACATGGAAACTCGTCGAGACGTGTCCCAACTACTGCGCGTCTGTGGACGGTTACCCCAAGTGTTTTTAAACGAGCTTTTGAACAGCCTCCGTTGCTTATTTTCACCATGACTATGAGCTTTGGACCAATTTTTGGGCCAATCTTGAATTGTAAGCCTTGGGCTAGATAATGGTGAATTTCCCAACCTCCTTCAATGCTCTGCGTGACTGGACAGACAAAGTTAAGAAATTTATATATCATCCTAGTATACAATAATAAAAGAGCAATATATTACTCATTATTACAGGAAACTAAAAAAAAAAGGGTTTCCGGAGAACAGACCTCTTTTTACTACCTGTCGGCGGATTGCCAAATCGAGTCTGTGCCGCCGCCACTACGCGTACTTGTACTATTTCCAACTATCGTAAAGCGGTCAAGAACATTTGTTCCTTTGGTATTATTAGACGAACTTGCCTTATTGATACGTTTAGGTAGGCAGTCTTTATATCTTATTTCAAGTCATAGGGGACAATGCGTACTGTGCATTCAGCACTTTCCAGCCGCGCTATTGTAAACTTCATCCATCAGACAGACGCTCAAGCTTCTCGGAGACTTACTGCCGGCGATTTGCCAGATTGGGAATTACAGTGGCGGAGAATTGGAGCTCCACGGCACTATTACCTGCACTAAACTCTGAGGCGAACACGGTTCGAGGCAATATGTAAGGTAGTATTACCAGTCCTCATACTATTGCTATACGTTCCTTGCCGGGTGAGGTGAGTAGGCGTGCAGCCTACTTTGGTAACGATCGCTGTTCAGCTTTGGTCAGCCAGAAAAAAATAAAAAAATCGCACGGGGGTATACGATGATTAGCGGGAACATTCGGGCATATTCTGAATTGACATGTTTCCGAAGTTTCACTGCAGGCGGCGCTGACTGTCGACTTATCTAGACTAAGTGTCCTTCTGGATAAATGCGCCTCGCCCCCGCGACGGGTATAAATACCGGTCACTGACCGATAGATTTTGCGCTCTGTCCAAGAGACATTTTGTGCGAGCAATCTTTCTGGTCAATTCAGTCCAGCGCAGCTATAATGAAGTTCTCCCTCGTCTCCGTCGCCGTCGCGGCCATCCTTCCCGCCATGTCCAACGCCTACCTCAACCACATCTGCGAGGTCGCCGCTGACCACCACCTGCACGGTGTCGTCGATTGCGTCACCGGCGACCGCGAGCTCGGAAAGCCTCCCCGCTATATCGCCCGTTGCGACGGTAGCTGGAACCTGGTCCAGACGTGCCCGAACTACTGCAAGTCTGAGAACGGGCATCCTGTCTGTGTTTAAGCTGGGTTAGGAGGAAGCCGTCATTTACGCATGAGCTATGACGCAACTAGTAGTTGGGCCCGCTGGAGCTGTATACCTTGAACTGTATCAAGGTGAGATTCCTCTTCCTCATCGGATGATCCGCGTCGCAGGGCTGACAAGGCTGAAAGGCAGATTAGTTGCCACATTGGCATGTTGCGATAACAGGGGAACATGCCGATCAGTACATATATAGAAATGAAAAAAAGAATATATATATAAAATATCATGGTTTACTATATTGCTACTTTGCCCTATTGGAGTCAATTATTTACGAAACATCTCGCATCAATCCAAGCAAGCGGCATTTTTGACACCATTGATGTCAATACTTTTGTGGAATATGCTGGTAACATCGACGTCTCCCAGCACGAAAGGCAGATTAGTTGCCACATTGGCATATTGCGATGACAGGGGAACATGCCGATCAGTACATATATAGAGAAATGAGAAAAAAATATCGTGCTTTACTATTATATTGCTGCTTTTCTCTATCGGAGTCAATTGTTAACGTAACACCTCACACCAACTCAAGCAAGCGGTATTTTGACACCAGTTATTTATTGCCCTTGTACACTGAACATCGACCGTCTCCCAGCACGAGTTAGTAGACTATTCCTTTGCCACTTCACAAACTTCTAAATCATCCTATTACTTCCATCCTCGCCATCATTTATGTCATATTACTACATTGGTTAGCTTCGCCTTGGCCTGGTCGGACAGCGGTCTCGAAAACATACAGAGTAGTAGCAGCGAGGAGTACCGTCGCGCTCGGAGCAGTATCCGCCAACGCCGCAATCATACTCGGGCTCCCAGATGCCGTGGCAGATTCCGATATAGCGAGGGTTTGGCGTAGGGCCGTTGCCGTAGTCAGCGCAGCGGACCTTGCCCATCATAGGGCCGTCCTTCACGGAGCAGATACGTCCAAAGTCGAAACCATACTCGATGGCAGTGGCGCCAACGGCGAGAGTTGCAATAGCGGACAGGAAAGCGACCTTCATTGTGGCAGTATAAAAGTGTTGCGTTTGGTAGAGGATGGCACTGGGTGTTCTGTCTTTCAATGAAGCAAGTCCTCTGTGTTCGAGGGGAGAGCTGCCTTTTTATACTTGTGCCAAGACGGCCAGATACAGGAACCTCGCCGCGCTGCTGCCCGGGCATACACGGAAGTAATCCGAAGAAACTCCTCTCAGAAGCGGTTCGAGTGAAGACAGATAATTGTCTAGCTGCGGCTGGGCTATTCCAACGAATACGGCCACTGCCCATAGTAGGCAGAGCCGCACCAAGGTCGTGACGACGGCGGGGCTGGCGGCCACTCACGCCTCTCCGGGTAATGGCCGAGTCTGCATCGCGCAGACGTCAAAAATACAATGTTCCATAACTCTGTTCGGGTTTGACCTTATGAAGGTAACTTTAATCATTGAATTAATGAAGAGTGTTGTTGGACAGGTTCTCGATATATATATCACCTGAATACTGTGGTATCCCAATGATGTCTTGATTGTTGTTATCTGTGTGTATGGGTGTGAGGCTCGAAGCCTCATATCTAGATCTGTGGGCACAAAAGTGGGCTGAAGCGGTTTTGGGCCAATGGGAACAAAGCTCGCTCCAACCATTCCAACAAGTGTAATAGTTCGGTCCTTTTGTTTTGCAGGCTGCACATGCATTGGCCACGAACATGTAGTTGGGTGCTGACGGAGGGCTTCGTTCAAGCTAGAGTCATGCAAATAACACCCTACACACGCAAGAGGTATATATATGTATATAATTGAAAGTAGTATCCACTCGACCCAGTCGATGTATTGCACGACAAACAACGTGTGAGAAAAGTCTTTAGCTTAGTCTGTCGCCGCGTCGTGCACGGCGGTACTTGACGTCGCGGGCGAGACTTCCCTAATTCGGGTCAATGAAGAGAAACAATTTGCTGCATATGTACTCCGTAGGTATTCGAAACGTAATCTGCCGATTTTAGTTTCTTGGCAATATTCCGGAAGGCAGACGTTTATTCAGCTTCGGCCATCAAGGTGCGCGCCATGTGGAAGATGCGCTACGTTTTAAGCTTAATTGCGCTTGTTGACGATTATCAAGAATTTGCGGCTTTTTTCTTATATACATGGTTCGATTCACCTTGAGCAATAGACTAAGCATCTTGAAATGGAATTGGCTATGCTCAAATATCCCTCTTCCGTTCTCCTGATTCTGTAAAGCTCAACTTGATAGAGATGCCAGATGTGGGTCGCGAGGCAATAGTGTGTGCGTCGCTAATTGTATGCCAAGCCTCCAAACGCTATCGGAGAATATCGCCATTGTTCGTCTTGTTTTTTTTTTGGCCTTGTTTTCTATTTTCTGTCACTTCTCTCCCTTATAGTTCTGTTTTAGTTGTTATCACGAAAGTTCGTACATTCGATTGTTTTTCATGTCTTGCTGCCACGACATGTAACACCCTTCATGGAACTACTGGTACAGCGTACTGGCAATGATCGCCATTGAAGACGCAGCCCTGCAACACCACAAAGGTTCTCACGAGGCGTCTTGGCAACGCAACTAACAGCTTCTAGCAACTGTCCATCTTCTCTTTAATTGGGACCGTGGCTTGACGGGAAACGAGCTGCATTGTAAAGTACAGGGGAAAGAAGCATAATTACAACTTAAAAACTTTGCCGCGTGTGGCGCTGAGTCTGGGTATAAAAGGCCCGTCTTCCAGCTGCCTCTTGAGAGAAGGCATTCCTTCCGCATACTACACACCACACAACCCAACATTCCCTTTTTCACACCTCAGAATGCAGTTTAAATCGCTCGCTTACGTCCTTCTTGGCCAGACAGCGCTGGTTGCAGCCCAGTCTCAGACCACGCCGTCCTCTACGCAGGCTACCGCGACATGCGAGCCTCACGGGGATCACTGGCACTGCCCGTCTGGCGTGCCTCAGCCAACGCTCAACCCTGACGGCTCCCCGAACCCGAAGGCTGACCATGGTGACAACGACCATGATCACGACCATGATCATGACCACGACCACGACCACGACCACGACCATGACCATGCCTCTGGAGGTGCCAACACGACTGCTTCTAGCAACGAATGCACTCCTCATGGCGACCACTGGCACTGTCCCTCTGGTGTTCCCAAGCCTACCACCCCTCCTCCTGGATACACCCCAACTTCCTCTACCGGTTCTACCGGCTCCGCCGCTTCTCCAACCTCTAGCCCCGCCACCGGCGCGGCCGCTAGGGCGGGCTCAGTTGGTTTTGCCGTCGTGCTAGGCGCCAGTCTTTTGCTTGGATCCTTCCTCATGTAATCCATGACCAGAGACTCAGAAGTCCAAAAGTCAGACGTTTGTTATGGGAGACGGTTCATCACATGGCAGCGGTGGATGCTGGACGCACAAAGGGCCATGACAGTGTATAAATAGACATGAGAGCAGCACAATGCGAAAACTTACACATCACTTGCCCTAGTTCTGTAAGCGTGCAACGGCCGTGGCGTAGCATACACGCGGGAACCTAATTTACAGCAAGCGTGGTTGGGCGATGCCAGGCATATGCACGATGAACGTTGTGCAGCGGATCATGCCGAGCGCAACGTCGCGCAACGGCCAGGCTCGCCTTGTGGTGTCGTTCATGCGCGCTGCTCAGGGGAAAGACAGTAGATGGGCGTAAATGATGTCAGAGTCGAACGGCCTCATCGGGCGGCGTCTACACGCGGGGGGTTGGGAGTCTGAAGGTCGTAGTCGAGTGACTGTGGTCGGTCACGGGTTGTGGTTATCCCGGTCAGCTGTTGATGTAAGTGTTGCGAGCATGATGGTGACGCTAAGTAGAAGAGCAGCTAGCTATTATTAGGAAAGATGGCAGCAAACCCTCCAGAAAACGGAAACAAATTAATAGGAATTCATGCAAAAAATCGCCATGAAATGAAATAAAAATCATCATAAAAAAGTAAAATGCATCGCTGGTGGTTTGCCGAGTCAGCCCAGCTCCCACCTCCCACCTCCCAGCTACCCTGAGGTCTCACTCATGTCTCACGTCCCCACCACCGCGCCGTCTTTTCTCCATGTGGCCCATCCGCGACTTTTTTGCAAGCCTCCAGGTCCCTTCACTCTCCGGCGACAATACCACATGCCCCAAGGCTCTCCTCGTGCACGCAGCGCAGCCTACGCGAGCTCTCCCCTCTACGTCTTCCCTTTCCGGCTGACTCTCGCACCCGCCAGGCAGCATACGCATACCGCAGTCATTCCACCTGCGAGCTCGAGCAAACGCGCCTCCTTCACCATCTTCAGCGTTTCCGTATAAATCTGGACGACGGCCAGCTCCGGGAAGCCGGTCCCCCCTTCTCGATCAACATGTCAAAACAATCATTCGCCATGATCGCCGCTCTTAGTGCCGGAGGCGGCGCTGCCCTCACAGCAGCCGTCTACTCGCTCCGCGGCCCCAAGCAAGAACTTCAACTCCAGCCCCAGCAGCAACAAGCTCCCACGACCACGCTCCCCGGCCTGCCCGGCGCGTACCCTTCGCCCCAAAGCTTCGCCGTCGGCGCCCCGACACCCACCGGCAACGCACTCGCCGCCGCCGGAAACAGCCCCGTCAACCCGTCGGGACTCTTCGAATACGGCTTCCCCGGCCCCGTCGCCGACCTCGCCAGCCGCTCCGCCCTCATCTCCAGCTACGACCGCCGCACGCGCAACCCGCACTGGGTCGTCGAGCACATCACACCGGCCTCGCTCGCCCGCCGCGACGCCGACCGCAAACACAGCAACTTCATCGAGGATGACGGCGTCCCCGCCAAGTTCCGCGCCGGCCTCAAGGACTACTACCGCAGTGGTTACGACCGTGGCCACCAGGTGCCCGCCGCCGACGCAAAATGGTCCCAGCAGGCCATGGACGAGACCTTTTACCTCAGCAACATGTGCCCCCAGGTCGGTGAGGGCTTCAACCGCGACTACTGGGCACACTTCGAGGACTTCTGCCGTCGCCTGACTGTGCGTTACCCGTCGGTTCGCATCGTCACAGGTCCCCTGTACCTCCCGCGCAAGGACCCCGTCGACAACAAGTGGTACGTCAAGTACGAGATGATCGGCAGCCCGCCCTCTGTCGCCGTGCCCACCCACTTTTACAAGGTCATCTTTGCCGAGGACGGCAAGGCTGGTGGCAATGTGGCCCTGGGCGCCTTTGTCCTGCCCAACGCACCCATCTCCAACGACAAGCCCATCACCGACTTCGAGGTCCCTATCGAGGCCGTCGAGCGTGCCAGTGGTCTCGAGTTCGCCTCCAAGCTGCCCGTCCAGCGCCGCAAGCGCCTCTGCGCCGACACCACATGTGCCCTCGTCATCAAGGACTACGCTGATAGGCAAAAAGCCTTTGCCAAGGGTGACAAGCGTGCACTCCCCCCTACACAATAATATTCTTGTTTCGCATCGCATTTTGCTTTTGATCTTTTTTATTCGGTACGAGAGGCAGTTCAGCCAGTGTTTGGGTTGCTCTTTTTATAGCATTTTCAGGGACTACATAGACTTTCCCGCGTGCGCAAGCCGCGAGACAAGAATCTTCGCATATCTGTACATTAGCCTATCTTGCTACATTGCATGGGAATATAATTTCGTTAAATCCAAAAAGCATTGCGTATTTATCTCAAGCTCTTGAGCTTTCGCTATCGTACATGGACTCTACTTCCCCCCTGTATTATAGAAACGCCAACCCCATTACGCCCAAAGAGGATATGGCGGCACCAAATTTCTCCTGTACAATATAAATCAACACTATCTTATTCTTTTGTAATTTCCTTGCCGCTGCTCTTCTCGCAAGCTGTCCTCTTGGCTCGGTAGCGGCGCTCGCCGTCTTCCGTCGCCCTTGCTATCAAGACCAGACGGCATAGGAGGCGGCGGAATCGGCATACCGGCGGCACCAGGAGGTGGAATTAAACCTGGGGGAAGCTGCCCGGGAGGAGGCAGTGGTACGCCAGCCTTCTTCATCATTTCGAGAAGCTGCATCGGATTTGGCGGGTTGTTGGGGTCCAGACCGGGCAGTGGGAACGGTGGCGGCGGGAATTGCTGGCCTGGAGCTGGAGGAGGGATCGGCAGGTGGCCGTTGGCTCCGTTAGCTCCTGTACCGACACCGGGAATCATGGGCGGCGGTGGCGGTACGGCAGATCCTATGCCGGGCACAATGCTGCCACCGCCGAGAGGTAGACCGGGAATACCAGGCAGCCCAGGCACACCAGCTTCTGGCTTCTGCACATCCTGATCCACCAAGGCATCCATCTCGTCTTCGATTTCTTGTTGTTCCTCCTCCTGTCTCTGACGGCGGTTACCACGTCGGTCCCAGGTGCCTTGAGCTTCTGCAGCCGCCTCTCCAATATGGTACCGGTCCTGGAAGACTTCCGTGTCGCCAGGCCGCGCTCTTGTCCAGAAACGCGTAATTCTGTCGTTGGAGCCCGACGCCAGGATATGACCTAGCGGGTGCCAGTCAAGCGACCAGATGGCGTAGTCGTGCGCGAAAGAAATCTTGTGCGTCGGCCAAATGGATTGCGCCGGCGTTGTAGTCGGGTCTGGGCTGTCGTATGGCGCCACGGTCAGCTGCTGGCCGGCCGGGGTGTTAGGAGAGTCCAGCAGGTAATGGAAGAGAGACCCATCCATGCCACCGGTCGATAAGAGGTTTGCATGCACGGGGTGCCATGCCACCGTGGAAATGTCCTTTTCGTGGCCCTTCAGCAAGCAAATGTCGCGCATCATACGTAGGTCGAAGACGCGCGCTGTCTGGTCTCGTGCTGAGGTAGCGAGACAGGCCCCACGGACACGCTCAAACAGAACCTTGGTGATTGTGCTCTTATGCCCGTGGAGAGTGGTCAAGCATCGACCACTCCGAGGATCCCATAGCTTTACGAGATGGTCCTTGGACCCAGACACTAACAGTCCCTTCGTCGGGTGCCAGTCGACAGATTTCGCATCCCAGCCGTGGCCCTCAAGCTTCATTTCCATGCTTCCTAAAGCGAAATCGAAAACTTTTAGGGTCGAATCATCTGATGCCGTGACAAATTTGGCGTCGTTGGGGCTGAACGCCAAGTCGCGAATCGGATCTGAGTGCGCGTTGATACTCTGAACATTGTTGAAGTTGGGCTGCCAGTACTTGATCAGACCGTCGTGGTCACCGGATACAAGCCAGTCATCACTGTGAGAGTATTCGAGTGCACGAATTGCTGAGTCGTGTGCCTGCATGATCGTCTCAAAGTTGAAGCCCGTGCCGTTCCATAACGTGAATTCACCACTGGTTGAGGCGGTGAGCAGCCGGCGTCCCTCCGGAGTCCATCGTACTACATTCACGGGGTGCTTGATTTTATTCAGCGATGAATGCAGGTGTTTGGCCGGGATTGTGTCTGCTGGGTTAGTTGGCCGAGCTACAGGCGGCAGCATCTGACGGGGTTAGCGGTGCGAAGCATTGATCTCGAAGTTGGGCACAAACATCAATAATGTAGCTTGCGCTGGGTCGCTCGGCCTCGCCAATGTATGATCCCTTGTAATTTGGCACTCGATTACGCTGCCAATGGATTATCGTAGAACTGTAATCGGTCACGGGTCCTACCAAACGTCAGCTGGTGCTCATCGCCTGTCTGCGCCACATGGCATGCAATCTGCGAATAGCAGGACAATCATCTTTGACCAACATACGTCGACCGCGCACTTTGACAAAACCACCATCTTGCCCCTGGCCACCACCCCGATCATTCTGGTCTCCACGAGGCTCGTAGGACATGCTGGGTAAAGCCCCAGCTGGGCTTGGCGATTAGAACGGAGGCTCGAGAAGCATGCGCCTTTTGTGAGGCTTGTTGAAAATTCGGATCCAGTATGTATATAAAAATAGTTTGAAATTTTGCTATTAATGAAGCGTTTGCAATTCTGGATGAGATATGTGGTTTTCGGCTGATGCTTCCACGCGCGTTGAAGCTTGCTCGTTGAGCTTAGGACTGAGCTTTGGCGCCAGATCACCTGACCTCAGAGTTCCTTAGTCAGCAGCCATATCTGTAGGGCGGATACGGTACGCGTCTTCTGAAGTTCAATCAACAGCACGTAGAATGTCACCATGAGCCTTTTAAAATATCGTCAGAGCAGGTTATGACATATTAATGCATCGTACTCTAAGAACTATGCTACTTCATCAAAATATGCGCGACAATATCGTCACGATGTAGCTGACAAGGGCCAGTACTCTGGCGTGATCACAGCATCGGCCTCACTGAGGAGTGGTTAAAATATAACTAGCAGGTCGAGATGTGAATCACACAATTCCTGTCGCCATGCGTCTTGGTATCACAACAGCCGCATACTTATGGGCTGAGAACTGCTTCTGTTAGGACTGGCTAGCTGGCAGGATCTCTGCGCTTCCGCCCTGACTTGCACAGGGCCATTTTATCCACCAATTTGTGTTAGCCCGTTTGACTGCTGAGTCTCAATCTAACTGAAAGTCTGGCGCTCAGATCTTCTACCTACGCCGACTGTAGTTTCTCAGAGCGACGTCGGTCCGGCACTTTTCTTGAATCTTACGCCCCTATACGGACAGTAGCGCGCCGTCAGGCAGGGATAGCCAGCCGCCGCCAGGGTAGAGATCTGTTTCTGTCGGAAATATTTGTTCGTCATGGAAGTATATAATGTTAGCAAATTCTCAACTCGCGGAATCACTTTCGAAGGGAATCTAGTCCGGAAAACGGGCCACGGTTGTCGCCTTCGCAGAGAGCTGGACGCCATGCTATATGCGCGGTGCCATGCGTTGATTCCCACGCCTGATATCGTTAAGACTTTTATTAAGAACGGAGTAGATGATGAAAAGAGCTGGATCCTCATGAAAAGGGTACCCGGACTTCAACTTGATGCGGCCTGGCCGCGCATGACGGAAGAAGCAAAATCCACGACGGTATACGAGCTACAATCATACGTGCAACAAATGCGCCAAATTCAGCCACCGCCGGGATCTAGGGTTATTGTTGGTTCAATATCAGGCGGTCCGGCCTACGACCATCGTATAACCAGCCTGAGTACTGTTGGACCTTTTACATCAGTTGCCGAATTCCATGATTTCCTGGTCGCACCCGTGCGCCGCTGTCCGCAACCGGAATGGGCATCCAAATACCGCAGTAAACTCCCTGACAGCTGCCAGGTGCGCTTTACTCATGCGGACCTTTCATGGGAGCACATACTTGTTGATCCCTCTACCGGAAAAATCAATGGCGTCCTCGGCTGGGAAATGGCGGGATTTTGGCCAGAGTGGTGGGAGTACCGAAAAGCAATGTTTGGTGAACGAACCAGCCAAAAGTGGTGGACTGAGATTGTAAATCAAATCATGCCAACATATCCAAGCGAGACAGACCTAGATATGGTCTTGGAGACGTTCTAAGCTGAAGCACACCTTGAGTTGCGTCCGCTATTTACTGCTGCTCCGCAAAGAAAATAGCAAGCCGAAGTCTCATATTCATGTAATGGGCAACTGGGTACTGGAACGCATGTTCGCCTAGGGTGTAGTAAGATAGTGATCAGTTGGTATGAGCCAACGGATGGTATCACGGCTCGCAAGTTGCGTTCATAAGAGTTCGTATTATTAAGAAATTAAAAAATTACATGACATGATAGCGCCTCCGCACAAGATGTACTAGCATTCACAATTTATACTAGGCATTTAAGAAGAGATCTCAATGATGGCGGGGCCGGCGGCAATGGTGTCGTCGTTGACGGCATCCTTGCAGCTGGTCAGGACAGCATAGGTCTGACCGGCGAAGCCCTTGGGGACGGTGACCTTGAAGCCACCGTCGACGGGGGTAGCGTCGGCAAAGACGGGGCCGGTGACGGCGATGAAAGCGGCGTAAATCTTGGCGTCGCCGTTGGCACCCTTGAGCTGGTAGCCAGGGGTCTGGAGAATGATCTCGCTGCCCTCCTTGATGGGCATCTTGGTGTCGGCAGAGACGACGACGGGGGGGAAGGCCTTGACGGGCAGCTTGGGGTTGCTCTCGGGGCAGGACTTGATGAAGCCAGAAGCCAGGGAGTAGACCTCGTTGTAAGAGAGAGGGGCATCAAAGGCCTGGGGGAAGGGCTTCTGGTCGAGGCTGGCGCGGATGTAGGAGGAGTGACGCGACTCGACGGTCAGGATGGAGCCAGCGGCAGTGAGGTAGGTCTTGGACATGATGTCGGCGGCAGCGCCAAGGTAGGCGGAAACACCGACACCCTCGAGGATGGAGGCAGTAGCAACGAAGGTCTTGACGTCCTTGTAGCCAAAGTCG
Organism: Lecanicillium sp. G3; assembly: GCA_037575805.1. NCBI lineage: Eukaryota > Fungi > Ascomycota > Sordariomycetes > Hypocreales > Cordycipitaceae > Lecanicillium > Lecanicillium sp. G3. Next base: position 343,773 of record JAZHPD010000005.1, on the reverse strand, counting down.
TACGTGCAGGCAGCGGTGGGGTCAGCACCCGCGGCCTTGAGGCCCTTGGTCAAGAAGTCGACGTGGGCAGCCTCGTCGCTGGCAATGGACTTGAAGTTGTTGTAGACCTTGGAGTCGAAGCCGGCGTCCTTGAAGTCCGACTCGCTGTACTTGGCGAGACCATCACGGTAGAAGGTGTCCTCGAGGTGCTCAAGGGTCAGAGCGTACTGGAGGATATCCGCTGTAGTCTGTTAGTTGACGGGCTCATGGAAGGAATAAGTGATCATGCTTACCGTCGGTGATCTGAGCGCGCTTCTCAACGGTAGGAGCGGCAGAGACGAAGCCAGCAGCAACAACTGCGGCGATGGTAGCCTGGGAGAAGTGCATTATGGCGGTATGTGGTAATGTACAGTAGAGTAATAAGAAAAGACTGTGGTATAGACTGTGGTATAGAGAGAAGGATGACAAGAAGGAAGCAGGAAACTTTTTAAGGAAACGGAGAGGGTATTAAGCAAAATAAAGAAGTCTATAATTTACGGGGATTCCCTTTCCTCCTTCGGATGTCTTCCTTAGAAGACCAATAACACGGAACGCATGCTCCGGGTGTTGTGGCTAATTGGTTTGCGGCGTCGAGACGGCCAAGTGCCGCCCTCAGTCAGTTTGGAAAAAAACAAAGTCCAGCGCTAGTTGTGATTGCGGCTGTCCTTCATTTGCCATATATGATCCAGAACGACATCATCGCGCCGCTTGGCAATATGGATAGCGCAGGTCCCGAAGCTCTCCCAACTTGCCCGCAGTGCCAACCAGGCTGACGGGTCTTTTGATTTCAAACATACCTTGCAGCTGAGCTACGGCAGAGCGGATGCAAGCCATCCCGAAGGAATAGGAACTGTGCTCACCTTGATTACGTGCTAGCCGTTGAATATCTGGAGAATGTAGCTTTTTTTTTTGTGGAGGAATGCCTGCAGTCGTAGTGGTTGCCTCATCTCGGAGCTTCGACGACCCGGGCAGTGGTAGTCCCAAAGCAGCAACCCCAGCGATCGGCACGCTAGAATGAACTGGCAGCTCTGGGGTGAATTGGTCTGCCAATGGGTGTGTATGTGCATTTCAGATAGCATTTCTCGACATTACCAATACAAGAAACTGTTGCTGTTATTTGTGAAGCTGTCGCGTAGTTACTGGCTTAATTGGACATGTTTGACGTCCATTTCCCGTGCATCCAGGCAGGGAATGACGCCGAGGCCTCCGCGTCGGCGCCACGGCATATCAGAAAAGATGCCGAAATTCATCGCAAGGCTAGCTTTTCAGTGGCGCGGCCGCAGCTGCTCCCAGAGCCCGGTACCTTGCTGTAGCACAGCTCAGTAAACACCCAGGGAGGGAAAAATACCACTCCCGAAAAAGGAAAACACGATTGGGCAGGTGGACTCCGCCCGCCCGCGCAAGGGTTGTCATTTCGACCAGTCAGATCTTGCCAAAAGATCAGATAAACAGTTTAGGTCCACGGCCCCCCATGTCTCCCGCCCGCTGAGCCCTATTGTCTCCAGCCCGGACCAGCGAGCATCCGGAGGAGGGGTGGCAAAAGCTAGACAGAACTTGGCGAGGCCCCAGCGCCGCGCGCAAGGTATTTGATTTAATAATATGGGGAAGACAACACGGATATGGAGGTTCGATGACGGCGGTCGTGATTTAGGCTAGGCGAAAAGCAACGCCAAGTGCGCCAGGCCAGGAGCTAGATGCATGCTGACCCACGAACGGGCTCTCGAAAGAGAATGTGTGTGGCAATCTCCTTTTTACGGTAGCTTAGTGTGCAATCCTCTTGTAGGCGGCAGCTTGGCTGCTTTGTCCTTGACGTAAGGATATGGCCTAGTGCCGACGAACCGTCTCGGTCTACAATACAATAGAATATCATTACCTGCCATTGCCCACTGCAATTCCTTTTATCTCCCCTTCTGCCTTACTCTCGCTCTTCAGTCTTTCTCTCTGATCTGTTCAACTCTGTTCTCTCTATCCTTCACTTGCACAATATCTAATACACGACACACCATACCATCACAATGAAGTTCTTCGCCGTCGCTGCTTCTCTGGCCAGTAAGTTGCACCACCAGCGCAGGTAATCCTTTCCGCATCACATACTGACATGATACTACAGCCGTCGCTTTTGCCACTGATGCCTCTTCAGTCGTGACCTGCCCCGACTGCAAGACTCCCGAGTCCACCAACGATGTGGTGACCCGCGAGCCCATTCCCACCACCTCGTGCGATGCGCCCACCCTCACCACCGTCCCCATGAGCAGCATGAGCAGCGTCGTGACCACCACCACCACCTACACCATCACCTCGTGCCCCGCGACCGTCACCAACTGCCCGGTCGGCTCGACCACCACCGAGGTCATGACCATGACCCAGAGCATGGGCATGAGCACCAGCAGCATGGGCATGAACCCCAGCATGACCAGCGGTATGGGCGGCAACAACCCCGGCATGACCAGCGGCATGGGCGGCAACAACCCCACCACCGTCCCCGTCACTGGTGGTGCCGGCCGCGTCGCCGGTGGTGCCGTCGCCGCCATCGTCGCCGCCGCTGCCCTGCTGTAAGATGCCTCCTTGTTTCTGGATAGATGGCGCTCGCCGTGTAGGATAGCGCGAACAGAGTACAGCCACTGGTTTAATGAGCTCTCGGCGATTTAATGGAACTATAATTGATAATAGTATATACATTTATAACTGCTACTGGTACATGACAGTCTAATTGACATGCCTCGCTCGGAACTGCACATACACTTGCTTCAGGGTGACTCGCTGATAGGTGAATTATAAAAGACTCCCACAATACATCACAGCTACGTTTACAAAGCATAGTTGCTTCGTAGCATTGGTGTGGCCCACGCGTCATGTTACTAGAACTGGTTCTTGTAATCTACTGTTGAAAGAAGACGGCATTAAAGTGTAATTAGGGTTCGGTGTGGCAGGCAATCTGATTCTCATTACTGTAACTTTTGCGTCAGTTTTATCCTGCGAAATGGGATCCATCATGGTACGGGTTGATTCTTCACGATCGCATTGTCATCTCATTTTACGTGTGTGCAATTCGATGTTTCATCTGTTCCCCATGTACCTGTTTACGAGGTGGGCGAGTCATGTTGCAATCGACGACAACCCATAAAAAGAATAATAGAAAGTCAATTCAAAACCTCACAATCTAAGAACTTAAATCCAATGTCAATCTATTTCTAGCAAAACCTATTCGCCTTGGCTAGCGTCTGAAAGTTCGGCGCGTTGCAATAGGGTAGCTGTTAGGAAATAGCGCGGGTGTGAGGTGTGGTCCATGTCAATCTCCCATATTTCGTGCAGTGGGGTGAAACAGGCGGGAGGCAACCTTACCGGATCGATGGACACTGAGATGACTGAAACGAAACAACGGTTACAATGCCGTCCCTGGCTGATCTTGATTATGCAAACACGATGTCGTTGGAGTGGGGGAAATAGTCGGCAAGGTCACTCACTATTAGGTTGCTTATGACGCGAGTTATGTGTGGCGCGAGATGGATAATTTGCTCTTGCTCATCCCGCCTGATCATTGCTTTGTTGAACTGACCCAACCTAGAGTTCCGCGAGCGGAGGACTAGCACCGCTTACAGGAGCTGTATGCACCCCACGAGTCCGCCGACGGGCAATGTTTCAAGTACGGAGCTGGTGTCAGAAACAAAGGTCTACGACTGTGCAAATAGATAATTCCCCAGTACAGTTCCATGGCCATGGATACATCCGCCGTCTCGTCGCCCATTCATTGGCCTGCGACGCCTGTGGGTCCCCATCGCCAAATCTTTCCGCCCTACTGCAAGGCCCGTTCACAGTCACATAGCAAACAAACCTCACCTCGTCTCATCCCTTTCTCATACTCTTTCCCCCTTTCTCATTCTCTGAATCTCATTTCTTTCAAAACTCACGAAATGACTACACGATTTTAATCCCACCTACTCAAAAAAAAAAAAAATGGCCTCTGTTGAATCGCGCCTGCGCTGCAGCCCCGCATCGCACCACGCCTCACCACCACCCCCTTCATCCGTCGACTTCGAGTTCAACACCCCGTCCCCCGCCACGCCGCCGCGCACCATCCCCAGCAGCACCCTCTACCCGGGCCAGCCGCGCTCCCTCTCCGGCATCGCCCTCCGCGCCTTCTGCCTCGGCGCCGCGCTCGCCGCCTCGCTCCTCCTCACCGCCGCGGCGCTCCTCTTCACCACGTCCCCCGCCTGGCGCGCGCCCTTCTTCCTCCTCGCCCTCTCCGCCTTCCACTTCCTCGAGTTCTGGGCCACCGCGCGCCGCAACACCCTCGTCGCCACGACGGACAGCTTCCTCCTCACCGCCAACTGGCCCGCGTACGCCATCGCCCACGCCTCCGCCTTCGCCGAGTGCGTCGTCGTGTCCGTCTTCTTCCCCGGCCGCGCGTGGGGCGGCGCCTTCCACCTGGGCGGCATTCTTTTGGCGGTCGGGCTTGTGCTGGTGGTTGTCGGGCAGGCCGTGCGGTCCGCGGCGATGCTGCACGCGGGCGCGAGCTTCAACCACCAGATCCAGTGGTCCAAGTCGGAGTCGCACGTGCTGGTGACGAGCGGCGTGTACGGCGTCTTGCGGCACCCGAGCTACTTTGGCTTCTTCTGGTGGGGGCTCGGAACGCAGCTTGTGCTGGGCAATGTCTTTTGCTTCTTTGCGTACGCGGCGGTGCTGTGGTACTTCTTTAGCCGGCGCATCCGCATCGAGGAGGCGAAGCTGGTGGAGTTTTTCAAGGACGACTATGTACAATATCGGAAGAGGGTTGGGACTTGGATGCCGTTTATATAGACGTGGCAGTGTGGGAACTTGTACACAATGTATATCATGTATCATACCGGTTAATGAATCAGTAATTTAACAATGTTGGTCAAGCAGTGCGTTAGATCGTAAATAGGTTGACTCATATTGGTTCAGGCTTAAACAACGCGATATCAAATGGAGAAACAAGCTATCTCGTGCCCGACGGAAGCGGCTGGCGACTAACACTGCCATATTTGGCCTGCCACGCGTAGAAATACATGAGTGCAGCAAAAGGCTGGCCGAAGATTGTAAATGACACCCAAAAGATGGCGTTGCCGAGGACCTTGCCTCCGTTGCCCATGTTCATCTTTTCCAGCGGTGCCGTGAGGGCAATGAGCGGCAGCTGCAAAAACATGCCCAGGAAAGCAACACCTGTTGACATTAGCAGGTTGTTCATTGTTACAGGGAAAATCATCAAGAATTAACATACCAATAATGTTATGGGTCGGAACGCCGACGAGAACCTCGTGCAGCACGGCCGAGACGAAAAACACGGCCAAGCTGGCCGTTGACGGCTTCCAGCCACGGCCGATGAGCGGCATGTAGACGTGGCGCTTGAAATACGTGTAAACAGGCCTGTTCCAGGTTCGCCAATAAGAACCCAGATTCTCGCTGTTCCACCAGTCGTCGTAGAAGAAGCGATCGCCGAAGCGCGTAACCTCGGCCAGCGCGTTGAGAAAGGATTGGAAAATGGCGAAGAATCCGGCGAGCCATATAACGAGCGAAATGGTGGAGAGCTTCAGCAGACGCTCAAGGATGGAGAAGAAGTCGAGCGAGGCAATCTTGTCAAGCGAGTTCTGCAAAACAGGCGCAGCATACTGGGCGCTGGCGAACCAGATAAAGACGGACAGGCAAAAGACTTCGCCGAGGCGCTTGCCGACGTAGACCCAGCGAATCTTGTCGGTGCGCGGATAGACGGGCTGGTAGACGAGAGTGGGCGCCCACCAAAAGTACGTCATGTTGTTGACGGTGATGTTTTGCGGGTACGGGCAGGCCTTGTACAGCTCGGGCACAGACTCGCCCTTGACGGGGTGGAGGTAGGCGTGGCGCAGGTCGCGGTTGGTGAAGGCGTAGGAGATGGTCTTGAGCCAGACAATGAGGGCGTGCGTCTCGGCCATGGTGCCGATGAAGGGATGGTGGACTTGGAAATAGACGACATAGGTGGTGATGACGAGGGCGAGAGTAATGTTGATCATGTGCGCCCAGGCGACGAGTATCCAGATGTTGTTAAACTTGCGACGATCTTCGGCGGACGGACCGACAGCGCCGTCCTTGATGCGCTTTCGGGAGCCAATGGCTTGTTTGGCGGCGGCGAGCTCGATGAGATAGGCGGCAAGGAGATGGCATGGGATGAGGCAGAAGAGGCCGAGGCCGACGAGGACATCGTCCTGGCGAAAGTCGTGACATTTGAGACAGATGAGAACGCCGTACTGAATTGGTCAGATGAGATTGTTATGAGTTGGAGGGCATCAAGATGGTTACCTTTTGAATATTTTCAATCATTAAGCGGACGTTGCCAACCACTGCAGTGAGGCGTTCGTTAGTGAGGGGCAACCACCAGGGTCGTGTCGCACGTCATGCAGGGCATGCCACCGAAAAAAGCTCGGGCAGCAGAGACACGCAGCAAGGCCGACCGGGGGGGGGGGGGGGGGGGGGGGGGGGGAGGCAAAAAAAAAAAAAAAAAAAAAAACAAAAACAAAAAAACATCGGTTGCCGGAGGCGGATCAGGGGGG